>OX038891.1:3512591-3938123 GCA_943789525.1 Agriphila geniculea | reverse complement strand
ATAAAGAGATTAGCGTATAGTTGGCAGCCTCACCATGGAATTAGAAGGTTTTCACTAGGTCAAAAAATTGTTAGTAAATAGTTATAAATAGTGAACTATAGCATATAAATAGTGATACTATGGTTCAAAAGATATTTGAGTATCTTGGTGAGGCTGCTATCTTGACGTCAAGCTAGCAGACACTTTAAGAAATACAGTTCGTATCAATGTGATTTATATGCCAAAAAATTGTTAGGAAATAGTGAATCGTATACGCAAAATTTCAATAATATTGCTTCAGTACAAGCCGAGATATTACGATCTCAAAGTGGGCTGCTAACTTGACGTTTCTGGCAATGGCGATTCCAGAGAAACGGGTACAAGTTATAAACAAATAAATATATCAAAAAATTGTTAGTGAAATTGTGATTCTTACGATATAAATAAAAAAAGAATTCTTCATTGCTATTTTCTAAAAATCGAATGTTAACTTCTACATAGTACTCTGAATATAGGCTGTCGATCAATATTGAACTTTTCTCCACAGTAATAAGGTTTAAACTTGATTGCAATCATGAGGTGAGTACTATCAAGCAAAAAAAGTGAAATTTATATTTTTTGACTGTGTCAATAGTCATATCCTCGGTTCAAGGCTATTGATTTGGTATAAGTAAACAAATATTTTTCTAACCACTTTTTTATTTTTTTAGAGTATTGACACAATCAAAAAATGTTTGATTAAATCTCATCAAAAAAAATTTGGTCATTTAATACTCTACTCTCAGTTCATTTATTTAGTTTAGGAAAAACTACTAATACTTTACTACCAATTAGGTACCTAACGTTAAAACTATAACTTAAAGGGAGGAGTCTAATGAAGATACCCTAACCTGTAATTTTTTGAAAATGAATATTTTGTATTTTTTTTTAGTAACTGAAACTTTAACGTTAGGTACCTATTTGGTGAGATTTATAATGAAATTAGTAATCAGTAGGTAGGTAAGTATAAGGAAGTAGATGATATAAGTAGAATATATTTCTAGTTTTTACCGAATAAATAACTAAATAAATAAACTGAGAGTAGTATTACCACAGCCGAGAGATAGTCTTCATACAGTCGGCCATCGGAGGCGTCTAGACCAAGGGTGGCCAGCCCGCGGGCCACATGCGGCCCGCCGTCTGTTACCTTGTGGCCCGCGGAGCCGAGCACATTTTATTAATGTCGGACTTATCTGGCGCGCACTATACATAAAATTTGGTAGTGCGGCCCGGGGTAAAATTCTACTTCCGAATTTTGGCCCAAGTGTCGAAAAGGTTGACCACCCTTGGTCTAGACAGAGCAATCGTGCGGGGTGGTCAGTGCCTGATTTAGAGTTTTGACAGCCCTAGGCTAATTATGAACAGGCGCCCCCCTGTCTTAAATTCCTTCCTGAGCCTGCCCTGATTTTTTAACCTACTTAAAAAAAGAGGATGTTATTGTACAGACATCCTCTTTTTTAAGTCGGTACAGTTTTACAGACTGATTTTTTTGTATGTTAAGCTACCGACCGCGACTTCGCCTGCGTGGAAAGTTACCTATTTTTCTATCCCTCGGGAACAAGTAGGTAAGTTTTTTTTTAGATAAAAGGTACCTTAGGTATGCCCTTTTCTGTACCTCTGACAATGTGTATGCAAAGTCATGGTCAAAGTAAAAATTTATTTGTTCAAATAAATTTAATAATTAACTGGTAGTACTTAATCGGATAACAATAAATTCCCATTTTGGGTATCAAAAATACTGAATATAGCGTTCTGAAATACTAAGTGGATGACGGACTGAGGCTGCGACTACAAATGTTGAAAATGGGTGACTTTAAAATACAAATTGAGTAACTAGTTATTCAGAACGGGCGACCAAATTACTATTTGGGCGACAACCTTAGGACACACAAAACATTTAAAATTTTGCATATATTTTATTTAATAAAAGGTGCCTATTATCTTAATCGATGGAACAAAATACTATGTCGAGCAGCTTTTAAATCAGATATATAGTTACCTATTTGGCATAATAGTTGCCCACTCAGTATTTTTGTCATTCATTTAGAATTTTCACTGCTAACTTAAATTATTTGTCTCCCACATGTAGTCGTCCGTTTTACGTATTTTTGTAATCCACAGTTAGTCACCCGTTTAGTTATTTTATCGCCCAAAAAATAAACAGCTGCCAGGTTTAGTATTTAAATATCCCATTAACAGTAGCCTTTAATTATTTCCAGTCACCCAATTAATTAATTCCCATAATTAATTAAGTGCTTTTGACTCTTTTCCTACCACCCGTCCGTCCCAGACTTTTTTAACTGACAAGAAGAACAGGCGCAAGAACAGAAATAAGTATTAATATTTACAAACTGTATAAGTGTTATCGTTACCAAATATAGGTAACAGGATTATACGATATATTCAAGTTTGTAAATATCGTTACTTATGGCTGTTACAGCTGATAAGTTTCTTGCGCCCGTTCTTCTTGTCAGCTAAAAAAGTCTGGAACGGGTGGTAGGAAAATATAGACGATTCAAAAGTACTTAATTATTAAGTTTATTTGAATAAAGCTTATTTGACTTTGACTTTGACTTTGATACTTTATGGAACTATATAGTGAGTATCGCTATTAGCAAATTAATCATTTGTGTTTCCTTACATAAACTAAATTTTCATATATACAATTACTAATGTATTGACCTGCCAAAATTAAAAGGCTTAAGTACTTTGTTTCTTCAAACAATTATCTCAAGGAATCTCTCCACTTTTTTTTTTTTGCACAAAAATATTTTCATTATTACTTGGTTGACTCCACTTGGCTTTTTCAAAATCGAAGTACTTTCATTACCACTCATTTTAATTTTTCAATAAAACGAACAAAACTATGTAAGTAATACATTTTTTAAAAAACAGCGTGTCTATCAATCACAAATATCACAATCAATACATGAGTTGCGAGCACGCCTATCACTATCACCAATACGTAATGAATGACAACAATTTAACTCTACTACTCGGGCCCGGTCAAAGCGAAATTTGGTAATTTTGTTCCTAACATTTGACCTACCTATTCATTGTGTAAACAAAGAATGACCATTCTGTTTTATCATGTTTCGTCTTTTTAGTGCCGCACGTGCACGTGCTGGGTGTGCGTTTGTGCCTCTGCCTGGTCGCACCACATGGGGCACATCTGTGTGTCAGGTCGGGGGATGAATGGGTGAAAGTCCATCTGAATTGTTCCAAACCCAAGCAAGATTTTACACGTGCATTTTAAAATTACAAAATTTTATTTTTTAATTAAGTGGTGCTTGCAAGGATAGCTTGAAGCTAAGCGCCCCCCTGGTCCTTGCGCCCTAGGCTTAAGCCTTATAAGCCTGTGGGTAAATCAGGCCCTGGGGGTGGTGCGGTATAGAAGGGGGTGGGAGGGCCCGAAAGCCCATACTTTGGCAATGTATGCATCTCGGGCCCTATCCCGTCAGGGCTTACGCTTCTGATTGGGTTATATTATATTGAAAGTAGTGTTTGCAATTTTTTGATGTTGGTGTCATGAAAAAGTGTTTTTGGCACGATTTTGACATTAGATTTGGAATTCAAAATGGCGGCCGCACATTGATGTATTTGTTGATATTTGTGTATTTTTGTTTGATTATTGGACCGATTTCGATGAAACTCGGTTTTTGGTAGTATTTTGGCAAGAAAACAGCAACGCAATGATAAAAATGTAAAAAAACAAGATGGTGGCCAAATTTTTTGTTTGCGGGCCGATTTCGATGAAACTCGGTTTTTCGTAGTATTTTGGCAAGAAAACAGCAACGCAATGTTAAAAAAAAAATAAAAATTCAAGATGGCGGCCAACTTTTTTGTTTGCGGGCCGATTTTGATGAAACTCGGTTTTTGGTAGTATTTTGACAAGAAAACAGCAACTCAATGTTAAAAATGTAAAAAATTCAAGATGGCGGCCAACTTTTTTGTTTGCGGGCCGATTTCGATGAAACTCGGTTTTTCGTAGTATTTTGGCAAAAAAACAGCAACGCAATGTTAAAAATGAAAAAAATTCAAGATGGCAGCCAACTTTTTTGTTAGCGGGCCGATTTCGATGAAACTCGGTTTTTGTTAGTATTTTGGCAAGCAAACAGCAACGCAATTTTAAAAATGTAAAAAAAGCAAGATTACATTTTTAACATTGAGTTGCTGTTTTCATGCCAAAATACTACCAAAAACCGAGTTTCATCGAAATCGGTCCGCAAACAAAAAAGTTGGCCGCCATCTTGAATTTTTTACATTTTTAACATTGCGTTGCTGTTTTCTTGCCAAAATACTACGAAAAACCGAGTTTCATCGAAATCGGCCCGCAAACAAAAAAGTTGGCCGCCATCTTGAATTTTTTTCATTTTTAACATTGCGTTGCTGTTTTCTTACCAAAATACTACGAAAAACCGAGTTTCATCGAAATCGGCCCGCAAACAAAAAAGTTGGCCGCCACCTTGAATTTTTTTCATTTTTAACATTGCGTTGCTGTTTTCTTGCCAAAATACTACCAAAAACCGAGTTTCATCGAAATCAGCCCGCAAACAGAAAAGTTGGCCGCCATCTTGAATTTTTTTTACATTTTAACATTGTGTTGCTGTTTTCTTGTCAAAATACTACCAAAAACTGAGTTTCATCGAAATCGGCCCGCAAACAAAAAAGTTGGCCGCCATCTTGAATTTTTTTTTTAACATTGCGTTGCTGTTTTCTTGCCAAAATACTACAAAAAACCGAGTTTCATCGAAATCGGTCCGCAAACAAAAAAGTTGGCCGCCATCTTAAATTTTTTACATTTTTAACATTGCGTTGCTGTTTTCTTACCAAAATACTACGAAAAACCGAGTTTCATCGAAATCGGCCCGCAAACAAAAAAGTTGGCCGCCACCTTGAATTTTTTTCATTTTTAACATTGCGTTGCTGTTTTCTTGCCAAAATACTACCAAAAACCGAGTTTCATCGAAATCAGCCCGCAAACAAAAAAGTTGGCCGCCATCTTGAATTTTTTTTACATTTTAACATTGTGTTGCTGTTTTCTTGTCAAAATACTACCAAAAACTGAGTTTCATCGAAATCGGCCCGCAAACAAAAAAGTTGGCCGCCATCTTGAATTTTTTTTTTAACATTGCGTTGCTGTTTTCTTGCCAAAATACTACAAAAAACCGAGTTTCATCGAAATCGGTCCGCAAACAAAAAAGTTGGCCGCCATCTTGAATTTTTTACATTTTTAACATTGCGTTGCTGTGTTTTTGCCAAAATACTACGAAAAACCGAGTTTCATCGAAATCGGCCCGCAAACAAAAAAGTTGGCCGCCATCTTGAATTTTTTACATTTTTAACATTGCGTTGCTGTGTTTTTGCCAAAATACTACGAAAAACCGAGTTTCATCGAAATCGGCCCGCTAACAATAAAGTTGGCCGCCATCTTGAATTTTTTACATTTTTAACATTGCGTTGCTGTGTTTTTGCCAAAATACTACGAAAAACCGAGTTTCATCGAAATCGGCCCGCAAACAAAAAAGTTGGCCGCCATCTTGAATTTTTTTAAATTTTCAACATTGCGTTGACGTTTTCTTACCAAAATACTACGAAAAACCGAGTTTCATCGAAATCGGTCCGCAAACAAAAAAGTTGGCCGCCATCTTGAATTTTTTAATATTTTCAACATTGCGTTGTTATTTTTGCGTCAAAATGGTACCAAAAACCGAGTTTCATCGAAATCGGCCCATAAACAAAAAAGTTGTCAGCCGCCATCTTGGAACTTATTTTTTCATTATTATTTCCTAATTGAGTACTAATTTAAGATTTATTTTATACTTATTTAGCCCTAAATTAGTAATGATTTACAATTAAAATTATGATTATCATACATCCTTTCCATATCCTTTTCATAATTCCTATAATTCCTCGCACTTATGATGCAAGAAGAAGAAAAAAAAAGAGAAAATACTAAGAAAAACTTTTTCTTTTCCTTATTTTAAGAGCATTAAAAGAAGGAAAAGAGACAAATTTGAAAAAAATATTCTTACCTTCTAGAAAAAATGACAATTAATAATTCAAAGAATAAAACAAGAATTTTGAAGTGTCTATCTTATTTTTCCTATATATTTTTAAAATTCGAAAAGGCAAATTACATCGTGCCAACCCTTACACTTTTAGTCGTTGCGTCAACTGTCTAGACTCTAGACGAACGGCGGCTTTTGCGCCAACACAAAGGGCGATGTCCGACTGTAAGAAGAATACTCTATAGGCTGTGGTATTACCGATGATTAGAGTAGTAGTATTAATTATTATTAGAGTAGTATTACACAATCAAATTTTTTTTGATGAGATTTAATAAAAAATAAATTAAAAAAGTAAGTAGAAAAATATTTGTTTACTTATACCAAATCAATAGCTTTGCACCGAGGATATGACTATTGACACAGTCAAAAGATATAAATTTCACTTTTTTGCTTGATAGTACTCACCTCATGATTGCAATCAAGTTTAAACCTTATTACTGTGGAGCAAAGTTCAATATTGATCGACAGCCTATATTCAGAGTACTATGTAGAAGTTAACATTCGATTTTTAGAAAATAGCAATGAAGAATTCTTTTTTTATTTATATCGTAAGAATCACAATTTCACTAACAATTTTTTGATATATTTATTTGTTTATAACTTGTACCCGTTTCTCTGGAATCGCCATTGCCAGAAACGTCAAGTTAGCAGCCCACTTTGAGATCGTAATATCTCGGCTTGTACTGAAGCAATATTATTGAAATTTTGCGTATACGATTCACTATTTCCTAACAATTTTTTGGCATATAAATCACATTGATACGAACTGTATTTCTTAAGGTGTCTTTGCTTTATAGTACTCACCTCATGATTGCAATCAAGTTTAAACCTTATTACTGTGGAGCAATGTTCAATATTGATCGACAGCCTATATTCAGAGTACTATGTAGAAGTTAACATTCGATTTTTAGAAAATAGCAATGAAGAATTCTTTTTTTATTTATATCGTAAGAATCACAATTTCACTAACAATTTTTTGATATATTTATTTGTTTATAACTTGTACCCGTTTCTCTGGAATCGCCATTGCCAGAAACGTCAAGTTAGCAGCCCACTTTGAGATCGTAATATCTCGGCTTGTACTGAAGCAATATTATTGAAATTTTGCGTATACGATTCACTATTTCCTAACAATTTTTTGGCATATAAATCACATTCATACGAACTGTATTTCTTAAGGTGTCTGCCAGCTTGACGTCAAGATAGCAGCCTCACCAAGATACTCAAATATCTTTTGAACCATAGTATCACTATTTATATGCTATAGTTCACTATTTATAACTATTTACTAACAATTTTTTGACCTAGTCAAAACCTTCTAATTCAATGGTGAGGCTGCCAACTATACGCTAATGCGCAAAAGCCTCCGTTCGTCTAGACAGTTGACGCAACGACTAAAAGTGTAAGGGTTGGCACGATGTAATTTGCCTTTTCGAATTTTAAAAATATATAGGAAAAATAAGATAGACACTTTAAAATTATTGTTTTATTCTTTGAATTATTTATTGTCATTTTTTCTAGAAGGTAAGAATATTTTTTTCAAATTTGTCTCTTTTCCTTCTTTTAATGCTCTTAAAATAAGGAAAAGAAAAAGTTTTTCTTAGTATTTTCTCTTTTTTTTCTTCTTCTTTCATCGTAAGTGCGAGGAATTATAGGAATTTATATGTATGATAATCATAATTTAATTGTTAATCATTACTAATTTAGGGCTAAATAAGTTTAAAATAAATCTTAAATTAGTACTCAATTAGGAAATAATAATGAAAAAATAAGTTCCAAGATGGCGGCTGACAACTTTTTTGTTTATGGGCCGATTTCGATGAAACTCGATTTTTGGTACCATTTTGACACAAAAATAACAACGCAATGTTGAAAATATTAAAAAATTCAAGATGGCGGCCAACTTTTTTGTTGGCCGGCCGATTTCGATGAAACTCGGTTTTTGGTAGTATTTTGGCAAGAAAACAGCAACGCAATGTTAAAAAAAATAAAAATTCAAGATGGTGGCCAATTTTTTTGTTTGCGGGCCGATTTCGATGAAACTCGTTTTTTCGTAGTATTTTGGCAAGAAAACAGCAACGCAATGTTAAAAATGTAAAAAATTCAAGATGGCGGCCAACTTTTTTGTTTGCGGACCGATTTCGATGAAACTCGGTTTTTGGTAGTATTTTGACAAGAAAACAGCAACGCAATGTTAAAATGTAAAAAAAATTCAAGATGGCGGCTAACTTTTTTGTTTGTGGGCCGATTTCGATGAAACTCGGTTTTTGGTAGTATTTTGGCAAGAAAACAGCAACGCAATGTTAAAAATGTAAAAAATTCAAGATGGCGGCCAACTTTTTTGTTTGCGGGCCGATTTCGATGAAACTCGGTTTTTGGTAGTATTTTGGCAAGAAAACAGCAACGCAATGTTAAAAAAAATAAAAATTCAAGATGGTGGCCAATTTTTTTGTTTGCGGGCCGATTTCGATGAAACTCGGTTTTTCGTAGTATTTTGGCAAGAAAACAGCAACGCAATGTTAAAAATGTAAAAAATTCAAGATGGCGGCCAACTTTTTTGTTTGCGGACCGATTTCGATGAAACTCGGTTTCTGGTAGTATTTTGGCAAGAAAACAGCAACGCAATGTTAAAAAAAATAAAAATTCAAGATGGTGGCCAATTTTTTTGTTTGCGGGCTGATTTCGGCTATGGCTAGATGTTACCATATTTCTAGACGCCATCACCGACTCTATTACCTCCTTTGATAGGTGCGATAGCCTTGTCCTGTTGGGAGACTTCAATGTTGACCTACTTGCGATTGGGGGTGGTGGGCCACGGTTGCTGTCACAGTTCTTTGAGACAATGAACCTTACCCAGGTAGTCACTGATCCAACCCATTTTACTGATCACAGTCAAAGTCTAATTGACTTGATCTGTACAGACATACGCACATTAAAGGTAACAGTGGGACACTGCCCTGATGTGAGAGGTCATGCTATAGCCACAGCCGAGTTAAAAATAAAAATAAAGAAAGACAAGATATGTCCCCGTTGGGTAGAATATAGGCCAATAAAAGATATTATTCAAAACTTATGGGAGTTTGATCTTAGCAAAATAGACTGGAGTCATTTCCATAAAGCGAAAAATGTCAACATATTAGTAGAGAATTTCCAATTGTGTCTAACACATTTATTCAATCTGCATGCTCCAGTAAGGAAAGGTAAGTTTAAGCACCCTACTCACCCTTGGATCACTGACACCGTCAAATCCATGATACATATTAGGGACGAGTACCGGCAGGCTCTAAAAACTAACAAATCTAAATCACAGAAAGACTATGAGAAGTCTAAATCACAAAAAGATTGCTATCTCCAAATGAAGAACAACGTGATTGTAGCCATAAAACAAGAGAAGAAGTGTTTTTTGATAGGCATATTAACTCTTATATTAAGAATTCCAAAAAACTTTGGCAAAACTTGAAAAGCACTGTGTTACCAGATGGAAAAAAGTCTGAACTTCCTCCATGCTTCGATAATCCTGACACCATCAACTCTCATTTTCTCTGTGCACCCGGTCAATATGATGTGTCAATATCACAGCTTACATATTTTGAGTACCTTAGATATGGCACAGCAACGCTTTCACTGCAGCCTGTAAATGAGGACAAGATACTCAAAATCATCAAAGGTCTCAAATCTAACGCTCAGGGCTGCGATGGGTTAACACGGGACATGCTTCTTTTGTCTCTTCCTTACACCCTACCTGCAATTACTATTATAATCAACAGATCTATGGCAGAAAGTACATTCCGTAATGCCTGGAAGACAGCAGTGGTAAAACCCTTACCCAAAGTGAGCTCCCCAACGTCTCTTCAAGACCTTCGTCTCATAAGCACCTCAGTTGTTAATAAAAGTCTGTTTTATATTTCAGTAAGCGTTTATTTCATTGCTAAATAGCTTCCACATCGTCTGCGCACTGCTATATCACAACATAACTCTGGATAACCGCCTTAATTTTAAAAGCCATGTTACTGAGTGTGTCCGAAACTGTTTTTATCACCTAAAACTCCTTTATAAATTACGTCCTTATCTACACGAGCAACTCAGAGTAGCACTTTGCGAATCTCTTATATTATATAAACTAAATTACTGTGATACTGTATAATTATGGTTCATGCCTACTGGCTAGAACTGCTAAACTTATACAGCGGGTGCAGAACGCCTGTGCGCGTTTCTGCTTCCATATACCGCCGCGATCACATGTGACTCCGTTCCTAAATAGTTCTAACATATTGAAAATGGAAGCCCGTAGAAGGTTACATCTCGCAACTTTAATGTTTGGTATCATTAAATCGGGCAAACCAATTTACCTTTATAACAAGCTCACATGGTTTCAACACACTAAGAGTAACCAGCTTAGAGCCTGTAGAAGTATCTTAGAGACGCCAATACATCGTACGAGGATGTTTCGTGGATCCTTCAGGTTCGCAGCTACACGCTGTTGGAACGATCTCCCGCCGCCGTTGCGTGACCTTAAAACAATCGTCACTTTTAAAAAACGCCTTAAAAAGTACTTATTTGAGCTCCAGTCAACATCGATTGCTTCATAATTATTTATATCCACTTACAATCCGGTATTTCAAGTCGCGCGTGCGGCGTCGGGGACGTTGCGAAGCGTCATCACGATATGTTGCACTGTTTGCAAGGAATATCCTCAGCTCTTTGGCTTGGCGGATCATCATATTTAGACGTAAGTAAGTACTTGTAAATCTATTTATTTGTATTCTGTATTTTGATTTGTTTTTATTTTGTTTCGTGCCTATATTAAATGTATTGCAAAAATATGTACCTACGACGAACGTTATCTCGTACAGGCCCTGTCAGAATACCAGCGCTGTTGTGGTGTGAGCAATGTTCTCATCACAACAGCATTAAGCTGAGGCAGGGTCCTGGTTGGCTCGTCTCACACCCTATTTTTATTGTTTAAATTAGTTTAAGTACCTACTTAGTTTATATTTTTTTTTTCTATTTCTCCTGTTTGTGTTTTTTTTGTGTGTGTGATATTGGCCAATAAACTTCATTCTTCATTCATTTCAATGAAACTCAGTTTTTGGTAGTATTTTGACAAGAAAACAGCAACTCAATGTTAAAAATGTAAAAAATTCAAGATGGCGGCCAACTTTTTTGTTTGCGGGCCGATTTCGATGAAACTCGGTTTTTGGTAGTATTTTGACAAGAAAACAGCAACTCAATGTTAAAAATGTAATCTTGTTTTTTTTACATTTATAACATTGCGTTGCTGTTTTCTTGCCAAAATACTAACAAAAACCGAGTTTCATCGAAATCGGCCCGCTAACAAAAAAGTTGGCCGCCATCTTGAATTTTTTACATTTTTAACATCGCGTTGCTGTTGTCTTGCCAAAATACTACCAGAAACCGAGTTTCATCGAAATCGGTCCGCAAACAAAAAAGTTAGCCGCCATCTTGAATTTTTTACATTTTTAACATTGCGTTGCTGTTTTCTTGTCAAAATACTACCAAAAACCGAGTTTCATCGAAATCGGCCCGCAAACAAAAAAGTTGGCCGCCATCTTGAATTTTTATTTTTTTAAGATTGCGTTGCTGTTTTCTTGCCAAAATACTACCAAAAACTGAATTTCATCGAAATCAGTCCGCAAACAAAAAAGTTGGCCGCCATCTTGATTTTTTTTGCATTTTTAACATTGAGTTGCTGTTTTCTTGTCAAAATACTACCAAAAACCGAGTTTCATCGAAATCGGCCCGCAAACAAAAAAGTTAGCCGCCATCTTGAATTTTTATTTTTTTTAACATTGTGTTGCTGTTTTAATGCCAAATTACTACCAAA
Source organism: Agriphila geniculea (assembly GCA_943789525.1). NCBI lineage: Eukaryota > Metazoa > Arthropoda > Insecta > Lepidoptera > Crambidae > Agriphila > Agriphila geniculea. The sequence goes on along the minus strand of OX038891.1, from coordinate 3,926,189 downwards.
AACCGAGTTTCATCGAAATCGGCCCAATAATCAAACAAAAATACACAAATATCAACAAATACATCAATGTGCGGCCGCCATTTTGAATTCCAAATTTAATATCAAAATCGTGCCAAAAACACTTTTTCATGACACCAACATCAAAAAATTACAAACACTACTTTCAATATAATATAATATAACCCAATCAGAAGCGTAAGCTCTGACGGGATAGGGCCCGAGATGCATACATTGCCAAAGTATGGGCTCTCGGGCCCTCCCACCCCCCTTCTGTACCGTCTTCTTCTATACCGCACCACCCCGCACGATTGCTCTGTCTAGACGCCTCCGATGGCCGACTGTATGAAGACTATCTCTCGGCTGTGGTAATACTACTCTCAGTTCATTTATTTAGTTATTTATTCGGGAAAAACTAGAAATATTTTCTACTTATATCATCTACTTCCTACCTACTTACCTACCTACTGATTACTAATTTCATTATAAATCTCACCAAATAGGTACCTAACGTTAAAGTTTCAGTTACTAAAAAAAAATACAAAATATTCATTTTCAAAAAGTTACATGTTAGGGTATTTTCATTAGACTTCCCCCTTTAAGTTATAGTTTTAACGTTAGGTACCTAATTGGTAGTAAAATATTAGTAGTTTTTCCTAAACTAAATAAATGAACTGAGAGTAGAGTATTAAACGACCAAATTTTTTTTGATGAGATTTAATCAAAAATTTTTTGATTGTGTCAATACTCTAAAAAATAAAAAAGTGGGTAGAAAAATATTTGTTTACTTATACCAAATCAATAGCCTTGAACCGAGGATATGACTATTGACACAGTCAAAAAATATAAATTTCACTTTTTTGCTTGATAGTACTCACCTCATGATTGCAATCAAGTTTAAACCTTATTACTGTGGAGCAAAGTTCAATATTGATCGACAGCCTATATTCAGAGTACTATGTAGAAGTTAACATTCGATTTTTAGAAAATAGCAATGAAGAATTCTTTTTTTATTTATATCGTAAGAATCACAATTTCACTAACAATTTTTTGATATATTTATTTGTTTATAACTTGTACCCGTTTCTCTGGAATCGCCATTGCCAGAAACGTCAAGTTAGCAGCCCACTTTGAGATCGTAATATCTCGGCTTGTACTGAAGCAATATTATTGAAATTTTGCGTATACGATTCACTATTTCCTAACAATTTTTTGGCATATAAATCACATTGATACGAACTGTATTTCTTAGGGTGTCTGCTAGCTTGACGTCAAGATAGCAGCCTCACCAAGATACTCAAATATCTTTTGAACCATAGTATCACTATTTATATGCTATAGTTCACTATTTATAACTATTTACTAACAATTTTTTGACCTAGTCAAAACCTTCTAATTCAATGGTGAGGCTGCCAACTATACGCTAATATAAAGAGAGGTCATGAAATGAATGTTTTTTTTATCTTTACTGCCCAACTGTAACTTTCGTGATTTAAACTCTGGAAATGCATTACATAATGAATTATGAAAATAGGAACTTTTATCTTGGACAATGTGTTCCGCAGAGGTTATTAAGTTTATTTTTTTTTATATTTCATACCATTCTAAGTGCATTCTAATTGTCGTTAGTAGTCGACCTTGACACTGTACCCTGTGGATGTACGGATACGGAGAATAAGACGGATAACGTGATACTTACTGTAGAATTGGTACCAGGTTACGTTGACCTTCAAAAGGGTTTTAGTAGTACCATGACGCTATAGTCGTAGCTTAAGGCTAGGTTTTACGAACACATTTGTCTGTCTTTTACTTTACGTGGAAAGAGTATGGAAAATAACCTCACTTCTGCACATTTTCGATGTTTTTCGGCGTTTTATCATCATTTTATTTATCACAATCCTCTTTCATGAATAAAACTTATTGAAGCTACTTCACAGTACGTATTTTTGATATTATTATACGTTTCCGCTATTATTTATGCCAAAAATATTAACCTACCCAAGCCCTTATGATAATATTCTTATTTTTCTTGCAATCTTCTGTGAGGTTTATATGCAATTTAATACTAGTAGCTACTAGAGAATTTCTTCAGCTTGTATGTTTTTGTTTTGTGGTAACTTTACGTTTTTTATATAAAAATATGACCCCACAAACCATGTTTTCCTATTTTAGTTCAAGAAGTTAATTCTTATTCTATTAAGAGGCCGTTCATAAAGAATTGTCGATTTCATTAATTAACGTGATTTTACAGAAGTGATCTTACAGTTAAAAACTGTACATACTTATCTTTATGAATAAAATAATACGAAAGATAATTATCTGGTGTACATGGTTGCGATATGTGGTATGTTTACGATTATAATTTTGATTTCATTTTTGTGTTCCTAAATGAATGAAGTAAGTTTACTTTGAAGTACACTTATTTGGCGTAATTTCTTAGTTTTGTAAGAAATATAACGCTTTTAAAATTAATCGTAGTTGGTAGAAAATATTTTGCTACTTTAAAATTTTATTTGAAGTGAGCCGGCTCTTAAGTATTTCTACTAAATAATACTTTTTGAGACTAGGCTAGACGCGCTTTCGGTTTACAAGGATAGACGCACCTTTGGTTTACAAGGCCTACGCCCTTAGGCGTCTACGGTTTACAAGGCTAAATGCGTCTTTGGCTTACAATTAGGGTTAACTTTTGGTTTTCTATGTACATAGGGATGATGCAGTGAAAATTACTAAAATGAAACTATTCTAAATATTTCACCCAACCCTAAGTAATTATACTAGATATTTATATTAATGAAAATTTATTATACCATTGACTTTCGAGGCTAGATGCACATTCAGTTTGTAATGAATGTGCATCTAGCACATAATAGGTCCTTAATTAGGTCGAAGGCTAAACGCGCCTTCGACCTAATTGTGTAACTTTTGTTTGTTTTTATACTAGAATGATGAAGAGGTTTGAGAATTTATACGGGGAAAGTTTTTTTTAAGGTTAGACGTGCCTTCATTTTATAAGGTTAGATGCGTCTTAATTTTATTAACTGTTGGTTTTTTATTATAATAAATATTAATATAGATGAAAATTTCCAACTTTTACTTTCGAAGCTAGACACGTTCAGCTTGAAGGCTAAACGCGCCTTCGACTTATAAAGTGCAACTTTTGATACCAGATTGGTAAAGAGATTTGAGATTTATATGAATGAATATTTTAAGTTTTAATGTGCTTCATTTGATAGGGTTAGATTCGCCTTCATTTTATAGTGTTAGATGCGCCTTCATTTTATAAGGTTAGATGCGCCTTCATTTTATAAAGTTAGATGCGCCTTCATTTTATAAAGTTAGATGCGCCTTCATTTTATAAGGTTAGATGCGCCTTCATTTTATATGGTAAGATGAGCCTGCGGTTAGGCTAGATGCGCCTGCGGCTTATAAGGCTATATGCGCCTTGAGTATGGCAAGATGTGCCTTCAGTTTGGCTAGATGCGCCTACGGTTTGAGAAGATGTGCCTTCGGTTTGGCTAGATGCAATTAATATTTTATTACTGTAAATTAAATTAACATTGGCAGGCAATTATTATTATTAATGTCATTTTATCATATTTGACATTAAAGTTTGACATTTATTTTATTGGGATTTGAAGTTATTTACTGAAATGATAGGTAATAAAAATTAGTTGTAATAATTGATGATTAATGTTAAGTATCGAATTTAAATTTTATAATCACCTAGCTACTGACAGATTTCCACACCTAACAAAGTCAGAATATGCAGATTATGTTAAATTATAATGTCATCAATGTATACTTCCATTTTCTGGGAAATAAATGATTGGTTTGTATTGTATTTAGATGCAAATCCAGTTTGGCTAGAAGCGTCATCAGTTTACAAGGCTAGATGCGCCTTATATTTGGCTAGATGCGCCTTTGATTTGGCTAGATGCGCCTTTTATTTGGCTAGATGCGCCTTTTATTTGGCTAGATGCGCCTGAGATTTGGCTAGATACGCCTAAAATTTGGCTAGATGCGCCTGAGATTTGGCTAGATGTGCCTGAGATTTGGCTAGATGCGCCTGAGATTTGGCTAGATGCGCCTGAGATTCGGCTAGATGCGCCTGAGATTCGGCTAGATGCGCCTGAGATTTGGCTAGATGCGCCTGAGATTTGGGCTAGATGCGCCTGAGATTTGGCTAGATGCGCCTGCGGTTTGCAATACAATACAATACAATTTATTTATTCCATACATTCTACATTAGGTACATTAATGAATAATTACTTAATAAATTGCAATTCAATTCCGATTAAAAATAAATGTCAAACGAAAAAAAAAAAGATAAACCAAGTACAATTTGGCTAGAAGCGCCAGCGGTTTACAAGGCTAGGTTGTCATATACTTATATTACTTGCTTATGTGACTACATTATGCAATTTTACTAATTTCATACTCGAATCGTCATCTGCAACGATTATTTAAGTTGTTGTTTAGATTAGTGCACAGGCCCTTAAGTAAATATATCGGGGTACACAAATAATCAGTACTCAATTACACATGTACGAAGATCTGTCAAACAATAAGTAGACTTTATGAAGTCTGCGTTCTTCTTTAAGACACAACTTCTTCTTCTTCTTTTACTTGGTTATCTCTTAGTTTATGATATTGCAATCTGATGCTAATGTAATTATGGTTAATTTGAATACATTATATTTGTTTGAGAAAATAAAGTCTTAAAAATGTTAGGTAAGAAGTGTGTAAGCTACTATTATATGAACCATTTGTCCTCAAGTGCAGTGTTTAGGCGACTAGGTATATTGCGTCTATGGGCCAAGTGTGTCCTTAAGTGTGGTACTCAGTAAGCGGCCAAGTGTGTCGCGTCTATGGGCCGTGTGTATCCTAAATATACTGGTTACGTGGCCAAGTGTGTCGTATTGTATGGGCCATGTGTGTCCTTGGTTGATAGCTTTGGCTTGAATATATGTTTTGGCAGGCCGTGTTCACACTGTGGCAAACGGTAGCCCTGAATATGTCTTGACAGGCCGTGTCCACATAGTGGCAAACGGTAGCCCTGCGAGTATCGACATTAACAATTACTTTAACTGAGCACATTACATAATAAAATGCAAGAGAACCACAAATTGTGGAATAAAATAAATAAATTATCATGATAATATTTTAATAACAATGCAACTATATATTGTTTATTATAAATGTGAATTTGTATTTCACATAATAAGTTTTTCTCATCTCATAATGAAACAGTTTTCATGAGTAGATTATAATATTTTTCCTTTTGACCCTGATGTTTTATTTTGTAGACGTTTGTCCTATGATTTAAGCATGGTTACTGTCGATTGTTTTATATATTTCAGAAACATATTGCATCTGACAAGATGCCCATGCGGTATACTTAGCTAAGGTGATGGTGGCGCGGTGTGCGACGCGAGGCTGGATGGTAGAAACGACGGTTCCGTTATTGGTTGATCTTAGGTTTTTTTTGACACGATGACGACAGGCTGCGACGGCTAATAAGGTTTCAGCTGCAATTATCTGGTTGAACATAGATACTGACCAGAATTCCTATGCATTGATTTATCAAGTACTTATATTTAAATCTTATTCAGAACTTGTTAAAGTTGGTAGTTCTAGTTAAGCTAAATTAAATATAATAAGTACCTAGCTCATGCTATAAATTGTGAAATAAATAAAAATAATACATATAATGATTGTTGCAACACAACTTTAATCATTATACGATTACCTTGCATTTTGCATACCTAGTAGGTCTAGCAAATTGAAATTGTATACCGTAAGAAACTGTAGGACTTATGTGAGTTTAATAAGTTGACATCATTGATAATTTCAGTTAGGTAGTCACAGTACGTGCGTCGGGTCTTCAGTCAATCATCTGTCAAAAGTTTACAATTTGTGATTAAATTTGTTTACCCTTTCGTGGTACTCCGGCGGCGTGACTTCGACTGTTATATTTACTTTTTGTACTTATCTCTTGTTAAATATTATAATAAAATTCATAATTTAGTAGAAAGAACTAATGAGAAATGTTGTACTTGCATAAATTATTAGATTTTTTATTGTGGAAAAAATTGTAATATTTTTTGAAGATGTTTTAGTTAATATTTGTGTCACAATATTATTGGCTTTTAAAAATTTCAAAGCTTTTTGATCTGATGATCATACTAGATGCGATAAGATACAACAGTTAGTTCCTCTTGTAAATAAATTATCAAATATAAAAGACGGAGGTCGACAACCCTCTCCAAGTTTTCGTTCACCATTTCTTTCTTGGAGTGGCCTCTCATTTTGTGAAATGGTGGTAGATTCAGTAGATTCTCTCTTTTTAGCATTGATTAATCCGCAATTAAATTATAACAAAAAGTTAAACCAATTAAATTTATTTAATAGAATGCGATATAAGTTTACATACAACCGGCCGAATGTGACGTTATTATTATAGTATTGAGTTGATCGTGCACGAGGACATGCACGAGGTCAGGATGGACGAATGTGACGTTTTGTAGTTTGATAGTAATTAATCCATTTTATTGTTATGATTTCGAATCAAAATTGAAAGAATAATAGTAGTATTTTAATTTAATAGCTTGGCAACACCGACGCTTGGCTCCGCCGTTTCCCGCCATTTGCAGTGGAATGAGAAGGTAAGCGGTGGGGATAGGCGGCAGAACGGTCAACGAAAGTCAGTTGCGGGCTCAGTCACTTTCCAACCGTCAAGAAGAGAAGTATTGTTAGGGAAAACTGCTAACGTATTGTTGCTATAACCTAGTTAATAATATCATGGTGTGTTCCTGTGTAGAAAGTAAAAGTAGTTCACCGTTATTACTGTAGTTTTCATCACATTTACAAGCAACTTTTACTATGGGGCCAACTCTCCTGCTCGCAAAAAAAAAATCAGCTGTTCCATACAAAAGTGCAGTACCTACTCGACCTTAATGTATGGAACAGCAGATTTTTTTGCGTGCAGGAGAGTTTGCCCCATAGTAAAAGTTGCTTGTAATCATGAGTGGAACCACCACACGGCGGAAACCAAATGATTAAAATTTCAGCGTGTATATTTTGACAGTCATCTGTGAGGAAAATCTATTCTTAAGAGACAACTAGTTATCTCACAGATTTTATTTTCCTTGCAAATAACTGTTAAAGTAAATAGTTATCTATAAGGAAAATTAATTCTAAGAGATAACTAGTTATACCGGAGGAAAAAAAATCTTTACAGATAACGGGGCCTACTCAAGTGGCCATTCTACTAACAATAACGCTAGTAGAATAGAATGACAATGTATGGGATTGACATAAGCTAACGAAATGTCACGTGATCAAGCGTAACGAATTGTGAATTGGTACCCAACTGTCCAATGTTTCTATTCGATCAAACAAATCTCTGTTATTCCACGGGAAAAGATACCTTATTGCCAGGCCATAAGGTACCTTTTCTCTTAGAACGTCACCTATGGTTTTACGATAGCCGTCATACAAAATGCGACTCAAGTGGCAGAATTTGTACTATTTAACAAACATAACATTGAAATAATAATATTTTAAACCCTAGCTAATTTCTTATTCCTCGAAATAATCTTTAAAATCCAAAATCAAGTCAAATCAAATGACAAACTTTTCATTCTTTCTACAAAAGTCTGCGCTGCGTCGTTATCGAAAGTAATTTCGCACCCAAGTGGCTAAAATCTTCGAGAACGCTTGTTCTATTCGATTGCTTCGCTCTATGATCTATGGTTTCGTCGCAAAATGTCAGTCGACGCGACATTGGGTGCAATCCAACAGATTAATCGCTGAATCATCGATCGCCATAGTATTCCGGTACCGGCATGTCGAATTTAGGTTTCAAAAATATTAAGCCGCGATTACATAATATACCAATCTAGTGTCCGATTTAGGAATCCAAATTAGAGCTGCCAACCGTATAATAAGCTAAATCACTATTTCACTATATTTTTTTTTGATATAATAATTATATCAAAAAATACGGGTGGCAACTCTAAATTGAATTCCTAAATCGGACACTAGATTGGTATATTATGTAATCTTTTACCCGTTTCCCTGGAATCGACATCGCCAGAAACGTCAAGTTAGCAGTCCACTTTGAGACCGTAATATCTCGGCTTGTATTGAAGCAATATTATTGAAATTTTCCGTATACGATTCACTATTTTCTAACAATTTTTTGGCATATAAATCACATTGATACAAACTGTATTTCTTAAAGTGTCTGCCAGCTTGACGTCAAGTTAGCAGCCTCACCAAGATACTCAAATATCTTTTGAACCACAGTATCACTATTTATATGCTATAGTTCACTATTTATTAACAATTTTTTGACCTAGTCAAAACCTTCTAATTTCATGGTGAGGCTGCCAACTATACGCTAATGGAATGCCATTGAGTACAACGTCACTGATGCGTTCCGCTCTGAGTAAGTACGCAGCCTGGTTGTCTCATGAGAGCTGCAATGCGTGGGGTTACGCATCGGTCTACGTGCACGCGTACGTTACGCAAGCGGTGTGCCATGTTTCATAAAGTTTCAGACATTACAACGTCATGGTACGTCTACGTGGACGCTTACGCATACGCTTACGCATCCGGTGTGCTGGAGCCTTTAAAAGACACGCGGGAGCTTAACTTCTGTACTCTCTCTATTTTCTCTACTCTCTATACTCTCTATTTTGTACCTAGACTTCAAGCACACTCACAGTTGCGCGTGTACAAAAACGTCATCTGAGTATTGAGCGTCTGTGTAATATGTTAGTAGTTACAACGCGATGATTGTATGGAGTGTCCGGCAGGCTGATTATCTAACTAGATACCACCTAGCGACCGGTATTATTTGACAGATGAATGTGATACATTGCTACTTCTTTTTGGGGTAAAAAAAAATCACACCAAAGAAAAGTAGCAATGTATCACATAAATCACATTCATCTGTGAACTGAAACCGGTCGCTAGGTGGTTTCTAATTAGATAATCAGCCTATTTAATTATAGGCCAGTTTTTAATTAGGGGCCTATTTCATAAAAGATTTGTAAATTTACTACAATAATTAACTATTGCTGTAATTGGGGTACAATTATGTTTCTTATGAATTATAAAATATAATTCTACCCCAATTAACTACTACTATGGTAAATTACTGACCTTTTTATCCTTTTATGAAATAGACCCCTGCTTAAATACTAATGGATCACCGTATTTACCACGCGTGTAGCCGTCGTCTAAGCGCTCGCTGGCTGACATCTAACCAAAGAGAAACATTTTTAGGGTTTCATCTGGTTACATCTGCCTGCCTACATGAGTACTCTTCGAAGCTTAGTGTTACCGATGTCGGTAACCTCAACACTGCACCATAGGATGATTCGCCAAGCAGGAACAGAATGAAACACTTTCTTCTTATATGCCCATATATTGTGGTTATAACGAATTGGGCCGTGCGAGCTTACAACATTTCCTACGATCACACGTCCCTAAGGTAACATTTTGTACGATAGCAAATATCCACTAATACAAAAACTTACATTTTCTACTTAACTTAGGTAGTTTACAAAACTCAAATCATTACTACCCTACGTTACCATAAATTGTTAGCGGTGGTGGGGATAGCAAACCCCCACTCCTGGCTCTTTACGAGATTACCTACCTAATTTATTATTTGGCTACCTTTCAATACGAGGTTTAGGTATTTAGGTTTCTCATTACCTTTATCAGAGACCTATACAAGAGGCCTTTATTTATATAATCTTACCTCTTAGTACCATATCAAAACCTTTAGGGCTTATAGGACAAAGGTTGGCGTATGACCTAGACACATTTCAGGTCGAAACTACCACCTCCTAGACCTATATTACCTAGCCCATTACCTCAAAACCTTTACCAGGTAGTATAAGTAAAAACACAAGCATTCATATCATTTAATCCATAGGATACCTAAATGCCTAAACAATACCTATTTGAATTACTAAAACTTAAATATTTCACAAACTATAAAACTTACAGCTACGGTACATATTTCATTTTACAGAACTTTTTATAAGCAACAATTTAAAACCAAATAGAACGTTACATATTAATAAACTTCAAAGTAATTAAAAACACAAACTAAATGACTCAATCAGTTATAACAAGCTACTGTTTACAAATCAAAGTACTTACATGAAATAATCGCAAACACAGATTCTATCACTAGTAACGCACTTAGCGGTCCATTAAACAGTCTTTTTGCTATACACATTTTAATCACTTTTTTCACTAGTTTCACGCGATTGAAGCTGTCCGTAACAGTCTCCCCCCGGTGCAGCACTCGCGGCACCTTCTTCTTCAGTAGGGAGGACAGCCAATCTCGCTGTCGGGCGACGAAAAACTCCTCCTCTTGTCTTGACATCAGCGTTGCGAATCTCGCCGTCTGGTCCCGGATACACCGCCGTCACGACGCCTCGCGGCCACACATTGCGAGGCAGGCTGGAGTCGACGATGATGACGACGTCACCGGGCTTAAGTGAGCGGCCCGTGACGTCACGCGCACCCCCGCGCGGAATGAGCTCGGGCAGGTACTCGCGCACCCAGCGGCGCCAGTACTCGTCGGCCAGCGCCTGCGCAGCGCGCCATGCCTTGCGCGAAGCTGGCTCGCACGGCCCAGTGAGTGGCAGGCCGCGCGAACCCCCCAGCAGAAAGTGATTTGGGGTGAGCGCCTCTGGATCTTCTTCGCTGACTGGTACGTGGGTTAGCGGGCGAGCGTTTATGGTGTGCTCTACCTCCGCCAACAGCGTAGCTAGTACCTCTTCTCGCGGCGACTTCTCGTTCAGTGTGACTCGTAGCGCGCTTTTGACCGAGCGCACGAGCCTCTCCCACGCGCCCCCCTGATGTGGCGCGCCCGGAGCGATGTAGCGCCACTCCATACGCTCTGTTAGTGCGTAATCACGTAGCGCCGGTTCCCATTCTTCTACCGCACGACGCAACTCTACGTCGGCGCCTCTGAAGTTTGTTGCATTATCTGAGTACATCACGCGCGGCCACCCGCGGCGCGCGCCCATTCTTCTTAGAGCCATGATTGCCGAGTCTGTGGATAGCGACGCCACCAATTCTATATGTATCGCTCTCGTCGTGAGACACGTAAATAGTGCGCCCCACCGTTTTTCGTGCCGCCGTCCCACCGTCACCGTTAGAGGTCCAAAATAGTCGGCCCCGCAGTATGTGAAGGCCCTCGTGAATGGCTGTAATCTTGCCTTAGGTAAATCTCCGTGCACTGGAACCACAGGACGTGCCTTTCGTACGCGACAAAACACGCATTTGCTGGCGACTGTACGTATCGTCGGTCTCAGTCGTAGTATCCAGTATTTGGCTCTGACGTCATTCACAACGCGCTCATTGTGTGCGTGGTGGGCGCGACGGTGCTCGCGATATAGCAGCAACCGCGCATACGGGTGCCTGCCGTCCAGTACTACGGGGTGAGTAGCGGGGGCAGACACACCCGCTGCCCCTATTCGTCCCCTGGCACGCAGCACACCTTGTTCGTCCAAATACGGATCTAGCTTTCGTAGCCGGCTTCCTGCTCTGAGGTTTCGCTTTGCGGTGATGCGTTCTATCTCTTCAGCGAAACATTGGCGCTGCGAAGCTCGTTGCAGTCTCATCTCAGCCTCTTCTAAAAGCTCTACATTCATCGTAGCGGCACGGTCACGACATTTGCGTACGAATAGTAATACTCTCGCCATCGCTCTCACCAAGCGTTCATATGAGGAAAAACGCTCGGCTCGGGGCACACTATCGTTTGCTTCTCCCATTGTCGTGAGCACTATCTCTACCGTGTCCTCTTCCGTTACGATATCACACGTGGGCCATAAAGCCTCATCTTCATATAAAAATTTGGGTCCTTTAAACCATCTGTCATTACACGTCTTCATCTCTACATTAGGGCGCGTTGCGTCGTCCGCCACATTCAGCGCTGTCGGAACCCATCTCCATTGGCTAGCGTCCGTAGTCTCGGCTATCTCTCCTAAGCGGTGCGCTACGTATGGTGAGTAACGCACGCTATCATTCCGTATCCAATGCCACACGGTACGCGAATCCGTCCAATATACAGTTTTCTCGGGTTCCCAGCCTTGCTGTCTCTTGATAGAGCTTGCCAGACGCGTCCCAATCAGAGCCGCTTGTAATTCGAGTCTTGGTACGCTAAGATGTTTCATTGGCGCTACCCGTGCTTTAGCGGCCGCTAATGTCACTTCTATTTCACCATTTTCATTCTTGACGCGCCAGTAAGCCGCGGTCGCGTAAGCAACTTCACTTGCATCACAAAATATATGTAGTTCTCGGCTCGGCTCTCCCCCCGTTTGAGCGTAGAGGCGCGGTAATCTTAGTGTTCGTAGCTTTTCTATGTCTCTAAGCCATTGGATTATCTCTTCGGCCTCCGGCCCTGGTAAAGCCTCGTCCCACTCTACGTTTAGTTTCCAAATGTTTTGTAATACAATCTTCGCTCGAATGGTGTAGTAGCTTAGTAAGCCCAACGGATCGAAAACCGACATCACGGCGCTTAGCGCTTCTCTCTTTGTCGGCGGCCTCGCTAACGTCTTCACTTCAGCCGGTACCCTCGCAAGCGTCGTGTTGAACCCCAGTGTGTCGGTCACCGCATCCCATAGTAACCCCAGCGTGCGACCACAATCGTCTAGGTTGGACCCCAGTTGCTTGGGCGATGACGTAGCACGGCTCTCTAATGGCAGCTCAGCTAAGACTCTAGCTTCGTTTGAGTTGAAGCCTGTCAGCTTGAATCCTGCTCGCCTGTGCACTTCAATCACTTGTTTCATCGTAGTAATTGCCCGTTCCTTATCATCAAAACTGTCCACCCAGTCGTCCATATAATGATTGCTAGTTATCGCTTGACATGCTAGCGGGTACTCGTCGGCGCTCTCTCTCGCGTTCCAGTCGCGCACACTATGTGCTAAGAATGGCGAACTCTTTGCCCCAAATATCATCGACGTCATTTTATATTTTCGTGGCGGTCCATCTCTATCGCCGCCTCTCCATAGAAACATCTGTGCCGGTTGGTCTATAGGTGCGATTTTCACTTGTAAAAACATCTCTTGAATGTCGGCTGTTATTGCTATCCTTTTCTCACGGAACCGCAAAAGCAACCCATTTAAATCTTGTAATAAATCGGGCCCCTCTAAAAGCTCATCATTGAGGCAAACATCATCGGCTTTTGCCGCCGCATCGAAAACCAATCTTAACTTCCCCGGCTTGTTCACGTTAGTAACCGCGAAGTGAGGCAGGTACCATGATCGTGGATCGTCTGTCTCTTTCCCACTGCACTGCTCCGCGTAGCCTTTCGTGAATAAATTTTCTATCTGTGCTGTATAAGCTTTTTCAAAGTCGCTTGACCGGTCCATCTTGCGTTCTATAGACTTCAAGCGTTTTACAGCGTTATAATAACTGGGTGGTAGCGTGACGTCGTCTCTCTTCCACGGTAGTCGTACTTCGCACTGGCCGCCGACTCGTTTAATACTCTCATTGAACGCTTTAATCGCTCTCACTTCCATTGGGTTTTCGCGTTCCCTCCTAGCGATACCGAGTGCGTCTATTTCAAAGTAACGTTTCACCATGTCGTGCAATTCAACCTCGGGTGCGATGAGCTCCGTCTTGTATACGTTAGACGCGCCCTCTAGCGCCGTAATTCGAGGCGCCGTTCCATGTATGACCCACCCTAGCTTCGTAAGCGACGCTACCGGTTGTCTCTGATTGCCCATTAACAACTTTCGTGACACAATCAAATGCCAATTATCGGCCCCGATCAGTAAACGTGGTTTCACTCTGTCATAACACACGTCACTAGCCGTTAATTTTCTTAAGTGTGCGTACTGTAAGCAATCTTCACTAACTGTTTGATGATTGAGCGTCAAACTTGTCATCGTTTTGGCGCGAACATGATGGGTGCTTTCATCTCTTGCTACTAACACTAGGCTTACGTCTTCACTGTTCGCTACGCTCCCTTGCGCGTTTATACTACATATACGCAAGTCGCTTACAGGCCCTTTCGCACCTATTTCGTCCGCCAGGACTTGATCAATGATCGTTATTGTCGATCCCTCGTCCAGCAGCGCATATGTCTGTACGGCGCCGCCGGGTCCCTTAACTGTCACTGGACACACCTTTAACATGACATTCGCCGCGACGTTGGCCCTATTAATCGTGGCGATCGTCTCAGTCTGCGACTCTCGCACCAACGTCTCTTCATTACTGGCGGCACGGTCCTTATGCAACGTAGCGTGGTGACGCGCATTACAGTTGTTCACCCCGCATAGTTTGTGTGTACAGCGGAACCTCCGGTGCTTATTGTTTACACACCGAAAGCACACTCCATTATTTCTTGCCCACTGCCATCTTTCATCTACCGTCATGGCTTTGTATTTGTTACAGTGGGGTACTTCATGATCGTTTCCACATAGTAAACACGGCGCTGGCGGCGTCTCTTTCTGGCCCAAAGTGTATATTCTTGCTACATTTTTCTTTTTATCGGTGCGTTTCTCGCTACGGTTTTTTACAGCGACGTTTTCTCTTTGCTGTGACGTAGTCGGTACGTATGCAAAACGCAGCGCGCAGTCGGCCTCTTTCATAAGGAATCGAGATAAAATAATTATTTCAGGCTCGCTCGATTCATTCTTTTCGGCGTAGGCGACCCAGTTCGATAACAAATGTGGGCTGAGTTTCTTGACTACTTCTCGAACCAATAGCGGATTTCGTAAGTACCCTCGGTCATCAACCGCTTGAATAACGCAAACTATATTTTGCAATTTCACAGCGAGGGTATTTAATTCTGTAGCACTCGTACCGGAACGCGGTAAACTTTTCATATCTTCGAGCGCTCTGTCTATAAGCACTTCGGGGCGGCCGTAGCATTGTTCTAGTGTGGTCATAATACGATCGGGGTCGGTCGCACTCCATAATAGCGCCGACACACTCTCTCTCGCCTCCCCTTTTAAGCTCACGCGTAATCTTGCTAGATTTTCCTCTGCAGTGAACTTATATAATCGTGTGGAATCACGCACTGCGGCCTTGAATAACAACCATTCCGTCGGTGAGCCACTAAACACGGGCAGCTCTTGCGCGTACCGCGGCATCGGTCGTCTAGTTAGAACCCTGTCCAATGTTTCAGCGAGGTTTTCCACCCCGTAGCCCTTTTTCGTATCGATTACGGGCCTCGCGTCAGCCTCCATTGGATTTATACTAAACGTTCGGTTTCTATCTGTTTCTAAGGCGCGCGCCTCATTGCGCTTCATATCCCTGTCTCTGTCTTGCACGATAGCGGGAGCGATATCTCTGTCTCTTTCTTGTGAAACGACGGGAACGATATCTCTGTCTTTCTCTAAATTTTCGTCTACCCGACACCGAGGATCGGCTGTGGTATCCAACCATTCTTTCAGCCTCTCTGGGACGCTCTCGGCGGGTAAGCTCGCACGGGTTTCTTCTTCCATAATAGTATCCATTTCAACTTGTAACCTTTGTTGAATTAATTCACGTTCTAATTCCATTTCTCGTCTCTTAATCTCGGCCAACTGTTCCGCGGCCCGAAGTTGCGCCTGCCGGACGCGCGCCGCTACACTCGACGAACACACTGACGGCGGGTTACGTCTCAAAGCCCCAGTGTCGGTGGCGGCGGCGGCGGCGGCGTTGCCATCGTCAACTTCCTTGGTGGGCGGCGGCGGTAACGATCTCTCTGTACCACTTTCTGTGGCCTCTTGCATCGCGACTGTAGTCAATAACGGTGGTGGTGGCGGTGGCTGTGGCGCGATCGTCGACGGTGACGCCGGTGGCTCATCATATGTGATTGCCTCCCTCTTCTTCCCTCCAGATTGGCTTCTCGTGACTGGCATCTTTTTCTTTCTTGATGTCTACTCCTAACAATCTCGCCCGGGCACACTAGCGAGGGGAGCCCAGGTGAGGATGGAGGTTGTAGCAGGAGTGGAAGGGAGGAACTACCCGGCAGAGGGGGTGTGCAACTCCGAGGTGCTCGGCTACCGGGAGGAACGCCCGGCAGCGTCAGCAGTGCCTACAGACCGGCCCTCAGTGCGACACAACCCTTACCGGCGTAGCCGGACAATTTCAGCTGCCTTGAAAAAGGCGGCTGGCAGCCGTGTCCGTCAGACTGCACCGCCTTGAATGGCGTTACTCACACTAACCACACTTGGCACCGTTAGGGTGTGGCAGTGTGAGCCGCGGTCCACCCGCGTAGTGAAACTAGTTACTGTGATTCTTCTTTCTTCAGTGAACGTATTATGTTTACTGTGATGCTTCTTTTCTTCAGTCTTCAGTGAACGTATTATGTTTACTGTGATGCTTCTTTTCTTCAATAATCGTTGGACGTATATATGTTAATGTGATGCTTCGCTTCTTTCTTCTCGCTTGACGCGCAGAATCTTCTTATCCGCTGCTCTGAAGGACCACGCAGTACTGTTACCGATGTCGGTAACCTCAACACTGCACCATAGGATGATTCGCCAAGCAGGAACAGAATGAAACACTTTCTTCTTATATGCCCATATATTGTGGTTATAACGAATTGGGCCGTGCGAGCTTACAACATTTCCTACGATCACACGTCCCTAAGGTAACATTTTGTACGATAGCAAATATCCACTAATACAAAAACTTACATTTTCTACTTAACTTAGGTAGTTTACAAAACTCAAATCATTACTACCCTACGTTACCATAAATTGTTAGCGGTGGTGGGGATAGCAAACCCCCACTCCTGGCTCTTTACGAGATTACCTACCTAATTTATTATTTGGCTACCTTTCAATACGAGGTTTAGGTATTTAGGTTTCTCATTACCTTTATCAGAGACCTATACAAGAGGCCTTTATTTATATAATCTTACCTCTTAGTACCATATCAAAACCTTTAGGGCTTATAGGACAAAGGTTGGCGTATGACCTAGACACATTTCAGGTCGAAACTACCACCTCCTAGACCTATATTACCTAGCCCATTACCTCAAAACCTTTACCAGGTAGTATAAGTAAAAACACAAGCATTCATATCATTTAATCCATAGGATACCTAAATGCCTAAACAATACCTATTTGAATTACTAAAACTTAAATATTTCACAAACTATAAAACTTACAGCTACGGTACATATTTCATTTTACAGAACTTTTTATAAGCAACAATTTAAAACCAAATAGAACGTTACATATTAATAAACTTCAAAGTAATTAAAAACACAAACTAAATGACTCAATCAGTTATAACAAGCTACTGTTTACAAATCAAAGTACTTACATGAAATAATCGCAAACACAGATTCTATCACTAGTAACGCACTTAGCGGTCCATTAAACAGTCTTTTTGCTATACACATTTTAATCACTTTTTTCACTAGTTTCACGCGATTGAAGCTGTCCGTAACACTTAGTAAAAAAATACATTGACATTGACACATACATTTTTATCAACGCCATCTATCGAGCTTACAGTTTTTAGGGTTCCGTACCCAAAGGGTTAAAACGGGACCCTATTACTAAGACTCCGCTGTCCGTCTGACTGTCTGTCTGTCACCAGGCTGTATCTCATGAACCATGATAGCTAGAAAGTTGAAATTTTTACAGATGATGTATTTCTATTGCCGCTATAACAACAAATACTAAAAACAGAATAAAATAAATATTTAAGGGGGGCTCCCATACAACAAACGTGATTTTTTGCCGTTTTTTGCTCGATATCAATAACGACAACAGGTAGACAGTTGAAATTTTCACATATGATGTATTTTTATTACCGCTATAATAACAAATACTAAAACCATAATAAAATTAATATTTAAGGGGGGCTCCTATACAACAAACGTATTTTTTTTTTTGCCATTTTTTGGTTCGGAACCCTTCGTGCGCGAGTCCGACTCGCACTTGGCCGGTTTTTTTTGTCAATTTAAAAGATCTCATTACTTTCCATGGTTAAGGCCGGGTCTCCTGCGCCGTGTTTTTGTGTTTTCAAACATCAAAACAATGTTTTCTCAACATGTTTGGGGCGTGGCCTATGAGTTTTGTTTTGCAAAAACACAAAACATGTTTGCCGCGACGAACGGAAAACATCCCCCGCTCTCGCCTGCGGGGAGGGGAAGTAACTCATTTTGTGTTAGCGCTCACTAGATGCAGACGTCTCGCCTGCGTTCGTGTGCCATTGTGTGATTCGTGTAATTGTAGCGATGGAGTAACGAAGGAGTAGCGAAGGAGATAAGGAGAGTACTTTATTTTTAATTGAGTTACTCAGAGAAAGACTGCTACTTTGGGATGTTACGGTGGCAAAGTATAAGGTAGTCATTACACGGTAGGTTTTGCTGTCAGTTTAACCACAGTCACGGGCTGTGACTGACGACGACTTCTTCGTCGGAACTCATTTTCGAAACTGAGCCGTGATTGGTCGCAAATTTTCTAACAAAACATGTTTTCAAAACAAAACCTAGGCGCAGCGGACGTGCGGTTATGCTAAACATGTTTTGAAAACAATGTTTTTTCAACATGTTTTGTTGAAAATTAAGCGCAGCAGACCCGACTTAAAATAGTGGACACTCTACGGTGATCGGTGACTCAGCGATTAGTCTATTGGAATGCAACAAATGTAATAAAAATATCACTACGTTTTGTTTTGTTTTTGTCTATCGTTCAGCGACTTTCTTTCTAGTTAACGAAATAAAATAAAACCAATTTTCTTTATAATAAACGCTGGCTCAGTGCCCATGTGCCTTTTAAATAATATTAATACGTAGGTAATACGTACCTACATAGTGGTTTAAAACATTGAGTTGAATCACATTTACTACGTAAGTAACTACTTATAACATCAAAACACCGCAATGGTTTTCAATAAATAAGGCTTATCTTATGAACTTAATAAATCACTTACCTTTATTATTTCAGATACAATACCTACCTATAAAAATAAGTATGGCATTGCGGAATATGATTGGCAAGAAATGTTGAACAAACAAAAGGCAGAGACTAGAGATGTTTACAATTGTTTTACAAGTGATCAAGTAGGTAAATAATACTAAATACTTAGTGGTTTTATTTAAACATTGAGGTACACTACATAATAATAAGATCAAAATACCGCAATGGCCCCCAGCAAGTTTGTATTTAAGAGATTGGCATGTGAACATTATCTCAGTTCTTAACATTAGCTCCTTCATATCTGACCTTTGTTATTCTTCTATATATTTTATTATGTATATAGGTAGTTTATATTTATGTATATATTAATATATTGTATAAGTATGGTATGTAAGTGTATTATAGTTATGTATATTATTTAATAACTGTTTTGAACATAGTTTGTTTATTGCCGGCAAAGTTGTATTCTCTTACTATTATATTCATTTCATTTTCATATTCAATTACTGGTTGACTGGGAGAGAATACCTAATGGCATTAAGTCCGCCATTTGTTTGTATTACTTGCAATAAAGATTAAATAAATAAATGATTTTGAATAGTCTATTATTTACCTAAACTGTTATTAACCCAATCTTATTGTACTTTCAGATACATACAATTCAATATAGGTTTAATGACATTGCAGAATATAATAAACTAGTACCTCTTATATTGGCAAGAAAAGATGCAGGAAGTACCGAAGACAACCATAGTAATGTATATTTTGCTCCAAGCAACAAGCAAGACTATGAAGCTTTAGGTACTGTAATAATATAAAGGAGCATGATGGAAAGTGTTGGCTGTACTGTACTTAGTGCTTTGAAATCATATTACCTAATTGTATTGGTTTAGATTTAATTATAAAATAAAATATTGACTACCTAATATGTTAACCTTTCATTTTGTGTACTACCTACCAAACAAAACAAAAATTTTCAACAACAAGTTGTTGTTTTGCATTATCAAAATAATAGGGTAGTTATTGGGTGTTAGAATAAAACAACTTTAAATTTAAATCTAAGAACACATTTATCTTTTAAACTTTAAAGTAAAACAAAAATAACAAAGCAGCCACATCCTTAAAATATAATAAATGAGAAAGTCTGTTTGTTTGTTACACCTTCACGTCTTAACTACTGAACCAATCATCATGAAATTTTACATTCATGTTGTCATGGGTACAAAGAAGGACAAAGGGTCCTTTCATCCCGAAAAAAGTTCACAAAGGATAGCAAAAAAAAAACTTTTCATGCAGACGAAGTACCGAAGCCCCTGATTGTTGACACCATCTTGTATCGGTAGTTGAATCAGTCTTGTTTGGCTTATTGTAACTAGTATATCTTACAAGCAGGCCTTCTTCTAAGTGTCACCTGTAAAAAAGTAGGTATTTATTTATTTAAGTTAACATTATACAGGGTCATTTTGAACTTACCATCCATATTTTGAGGATGTGTTCAGTCCATGAAACTGAAAAACTTTCCCTAAGGAACACATGGTCAAATATGTAATATAAAAATCTACTTTCCATACATATCAAAGAGATCACGTGATCAATTTAGTATGGGATGACCAAAATTTTCTGGCGAAATTTGACACATGTTTCTAGAGAAAGTTGTTTAGTTTCATGGACTGGACACATCCTTAAAATTTGGATGGTAAGTTCAAATGACCCGATATTGAAACAATTATTATTATTACGTATTATTTTTAGTATAGTTAGTGTCGGTTGGGGGCCACTACTTAGATCAGACCTGCCAAGCCGACACACACTGGATTTTAGCGTGTCAGACTATAGTCAAACAATGGAAATCATTGGCTGTGGTTTATGTCATGGACTAATTATGTTCAGCAGTGGACATGCCATGGCTTAAACGGTGATGGTGGTGAAGATAACTTTATGTTATATATAATGTCAAGTTTATATTTAAAAGTGTTAACCACTTACCATCGCTCGGCCAGTTTATTGGAATTAATGCCAAGCTGACCTCTTTTTTGATAAGTACATGCTTTAAAGTTTTTAGTTTTATTTTTGAATAATTGTTGTTTCTTTACATACATGTGTAGTATACAACATAGTTGACTATGTATGACATATTTTTCTTATGTTTTTTACACTATTTTGTTTGCCATTCATTGTGTCATTACTTTCTCAGTGTTCTATTTGTGATAAAATACATTATTTTAACTATACAAAGCCTGGCTCACTCATTACACATCCCATTAGTTTGCCTCAGTTTCAGAAATAGGTACTTAATCACTATAATTGTCCTTAGACTTTTTCTTCATCTTCTTATATAGTTCAATCAATTCCATTTTCAAGGAAATTTTAAGAAGAAATAATCACAAGCTGAAACAATAAAATAATTTAAATCTTATATCCAAATGTTTCATTCAGGCATTGGCAGGAAGAGGGGCGGGTAGGCCGTGCCAACCCCAGAACAGTCTGGTGCCCACCCCAGAAAAATATCTAAATTAAATATAGGTAATGTTTTCTATTGCCTTTCAAAACTCCAACGTGGCTCTAGCAACCTAAGGCTTTGCCCCAGAACTACGGGGCCGAGCACTGGAAATTATCTCTAGATACGCCAATGCCTTCTGGCTTTTGTAAAGAAGGATACCTACTCTTCAAAGTGCCTTCTTCTCAATTAATCAATTAGGTACCTAATATTTTCTATTCCGTTTTCAGCACAATAAATTCTAAGTACTTACTGATGATTAGGGGTTTTAATTCCGAGGCCCCACGCCTCTAGTTGTAAGTGACCCGCTTCAGTGCTTCTCCACACAGATCACTAATTATTATTTCTCTTCTCCGTTCGTTTTTTGGCAGGAATCGCAGGCACAACCACTAAGCATATTAAAACACCCTTTGCAAAATTTGAAAATGAGACACGTGTGTGTTCTAGCGTACGAATTTTTTCTCTTTCTACAAGGTATCAGCGTTCGCTGCGATACTGTAGATTCGCTGGCTATCTATTCTAATTCTATAGGTAAAAACAGCCGGTTGAGTACCATTTGCGGCGCGACCGCGCGAGCCAGTGCTGCCAACTAGTGTGAGCGAAAACGCGCTGTCAACGCTGTAAAAAAGCGCTAGATTGCGCTAAAATGGCATTTTAAAAAAAAGCGCCAGATTTCACGCTAATCACGAATGGTTTTACTATGTATTTGCTCTTTGCAAGAGCGTCGCCTACCCCCCCCCCCCAGAGGTTAAAAAAAATTGAAGTACATTATCTATTAGAATGCTTGGTGTACCATAATAATACTAATTAAGTATCGAATTTGTATAATTTTAATAGATTCACCAAGCATTCAACCAAATAAATGCAGCAGGCCAGCAGGTAAATACTTAATCTATTAAAATCAAAAAAAGCGCTAGATTTAGCGCTAGGCGCTAAAACGCGCTTCGAGCCAAAAAAAGCGCTAGATCTGGCGCGAAACGCGCTAAGTTGGCAGCACTGGCGCGAGCGTAAAGTTAACCACAGATCACACAGTATAATACAGGAGGGGCACACTTAGAACAACGCAAACGGTCGAAAAAAGTAGCGACATCTCTGTATCATAACCATCAACTTTCACAACAAAGTCTTCAACTTCAAGTTTGCCAAAAGACTTCAACTGGTTATAAAGTAATTTAAAACAAAATAACTAACCTAATCTAACCTTAGAGAGTTAAAAAACAACCAAACAACCGCACTCTAAGTCACTGAACGTGAAATAAAAAAAAAATTTTTTCATGTCAGTGCACTGAACGCAACCCTATATTTATCTTATTACTCTATGGTAACTAATTCCTAATCTGTGAACTAACGTAGCGTCCGAAGATCGTGCCGGTTGAGTACCAAATTATTAACGCTAACGCTGAAGCGTAGAATGTTGTAGAAAGAGAAACGCTTAGAAACGTTTGCCACTTGAGTAGGCCCCCAGTTATCTGGCCATGGTTATCTCCAAGGAACAAGGCCCTTGTTCCTCGGATATCTTTTTATGAATTCGTGAACATTTGGTTCCATTGGTAGTCAATAAATTACAAAATTTTGGCTCAAAACTCAAAAAAATTTTTTTTTCAATCTCCGAAATGGTTAAAAATCATAAAACATTTGGCGCTTCTGATTAGAATCAATTTAAATTTTGGCAATCGTCCGAAGATAACTAATTAGTTAGCTGTGATTATGCCAAAATACTGCACTTTGCATTTTATACCATATTATGTCTGTTTGTCATTTTAATTTAACCCTGTATCATATAGTGTATAGTATACGTTTCTTGCGCCCCCCGTTCTTCTTGTCAGCTAAAAAAGTCTGGAACGGGTGGTAGGAAAATATAGACGATTCAAAAGTACTTAATAATTAAGTTTATTTGAAAAAAGCTTATTTGACTTTGACTTTGAGTGAAACCTTTATAACCCAACTAGCAAAATATGTCGTAAAAAAATCAGCATCACGATACGTTTCTATTTCAGCTATTAGTAGTGAGATGGATTTACAAAATGTTGAGTAAACGATCTGTGAACGTTCTCTCAACGCGATTTGGGCGCACTTTTCTCTGCTTTAAATGCTGTAAATATCGTAAGATTATCGTCTGAATTGCGTTTTAATTGAAAGAATGTAGAGTAATTGCAACTCAAGTGCTACTGGTGCTATAATAGTCAGTAGAACCTCTTTCATTCGACTTATTAGTGGTAATAATAGGAGTGCGGTTACAATCACTCGACACTTTGATCGTGTGAATGCAACCAAGCAGCACTCATAGACAGTGCGTGTTGTAACTGTTGTGTTCGCGTAAACGAAGGAAATAAAAATAAATGTATGTTGCAATATGGCCATGCTAAGTATAACTTTACGATTTTACAGTCATAATGACAATAAAGGTAAGCTATTAAAGTTAGCTCATAAGTCTTACTTTCATATGCGGAATTAATTTTTTCGTCTATAATCCTTACATTGTATTTAATATTTTCATGGGCCACAAGATTTCTAGTAAATAATGGATCGCAAATAATCTTAATATATAAAATCGTAAACTGAATGACTGAATGACTGACTGACTGACTGACTGACTGACTGATCTATCAACGCACAGCCCAAACCGCTGGACCTAGAGACTTGAAATTTTGCACACAAATACCTCATACAGTGTAGGCATCCACTAAGGAAGGATTTTTGAAAATTCCATCCCTAAGGGGGTGAAATAAGGGATGAAATTTTGTATGAAAGCCCCTCAGTTTTGGAGCTAGGATTTTCAAATTTTGTGTTTAGGCTGAAGATTGAAAATTAATAAATACGGGTCTCAGCATTTTTCTAAATTCTACCCCCAAAGGGGTGAAAAGGGGTATGAAGTTGTGTATGGAAAAAATCCTTCTTTTTCGAAGTAAAAAATCACTTAATTTATAGTAAAGGCTTATGGAAGAAAATCTAACGCAACGTATATTGATATTGTTAGTACTTCAACCCCTATGGCGTGAAATAGGGGTGAAATGTGTAAATGAACCTAAAAATAGAGATGGATGTCGTTATTGGGGTTTTCTGGTATGACGATTGCGAAAATGACATTTATTTTGAAGTCCAACACGGTGGATATGATTTAACCCCCTAAAGGGGTGAAAATGGGTTTCAAATTTTGTATGGAAAAAGAATATAAAATAGACATTACAACTTTAAACTTCGTAGGAGCATGTCTAAAAATAAATTGGCAAACATATATTTGGTAATTTTGAAAATCAACCCCTTAGAGGGTAAATGGGGTATGTAAAGATAAAAATCGATATGGATATCGTTCTTGAGGTTTTATGGGATGGTGATTGCGAAAATGACATTTATTTTAAAGTCCAACACGATGTACATGATTTAACCCCTAAAAGAGTGAAAATGGGGTTCAAATTTTGTATGGAAAAAGAATATAAAATAGACATTACAACTTTAAACTTCTTAGGTGTACGTCTAAAAATAAATGGTCAAACATATATTTTGTGGTTTTGAAAATCAACCCCTTAGGGGGTAAATGGGGTAAGTAAACATAAAAATCGATATGGATGTCGTTCTTGAGGTTTTATGGGATGGTGATTGCGAAAATGACATTCATTTTGAATTCCAACTCGGTGGACATGCATGATTCAGCCCCAGGGGACGAGGAGAAAGGGAACGGGAACGGGAATGGGACGGGGCGGGAACGGGAACGGGAGTGGGACGGGAACGGGAACGGGAACGGGAACGGGACCGGGAACGGGAATGAGAACGAGAGCGGGGACGAGAACGAAACGGAATGAGACGGGATGGGAACAGAACGGGACGGGACGGGGATGGGAATGGGAACGGGACGGGTCGGGTCGGGACGAGAACGGGACGGGATGGCAACGGGACGGGACGGCAACGGGACGGGACGGCATTGGGATGGGATGGCAACGGAACGGGACGGCAACGAAACGGGACGGTAACGGAAATGAGAACGGGAGCGGGACGAAACGGGAACGGGAATGG
The DNA here is from genome assembly GCA_943789525.1 of Agriphila geniculea. Classification (NCBI taxonomy): domain Eukaryota; kingdom Metazoa; phylum Arthropoda; class Insecta; order Lepidoptera; family Crambidae; genus Agriphila; species Agriphila geniculea. Next base: position 3,900,776 of record OX038891.1, on the reverse strand, counting down.
GAATGACCAGTCGTTTTTACGCGATTAGGCGGGTCCCCACCGAGCGAGCGAGCCTCGTGCGACAAACGCCTTGCGTATTGCGTCTTGGCAAACGTCTTGCCTCGCGAGGCAGCGCGCTTGGTGGTGACTTGGTGACCCGCCTAATCGCGTAAAAACGGCTGGTCGGATCCTGGTTGAAGGTTCCCTAAAGATTTTCTCTAATATCCACGCGGACGAAGTCGCGGGCGGAAGCTAGTATTAATATAATAGATAAAATAAATTCGCCATTAATAGCATTTCAATTATCATCACAAAGCATTCACTCAGCTCTTAGCCGAAAAATAGACATGAGGTTTCCATTTTACGACTTCTAAGAGCGCCATTGCAGTTAGTTTAGGGTTCCTTAGCGCAATGTTAAATCGTCAATCTATCATACGGTTTACAAACAATCTGTAGTAGCGTAATATTTCCTACTGAATCCGCACTACTATTAAGTATTTATTCTTCATCCGCTGGTTGATGTTGATTGTTTCAATTGTTTCAACATCTTATTAACTTTCCGTCGGAACCCTCACTTCTTTTAAGTTTTTTTCCACCGATTATTGTCCAATTTCCACACTGCTGTAAAAGATTTTATTTAACTTTCATACCACTATTATGCTGCATGATGGCTTCCAAATTATCTTTGTGCACCTTTGGACCTGTAGTAGATCATTTGATAGCGTTTTCTCAACTTTAATAGTAAAGTCGAATTAAAGCCTTGCCAAAAGCTGTGATATGACATTAGATGCTGTAATAGTAACTGAGAAGCTATTTTGTTGAATGAACAGCTTTTACTCCACAATATTGCTGTAAAAATTAGGTGACGAAAGACGGTGCTATAAAAGCTAGTTTTACGACAAATTAGCAATTTGGTTGCTTTTAAAGACCTGTCATAAGACTAAAGGTTGTCTGAATGCGATTGAGAGATATCTTTATACAATTGTTGAGTAAATGCGATATGAATTCGTCGAGTCCACGTTTACTAGACATATTTATAGAGCCAAAAAGCATTGAATGCTGAAAGATCTAGAAAGCTGCTTTTATACTGCTTTTTGAAATGATAGGATCTTTCATACGAGTGTTTTACGATCCATAGTCGTGAGAGTAATTACTTAAACGGTCTTTTTGCTAGTTGGGAACGAAACTGTATACAACGTGTTAGAAAATAACCCCTGATGCCGAATATGGTAAATAGGGACCATTAAACTGAACAACTTTTACTATGGGACCAACTCTGAAATCGCGAAAAAAAATTAGCTGTGTTCATATACAAAATTAATAACGAAAATATGATACTACAGCTGTTCTTTTACGCTATTTCAGAGTTGGTTCCGTAGTCCCCAAAAAAAGTGTACAACGCCGCTAAAGAAGTTTTCACTTCAAAAAGATGTAGGTAGGTATACAACGTTACCACAGAATAACTAATAGCAGGCCTCCTTCACTCGCTCAAGGTCGCGCGATAAGCACAAGTGAGCAGAGGGCCGCCACACGCCCGCCTGTTTAGTCGCGCCGCGCGGCAACTTAATGCCGGCGTAGGTATTGGCTCTTTATACTAGTAACAATGTCGAATCGCCATTACTATTCCTTGTATGTATGTCAAAATCAAAAAACCAATAAACAACTGTCGTTTTTCACATTATGATAATATATGCTACACAGTTCATTTAAAGGAAGACGACCCTAACGTTGCGTCGTCAGAAAAGGTAAGAGCACGCTATAGAAAGAGAGGCAACTACTATTAGCGCTGCGCGACCTGAATTGCACTTTATTGTGTTGGAGCAAAAGTCGCTAATTATTTAAATGACTTTGCGGAATGCTGCTTCTGTACTTGTACTATTATTTATTCTGTGCTAATAGTACAAATGTTACCACAAAGTAACTTTTACAACAACAAACAACTTTTATTATGGGGAAAATAACAAAATGTATGGAACAGCTGATTTTTTTCGCGATTTCAGAGTTGGTCCCGTAGTAAAAGTTGTTCAGTTTGATGGTCCCTATTTACCTTATTCGGCATTAGGGGTTATTTTGAAACACGTTGTATTAATGGAATAGATGTGCGTTCAAAAATTCAATAGTTCAATTTGTACTATTAGTTATTCTTTGGTTTAATTTTGTATAAGCAATTTGTGCAGCGCCATCTACCGCCGAAAAAGCTAAATTAAATTTTCCATAGATAATAACTATCGAGTACTTTTACGCGCGTTTTTTAGGGTTCCGTACCCAAAGGGTAAAAACGGGACCCTATTACTAAAACTCCGCGGTCCGTCTGTCTGTCTGTCTGTCACCAGGCTGTATCTCATGAACCGTGATAGCTAGACAGTTGAAATTTTCACATATGATGTATTGTTGTTGCCGCTGTAACGCAAAATACTAAAAATATAATAAAACAAATATTTAAGGGGGGCTCCCATGCAACAAACGTGATTTTTTTGCCGTTTTTTGCTTTATATTAATAACGACAATAGGTAGACAGTTAAAATTTTCATAGATGATGTATTTCTGTTGCCGCTATAACAACAAATACTAAAAACAGAATAAAATAAATACTTAAGGGGGGTTCCCATACAACAAACGTGATTTTTTTGCCGTTTTTTGGTACGGAACCCTTCGTGCGCGAGTCCGACTCGTACTTGGCCGGTTTTTTCTCGATAGATATTCGTGTCATTATTGAGCAAAACCAAGTAACAAGACTAGTGCGCTATTTAATTGGTCACCATTCGTTGCCAAGTCGCGGTAAGCGAACCCGCTACCTCACTGATAGCTATAAATACTCGACCTTGCTGTATGTATTAGTAACTATTAAATATTTGACACGAGACTTATTAAATTATGTCATTAGTTTTGACTTTATTGTCACGAATTTTGTTTAAAAAAGAGAAAAAATAAAGTAATTTTTATTCACAACGGAATAGTACTTGGCCTTCACCTCACCTGATGTTAAGTGACGATAAGGCCGAAGGTGGAAGCGCACTACACCCGGAATCCTCACCACTGAGGAACTGGCTATCTTACCTCTAACTGCCGGAACACAACAATTTTTACATTGTTGTTATGGCGTCAGACTTAGGTAAGATGGTGGTAGCTAGCCAGGCGGACTTGATATAAGCCCTACCACCAACCAAACCGAGTACAAATTGTACCCCCCTGGGAATCGAACCCGGGACCCCTGCGTCTTACACGGGTGGGCGAACCACTAGACCACAGTGGCAGTCAGGTTCAATCAATCTTAACTATACAACGTTTATTACAAAACAAAAAGCCGAATATGGTAAATAGGGACCATCAAACTGAACAACTTTTACTATGGGACCAACTCTGAAATCGAGAAATAAAATCAGCTGTTCCATACATTTTGATATTTTCGTTTTTAATTTTTGTATGAATTAGCTGCTTTTTTTCGCGATTTCAGATTTGGTTCCATAATAAAAGTTGTTTGTTGTTGTAAAAGTTACTTTGTGGTAACACTTGTACTATTAGTTATTCTGTGGTAACGTTGTATACCTACCTCTACCTACCTACCTCTACCTACATCTTTTTGAAGTGAAAACTTCTTTAGCGGCGTTGTACACTTTTTTTTGTAATGAGGAAAAAATGTTAAACTCGCGTCAGTCCGGCACCCTGATTATCTAAAAAGAAACTATTTAGCGACCGGTTTCATTCCACATACATTGCTACTTTTCTTTGGTATGTTTTTCTTAAATCCAAAAAGAAGTAGCAATGGATCATTATCATCTGTGAACTGCAACCGGTCGCTAGGTGGTTTCTAATTAGATAATCAGCCCGAGGGTCACGTGACCCTGATCGAAAATTCGTAAGACGGATGTAGCGTAGACAGCCGGCGGCGGAAGTATCCCCCTCTCTTTTTACGGCGCGGCGAAAATGGCGGCGCGTCGTTTCGGCGTTCGGCGGGTTGATTTTTCTGAGAGATAAACTTTATAATGTAATATAAATTGTCGTGTTTGTGTACGATAGCGCAATAAATAAATATTGTATTCTACCTCATAAATGATAGTACTTATATACTTACTGATAATTAAAGCAATTCATGCAAAATTATTCCCTAACCATTCCAAAATATCAAAAATGCACAACGTTAATATTCAAGTTTTCACTTCTGCCGGCACTCCGTCACTTTGAAAGAAACTATTTAGCGACCGGTTTCATTCGACATACATTGCTACTTTTCTTTGGCATGTTTTTTTCATCCCAAAAAGAAGTAGCAATGTATCACATTCATCTGTCAAATGAGACCGGTCACTAGGTGGTTTCTAATTAGATAATCAGCCCGCCGGAGTGCAACCTGAATTTTTTTAGCTTATGCATTTGTTATTTTTGAAAGAAAATTAAAAAGCGCAAGAACTTTATTTTTATTCTACCGCTTGCACGAAGTTTCATGATATCCTCGCCTACAATGCAGACGGTAGATTAAATTTGAAGTCACTAGATTATTGCTCCAACTAACGCTGCCAAACCGAAGGTAAAACCGAATAAATTCTCAAAACGAGACACAGTAATTGAAACCTTTTAATTGAAGTCTCACAGGTGATTCGTAACCTCGTTACAGTAAACATAACGGCGGAGGAATTCACGTATTCAGCCTTACACGTGGTATAACTTTACGCGTAAAGACGGAGACACACGGTACGAAATCTTTGAACCTCTTGAAAAAATATTTTTCAGGTGACCTCTTGTGATAGTAAAAAACAGTTTCAAAATAAAATAGCTCTAAAAAGCAAGAATTAATATTCAAAAATCGCATATCAATTTTAATAAAAATAGGCTTGAAGTTGAGTGAGGCTAGAGGACAACTTTTTTTAATTCTAAAATCCTAGCCGACTTTATTAGTATTTTTTTTTTAAATATGTGTGGTTTGAATATTTTTTCTTGATTTATTTTCAGATTCTTGAAAAGAAGAATCATCAAAATCGGTCTATTAAATGTCAAAGTTATGAGCAAACAACGAATTGTACTATCGAATTGAGAACCTCCTCCTTTATTTGAAGTCAGTTAAAAATAATGAAAAAGAGAAGAGAAGAAGGTAAATTCATTTATTTACCATACATGCAACACAAGAATTCCTCATCATAGCGTGATAAATATTCAATACAATATTGCACAACTTGATTTGATGATGAAAGGTCGCGGACGATGTCAGAGACAAAAGCTATTTTATTTCATATCACAATCATATCATATCGTAATCTTTATTTGCAAAGAAACATTGTGTATAAAAGATTTAATAAATAATAATAATAAGCAGTAAACATGTTTAGCCGAATTAATTAGCATGCAGAATTTTAACACACAATATTCACATTAATAATTTAGGTAGGTAGTAATTTTCTTATTTTGATATGTCATCGTTAATATAACACAATCAATATACAATTTATTCTCTAATGTCAAAAAAATCTTTTAAGTCATACAAAAATATCTGTATCGATTTTGAAATATCGCAAACGTTATATGACATCATACAATAATAGTAGTATGAAACCTACTCCATTGTGTACTCATCTTAATCTCGCGTGGGCGGCAATCGCAGAAGTGGTAGTGTGTGGGTACCCGTTAATTAAAAAGTTTCTAGAATTTCCCGCCACTTTTAATGTCACTTTGACGTGATAGAAGCGCGCGAATTCTTGGAACAATTAATTTTCTCCGAAAGATAATTATTTAAATAACCTTTGCTTGATTTGAAAAGTCCTGGGCTTTGTTTTTACGTTTTAATTAACTGAATGTTACAAGTTAAATGAGATTGTCTATGGTTTTTTTGAACTGTCAGATGTGTAATACCAATTTTTTTACTTATTAATACATACATAGGCAAATAGTTCAGAGCCTCGATTCCGCTAAATGTAATGTAGTCCAATTGCACGTCGTCAGCATGGCAATAGCATAAAATGTCACTTTTGGTATTCTGCTCCTGTTATGAGAGTTGAATAGCGGCTGCATGGCGGCTACCCAGCCGCTATTGATACAATTCGGGATTCTATTAACCATTGGCGTCGCGATAGCTTAGAATGTAATTAATAAAATAAGAGCGCCCATTAAATTTCTGCTGAAACCAATTAAGTAGTATTGTTTTCATGTTTTACAAAGTACCTTCTACCCTCTACATTTATTATTGTTGAAAATAAGGCAAAAATAGCGACAATAAAAGAAAACAACCTCGACCAAAACATATAGGTACAAACAAACGTCATTAGCGTCCATAGATTAGGTTGACAGGTTGACGTCAAAGTGTATTTTTTAAGCATATGGGCCAATAAATGTCCGCCAGAAATCCTTGAAACTGCACTTACGCTCTTTTGGAATGAATAAGTTTTCAAATTAATATGATGAATTAAAATTAAAATTTTGGAAAAGAAAAAAATACATGTCTCTTGTTTTTATCAGTAATTTCTAAATTCTTACTATTCTTACTAATATTATAAATGCGAAAGTCCGTTTGTTTGTTTGTTTGTTTATTTGTTTGTTACGCCTTCACGTCTTAACTACTGAACCAATCATCATGAAATTTTGCATACACGTTGTCAGGGGTACAGAGAAGGACATAGGGTACCTTTCATCCCGAAAAAATCTATAGTTCCCGAGGGATAGCAAAAAAACTTTCCACGCAGACAAAGTCGCGGGCGGCCGCTAGTAACAAATAAGAACACAGGACAAAAATGTTGAATTGTTTTCAATTCTATCTGTATAAATCTCAATATTTACAACTTACTTTTTTTTTCATCATTCATTTATTTCTCGAAATATGTAAATAAATTAAACATCTCCAATAATCTTAGCAAGCGGAAATTTCAATAACCGTATAAATCATGATAAAGCACGTCTGGAGTGTCGGAATACATCAAAATCCGCTGTAAAACAGTCTTCTAAACCCCAAGGGATCTTCACATAAAGGGTGGCCGAGTGTTCTCGATCGAACGATAGGTGGCGCTCAAGTAGCTATTGTGCGCGTTTATTATCTGTGCTGGAAAAAAGCGCGCCAAAAAGTTTAATATCACCATCGACAAAAGAGTTCCGTTCGGCACCCTGATTATCTAAAAAGAAACTATTTAGCGACCGGTTTCATTCCACATACATTGCTACTTTTCTTTGGTATGTTTTTTTTTAATCCAAAAAGAAGTAGCAATGGATCACTATAATCTATAAACTGCAACCGGTCGCTAGGTGGTTTCTAATTAGATAATCAGCCCGCTGAAGTATACTCTTTATTATTTCTTTTTTTATTGTGACGTGAAACCATAAAGGTGAGGTTTACTAACTTGTGCGTGAAACCACAGTTTTAAGCTGTGGTGAAACTGCCCGTATCTTCCAAATAGCAACCATTATGGTCTGTCTTTACTGGATCGCTTGAATCTAATTTGCGTCAGACGCGTACAATATTGCCAACAAACCATAGAAATGAGCGCAGTGAAAATTTTTCTAACTCTATGCTACAAACCGTGCGTTCTTCCTTTAAATTTTTTGCCACACAAAGGGCGTTGGGCATTTTGTTCGGACGTTTGACCTACGGCGTACACAAACCAAATAGGGCTAGGTATGTGGAAAAATGTATCTGCTACGCAGTGGTATGGGTCACATTCTTGCAGGACATGTTACATTTTTTATTATAATTATCATAGCATGTCAATAATAAATAAAATAAAATAAACAAATAAAAACAATTTAAACGTTTATTATGCTTTTACCACACATTTTCACAATGCTGAAAGTAAAAACTGTTTTATTAACAAAAGTTTCATAACATTAAACATATACACATAATGTGAAATAACTTTTTCTGCTGGTCGGTACATAAAAAAATAATACATATTTTTAAAAGTGGGATTGAATTGTTTGGTTTCTGCACGCGAACTTTTATCAAGCAGGTCAAATATGCCCAATGATCTTTGACGTTTTCAATATCTTTTCAATATTGCCTCCAAATAAGGCGTTCTCCCTTTAAACTTTCTGCTATACTAATTTGTCAATTTTTTTTTTGAGAAGAAAGGGCATGCGCTATTGAATGCAATGAGGCTTGAATCTGTTTAAAGCAAGCGAGGAACGGGACAGTAACAGATTTATTTGCCATAAACATGGTACATTTGATGTTCCAAAAGCTCTTAGTACAACCAAACAATGACTGAACTATTTTCTAATACTGCCAGAGCTGTTTCCGTCCGGACAAATCCCGGACAGAAGGCCATTATTCCGGACATATCCTTACAAATCCGGACGTATGGTAAACCTTTCACAATGGATCTCGGTCAAGTGGGACTCCATGGTACGTCTGCAGGATTAGACGTCTTGAAGGCATAGATTAAAGGTATTGTTCGATTGTTCACATCGGAACATAATCTGTAGTAAATCCCAGATCTAGAGTCTGTGAATTCTTGACAGAGAGCCTTGACGAAGTAACATGCAAATCTTCGTTATTGCTTCGATTTCGGATTGGCATATTTTTTTAATTTCTCATTCTCGGAAAGTGATGCATGCCTATATTTAAACCGAGCAGTGGGTGGAAAACACTACTTTCCACCCTAGGGTGGAAAAGAACTTTTAAAAAAGAACTGAATTTGGTTACGTAGTAGCACAGAATAGATATAAGTACCTACTACTATGTAGTAGGCCATAGAGTTATAGCGGAAAAATTAAGATAATTAAAAAAAAGTTGCGGCCTTGCCATAGTTGTTTGTGTATAAACAGCCAATGTGAATTAAAAACTTTGGGCTGGATGGCTGGCCGCGGCGAAATTATAATTTGGCAAGATACTAACTGTGTGAGCTGTGCCGAAATTCATTTTGTTTTTTTTTTTTACTTACCTTATATTCGAGTGTTCAACACGAGATCTAAAAAGAAACTATTTAGCGACCGGTTTCATTCCACATACATTGCTACTTTTCTTTGGTATATTTTTTTTATCCAAAAAGAAGTAGCAATGGATCACTATCATCTATGAACTGCAACCGGTCGCTAGGTGGTTTCTAATTAGATAATCAGCCCGCGGGTCGCTTTACGACGCTACACTGTAGCCTAAGGCCGTGTCTACGCAACTGCTACGAGGCATGCTGTCTATGATATATTGCAACTTGGCGCGTTTCGTGGCAGCCATGTTGCACCGTATTGGACACATCAATCATTATTGAAAAAATAACTAATTTGCTACGAGTCGTGTCTCCGCTCTACGACGCTACGCCCGTAGCCTACGGCCGTGTCTATGCAACTGCTACGAGCCATGCGTCTATGATATGTTGCAACTTGGCACGTTTCGTGGCGGCCATGTTGCACCGTATTGGACACATTAATAATTTATTAAAAAATAATTAAATTTGCTACGAGCCGTGTCTCCGCTCTACGATGCTACGCCGTAGACGCCCGTGTCTACGCAACTGCTACGAGCCATGCGGTCTATGATATATTGCAACTTGGCGCGTTGCGTGGCGGGCGGCTATGTTGCACCGTATTGGACACATTAATAATTTATTAAAACATTATTAAATTTGCTACGAGCCGTGTCTCCGCTCTACGACGCTACGCCGCGCCCGTAGCCTACGCCCGTGTCTACGCAACTGCTACGAGCCATGCGGTCTATGATATATTGCAACTTGGCGCGTTGCGTGGCGGGCGGCTATGTTGCACCGTATTGGACACATTAATAATTTATTAAAACATTATTAAATTTGCTACGAGCCGTGTCTCCGCTCTACGACGCTACGCCGCGCCCGTAGCCTACGCCCGTGTCTACACAACTGCTACGAGCCATGCGTATGATATATTGCGACTTGGTGCGTTGCGTGGCGGCCATGTTGCACCGTACTGGACACATCAATTTATTATTTATTATGTACAGTAAATTAAGATCTTGCTTGTACTTGTACAGTGTAACAAACATATCATGCCAAACACAAAATTACATTATATTTAAATAAAAATTAGCGCTTTTGAACATGTTTTCCGTACTTTTTTATGTCTTATTTTAGCAAACTTAACAAAAATGAAGGTGTTACAAAATTATCCTTAATTCCGAATATAGTAGATAGGGACCATCAAACTGAACAACTTTTACTACGGGACCAACTCTGAAAACGCGAAAAAAATCAGCTGTAACTTTAAAAATATATAATTATTTAATAACTCTTTTTCTACATGCGCTTAAAATAAGAAAAAACTTGATTCACGTAGCAGATATTTATTATTGGCTATATTTTAAGACCAAATTCAATCGTATAGGTATACGAGTTTAGCATTTTTGAAGTCTAAACTTCTTTAGCGGCGTTTTACGCTTTTTTGTATTGGGAAAAAATGTTGAACTCGCGTCAGTCAGTCAGGATCACGTGACCCTGATCGAAAATTCGTAAAAATATGTAAACACTTGCGTCACCATAGATACGCGCTAATTTTTTAATTCAATGTCAAAACCCTACATTTTCTGTCAAGTTATGGATAAGACTTTCGTACAATACTGTTCTGTATTCGTAAATTCAAATGCAGAGTAAATTCGTAAGACGGCAATTCGTGCAAAAAGTTTTCACTTCCGCCGGCACTCCCGGAGTGCAACCCGATTTTTTTTCTATGGGATGTGTTGGGTCTATCAAGTAAGCCTTTCCTTTGAAGTTTACAGAAGAATCGAAAACAACAGACTTTACTATTCTAAAAACCGGCCAAGTGCGAGTTGGACTCGCGCACGAAGGGTTCCGTACCAAAAAACGGCAAAAAAAAAATACGTTTATTGTATGGGAGCCCCCCTTAAATATTAATTTTATTCTGTTTTTAGTATTTGTTGTTATAGCGGCAACAAAAATACATCATCTGTGAAAATTTCAACTGTCTACCTGTTGTCGTTATTAATATCGAGCAAAAAACGGCAAAAAAATCACTTTTGTTGTATGGGAGCCCCCCTTAAATATTAATTTTATTCTGTTTTTAGTATTTGTTGTTATAGCGGCAACAGAAATACATCATCTGTAAAAATTTCAACTTTCTAGCTATCATGGTTCATGAGATACAGCCTGGTGACAGACAGACAGACAGACGGACAACGGAGTCTTAATAATAGGGTCCCGTTTTTACCCTTTGGGTACGGAACCCTAAAATTTAATATCATTTAACAGAAATGCAATAAAACTGGTTTTCATATGCTCTCAATGTTATACGAAATTGAACGGAGTTTATTGCGGAACTTTAAATTAATATTAACTGCATTTGCAGTCAAGATGTGCTGCAGTGCAGTGCTCAAAATATGAATGAATAAATAATTAAGTAATAGGTATTCGGAGAAGTTCGCGGCCTTTTTACCGACTTCAAAAGGAGGGAGGTACTCAATTCGACCCGTTTTTTTTTTTTTTTTTTTTTTTTTTTTTTGTTTTTTGTATGTACACCGATTACTCGAAGACGGCTGGACCGATTGAAATGATTCAAACGTTATTACATTAGGTAAACTCCCAAGTTGGTCCCATTTTTTAAAATTTTGAAATCGGTTCAGTACTTTTCAAGTAATCTTGAAAAAAGCACGAAAATAATATGACTTTGTGTGAACTACCTCGATGAACAGTCGTATAACTTCTTTGTTTATGAACTGAATAAGATAATTATTTTTTTGTTGGAAAAGGGATATCTTAAGTGTAGTTCTTTAACCGACTTAAAAAAGGAGGTTCTCAGTTTGACCCGCATGTATGTATGTTTCTCCGCGATTAACTCACGTTTGGCTGAGCCGATTTTAATTTCTACCTAAATAATATACCTACACTACCTAATACAAAAGGTACCTACACTAAAAATAAAAAAAATAAAAAATTGTTTAAAAAACAAAAAACCGACTTCAAAAAACCTACCTCTAAAATGCAAGAAATAATATTCGTAATAATAAAACACGTCTATTGAAGTCGGGTGGGGCTTTTAGAATAAAAAAAAGGGATTTGTACTCCAGCCCCACCCGACTTCAATAGACGTGTTTTATTATTACGAATATTATTTCTTGCATTTTAGAGGTAGGTTTTTTGAAGTCGGTTTTTTGTTTTTTAAACAATTTTTTGAAGCATGAATTTTGCGTGTTATATTTCTGGCAATACTAAACATAAAAAATAAAAGAGGGGGTTTTCTTATCTGCCATTTTACCAAACTTTTCTGTAACAATATCATTGTGTAACCCTAAAAACTGGCCAAGTGCGAGTCGGACGCGCGCACGAAGGGTTTCGTGCCAAAAAACGGCAAAAAAAAATTACGTTTTTGTATTGAAGCTCCACTTAAATATTTAATTCTATTTTTAGTGTTATAGCGGCAACAGAAATACATCTGTGAAATTTTCAACTGTCTAACTATCACGGTTCATGAGATACAGCCTGGTGACAGACAGACAGACGGACATTGGAGTCTTAGCACTATTATCTATTCTTTGGTCTTAGTAATAGGGTCCCATTTTTACCCTTTGGTACGGAACCCTCAAAAGTAACAATAAATGTCACATGCCTACAATATTATATTTCCACTGATAATGTAACGACCAAACGGAAGTATCCACCTACCAACCTCAACGCTGGCATTACCTGCGTCATTTCCCTGGCTTCCCCGGATTACACTTGTGGAGCTTCACGTCCTTACTGCCCTGTAATAAGACTCAAATTATACACACAACCTGTACACACGACTTGGAAAGACAACTCTATTTGTACAGAAATAGGGACAAAAATAGGCCGCACAGAGAATAGATACCTGAGTTCTTATTTAGGTCATAGCCGGTTCGAAATTCAAAACTAACTCGGTAGTAAGTCGCCAGCGTTAGTTAGGTATTGCGGCACATGTACATAATACTGAGCCAAGTATAGGTCTGAGACAGGAAGTCACGTGGGTGACACTTGCTTACGTCATCTCCGATACCTATCGGTATTGAAATGTTCATTCATCTTTACGTCGAACTGTTTCGTTTGTAAGAAGCAAATCACTATTAAAATGCACTACCTATAATAATTTTGAAATTAAGGCCTGGGCACACCGGCTGCGTAGACACGCGCGTGGTCATGCGGGCGTAGACACGCGCGTAGTTACGCACGTAACCCCCTGACACGCTGGGTTACGCATACGTCTACGCGGCTCGCAACGCAACCTGTCCCTTGCGTACTCAGCCACAACGGCAGCCATCTTTGCGACTCTAATGCGCGATGTCAGACGAAGATTGAGTAAATCGACTAATTTTTTCGCACTAATTCAATTAGTTTTTCTTTAATATCGTTATTCATTATTTAAAAACAAAATAAGTGGTAGGTACTATTTGTAAACAAATACAACTGAATGCGTAGTCACGCGCGTGGTTACGCGCGTAGTGACGCGCAGCAAAGATACGTGCGTGTTCGAATTTGTTCAGTGTGAGGTCCAATAGGGAATGCCATTGACTACAACGTCATCAATGCGTTCCGCTCTGCGTAGGTACGCAGCCTGTTTGTCTTATGGGAGCTGCAATGCGTAGGGTTACGCATCGGTCTACGTTCACGCTACGTTACGCAAGCGGTGTGCCATGTCTCATAAAGTTTCAGACATTACAACGTCATGGTACGTCTACGTGCACGCTTACGCATACGCTTACGCATCCGGTGTGTATCGCTCTTTAGTGTGACAGGAAAAAATCCTTCATTAATTATTGCTTGCCGGAATGCTAATCGAAACGTTGTTTTTAGGAAAAAAGTGAAAAAGTTCTAAACTGTATACCTACATAATAATTATTTTAGACGTGACTATATGCACAGTATACAGGGTTATTTGTAAAACACCTACAACCTCGCAGGAGTATATTACTACATCATAAACAACCAAACCGTTCCGTACCAAAAAACGGCAAAAAAAAATACGTTTGTTGTATGGGAGCCCCCCTTAAATAATAATTTTATTCTGTTTTTAGTATTTGTTGTTATAGCGGCAACAAAAATACATCATCTGTGAAAATTTCAACTGTCTACCTGCTGTTGTATTATTATCGAGCAAAAAACAGCAAAAAAAAACACGTTTGTTGTATGGGAGCCCCCCTTAAATATTAATTTTATTCTGTTTTTAGTATTTGTTGTTATAGTGGCAACAGAAATACATCATCTGTAAAAATTTCAACTTTCCAGCTATCACGGTTCATGAGATACAGCCTGGTGACAGACAGACAGACAAACGGACAGCGGAGTCTTAGTAATAGTGTTCCGTTTTTACCCTTTGGGTACGGAACCCTAAAAATCGACTTTTCATACCAAACTCGATCAGCTATTCGGACATTTTGTATGAAGTGTCGAATTTTTTTTTTGTCAGTTTTCGGAAAAGTCAAAGAAGAAATGTTGTTGATTATAATGATAGTAATCTACTCCTGTGAGGTTGTTGGTGTTTTACAAATAACCCTGTATATTAGTTAAATATACAGTCATCATTGACGACCTGCGTGGTGCAGTGGTTAACATGCCGCTTACCACGCAAGAGGTCCTGGGTTCGATTCCCGGCCGGGCAGAAATTGAAATGTTGAATTTTAATTTCTGTGACGGGTCTGGGTGTTACTATGTATAATAAGTATATATTTAAAAAAGTATATAAGTAGTATATCAGTTGTCTAGCACCCATATTACAAGCTTTGCTTAGTTTGGGGCTAGATGACGCTGTGTGAAATTGTCCAAGTATTTATTATTATTATTATTTATTTATTATTATTATTATTATCATATCAGCCGCACGACACCCACTGCTGGGTATAGGCCTCCCCCAAGGATTTCCACGACGATCGGTCCTGCGCTTCCCGCATCCAGTGGCTTCCGGCAACCTTCACCAGATCGTCGGTCCATCTTGTCGGGGGCCTACCCACGGAGCGTCGTCCGGTGCGCGGTCGCCATTCAAGAACCTTTCCGCCCCAACGGTCATCGGTTCTTCTCGCTATGTGTCCAGCCCACTGCCACTTTAGCTGAGCAATCCTTCGAGCGATGTCGGTTACTTTAGTTCGCCTGCGGATCTCCTCATTTCTGATTCGATCACGCAGGGAAACGCCGAGCATGGCTCTCTCCATTGCACGCTGGGTGACCTTGAGCCTCCTTATGAGACTCATAGTTAGCGACCACGTTTCACTGCCGTAAGTCATCACTGGCAACACTGGCAACACAAATATACTGTGGCTGTCACATAATTAAAGACACCAGTTGATTTTCATACAAACGAGGTAACTTTGAAGCCTTGGTTCTCCGCCAGGGATTGACCTAGCTGTAATCTGATGATGGCTATTTAGGTAGTGAAAGGAGAAGATTCATATCGCAATATACAACCAACTGATCTGATCAGCATTCTAAGAGATATAAGGATCAGAGTTTTCAGTTTCAGGATTTTATACATTTTTATGCTATTTTCTGTTTTTTTAAACATATCCTTATATCTTTTAGAACGCTGATCAGATCAGTTGGGTGTGTGTGGCGATCTGAATCTTCTATATTCACTACTTAAATACCCATCATCAGATCAAAGCTAGGTCAATCCCTGGCGGAGAATCAAGGCCTCAAAGTTACCTCATTTATATGAAAATCAACTGGTGTCTTTAATTATGTCAACGATACTGTATACCTACTGTGCTGTACATACAGGATTGACGATGACATAAATTTTCGTAAACAATCATTTTTTAATGTTAAATCTAGTGAAACGGTAGCGAAAGCATGTAACTTTTCATATGAGGGCTGAGACACCTTTCAACATTGAATTTCCTGACTTTAATCTTATATTTGCAACAACAATTCCATGACGCAATGAATTGTAGTTAAATCTCTATGTAATGAGCGACCGACGTCGGCAGCACGCGCGCGTCGACAGTGATACACGACGAACATTATTTGTGCGCATATATGTTCATAATATGACGCAAGATGGACGAGCTTGTGTATAGATGTGTGAAGACCACTCT
Organism: Agriphila geniculea; assembly: GCA_943789525.1. Classification (NCBI taxonomy): domain Eukaryota; kingdom Metazoa; phylum Arthropoda; class Insecta; order Lepidoptera; family Crambidae; genus Agriphila; species Agriphila geniculea. The sequence continues at coordinate 3,884,866 of OX038891.1, read as the reverse complement.
GTGGTCTAGTGGTTCGCCCACCCGTGTAAGACGCAGGTGCCACGGGTTCGATTCCCAGGTCGGGTACAATTTGTACTCGGTTTGGTTGGTGGTACGGCTTTTTCAAGTGCGCCTGCTAGCTACCTACATCTTACCTAAGTCTGACGCCATAACAACAATTTCAAAATTGTTGTTTTCCGGCAGTTAGAGGTAAGATAGCCAGTTCCTCAGTGTTGAGGATTCCGGGTGTAGTGCGCTTCCACCTTCGGCCTTATCGTCACTTAAGATCAGGTGAGATGAAGGCCACGCACTATCTTGTGGTGCATTAAAAAACAGACGTCTAAAATCACAACATTTGCTTAAACGTAATAGTAACAGAAGTACCAGGCAGCCATAACACATGAGGAGACACGCAACACCCGCGATAACCCGAGCCTCCTGCCAAGGCCTGCGGGCCTGGTGCTCGCGGCTCGTGGTCACACTACCGGTTGTGTGCCTTTGTCTTCTTCACTTTACTACTAAACAATTAATGTTAACAAAAGACTGAATTAGGACTTAATAGCTCCAACTAGCACCGCTAATCACCACAGACAGTCAAAGGCAAGGCTTCTACATTCTTCAATATGTCAGTTTACCTTTACACGAACATATAGCTTGACCATAAAGAGTTGACTTAAATTGAGGGCGCCACTTTCTATGTAAATACGTCAAAATCACGAATAATTTGGCAACACTGACTACATTTAGTACTGAAAATTTTTAGTTCCATTTTATTTAATTTCAACTCTTTATGGTCAATCTGTATGTCAAAACGTGCGTAAAAGAAATCGATAGAATAAATTTTAATTATCTATGAAAATTTTCATTTCGCTTTACGACGGTAGATGTCGCTGTACAAATTTCCCATACAAAATTATCGAATGTTTTTACGCGCGTTATTTTTTTCAATAGCTTTACGTGCTACGGGTGAGTCGATTTTTATTTTTTGTTAGTATAGACAAGTTCTTTTATAAAGAAACTTCATCTTTCATGAAACTTAACAAAATGCCTATTGGGAGGGTGCGAAGGTATAATAATCGATCTCAGCGCTCATGGTGGCAAAAAGTAGAAATAAAGAAGGCTCTGTAATCTGCTTGAAAATTTTATTTAATTTATTACTAGCGATACAGGAATAATTAAATATGTTTATTATCACTTAGTAAAATTATTAAAGTAGCTTTATCCTCTTGTTTTACAAAATCTACAACTAAAAAAGAAGTAAACAAACCCTGATATAACCAAAATAAAACACTTATTTTGAATAGATCTTGCTTGCCATATTTAATTTAAATGACCAAAAATGATTTCACAACACTTTGTCCACCCAAATCATAGTAATTTTGAAATTTACATTAATAATACAATATGTATAGTATTTTTTAACATTTTGTCACAATGCCGCCATTACATATAAAAACGTCAAAACGGTCAGGTCAGAGCCAACAAAGTTGCAACACGCTAGATGGCGCTAAAAGCGTGCACGGAGCCAATGAATGTTGTAAATTTAACACTTCTATTTGATCTTATTGTGGTGGCAAAGTTGTATATGTCTGCACAACAAAGATTTTGGCGGGTTTCTATTGGGCAATTAGAAACTGTTTACTAATAAATACGTGGTCTATTTCATGTGGTGGCATAGGTGATGTTTTGGTTACATAATGGCATTGAAATCAAATATAGGTACATACGACACCACATGAAAGTTAAACAGTTGAATTGCGAAAACAGATTTTATTACGTAGGGCGTAAAAACGATCTCGAATGCAAAATGTATGTTGTGAGTACTTTCCTAAATCCAAGACACAAAAAAATATTAAAGACACGACTGCCCTGCCAAAAACGAACTAAAAAGTTAAATAACAGCGTCATTGCAGTCGGGGGACAAGAATATGGTCGGGGGACCGTTTCGTGAAACATTTTTTTTAATAAAAGAAGTCCCCGCGTTTACATATGACACCAATATAACTTTTTAGTTCGTTTTGGCAGAGCAGTCTTGATTTTAATTTTTTTTTATTTATTTATTTTTATTTCATCCATTTTAATGACAAATTATACAAGGTTATTTGTAAAACACCAACAACCTCGCAGGAGTAGATTACTATCATCATAAACAACAACATTTGTTCTACGACTTTTCCGAAAACAGACAAAAAAATATCGACTTTTCATACAAAACTCGATCAGCTGTTCGGGACATTTGTATGGAGAATCGTTTAACAAATTAGAAGGTATAGTTTTGGAATGTGCTCATCAAGGCCTTTCATTTGATGCCCGAATCGTAATAATTGAAGAAAATCTTTTTTTTTTTCACATTTAAAAATAGCATGGTAATGGTACCTACAGGAGCCAATCATGTAGATTTTTTTTTTCTAAAAAAAAAAATATAGCTAGTTTCACTCGGGTCGGGATGATGTAAGGATTTTAACGATACCACACCCATACATAAAGAAACTCACATACAGTTCGAATCACGAAAGATGACCACAAATGGCGCCCATCATAACTCATGAAGAAAAGACTTATGACAAAATAATAATAGGTCTTTACCTATGAAATTGCCGATTTGTATAGAGATTTTTCAAGAAGTTGCATTTTTCATAATAGCATTTTCTTTGTTCATTTAACAACCATGAACACTCATGTAACAAAACTTTATGTACTAATGTTTGAACACTATGCTAACTTATTTCCATTTAAGATAAGCGAAAAAATAAGTTTTGGTTAAGTTACAACCCCTTCGGTCGCCCTTTTTTTGCTCACAAAAAAAGAGTCACTTTCAAGATCTTTTTTTTAATGTCACGAAAGCTAAAATATGGACTTTATTTTTACTGATAGTTAACTATCATGATCATAATTCGATGTGATATTCACGATTTTGTTAAAATTTTAAATTATAGAAGTTATTATTTTCTCTGTATGTGACAAAATATCGGCAATTTCATAGGTAAAGACCTAATATTTCATATATTTAAATAAAATATATAGGTATATCTATATGAATATGACATATTATTTTGTCTTAAGTCTTTTCTTCATGAGTTATGATGCAAAGATGGGCTCCATTTGTGGTCATATTTCGTGATTCGAACTATACCTACCTACTCACAAACCAAACATACATGAACCCTGAACACATTACACTCTCTGTTTTTTGGGCAGTCGTGTAATAAAGTCCAAGCTATTTGCCTAATTTCTCGATATCTTTTCGGTTTTGAAATATGTTTATTAGATAAATAGTATTAATTGAAGTTTAAAATACAAATTCGTCAAAATCTGGGACCGCAGCGCCACCTGGTGAAAATAAGCAACTCGGAACATCTTCAAGCAAAAAAAATATTAAGGTTTCCCAACGTAGTTTTCGTCGAGTTGGCGGGAAAATCAATAAATTAGCAACAACAAGGAGATATCTCCGCATCGCGTGATGGGGGCATCGGCTAATGCGGTGAATGCAGCCATCGGATTTGGGCCAAAGAAAAATTCCGTCATATTTTACATGACAAACAACATGGCGTCGTAAAGATTTCAAATTAGAATTATTCATAGAACTTTATTCCTTTTCATGCAAATCAGCTATAAAACGACTTTTAAAATTAAGCTTAAATTCTTATTTAATGGTTTACAGACTTCAAACAAGAAATAATTATTAATATCTACTTGCTACGATAATGTGCAAAGCAACGCCATCTGTCGCCAAACTTGGAAGACTCCTAATTTGATAATAAATACTCCTTGCATCCAATTTTCTTTTTCCGTTTCCTGATTTACATAAATAGTATTTAAGCTGTTGTAAACTTTAATATTCGATACGTAAGCACTGTTTCAATTTTCCTCCGTGCTGTGTGTAATAAAGTATGGAGTTGTATCAACATAAAGCAGGATTTCGGGGCTGGCTGTATAGAAATGAGCCTTCGCCTTGGGATCGAGAATATATTGTGTATAAAATGGCGGAGGTACCAGTTTGTTAATGGAAAACAAAGTGTGAAGACACTGTGTGAAAGATTTTAAATCAATATTTTGTTATTTATTTTAATGTTTTCATACTTATTTTAGTATTTCTGTTTCAGCTAATTATTTAATTATAAAAATTACTTATTGATTTTAGATTATTAATGGGAATTAATACTTTAACATACCGATAAACACATTTTGCGCTCCAAAATTAGTAAATTATCACCAAATCCTAAACCGCCCAGTGATTTCGTAATCATTTAGTTATTCTGGTGGTGAGGTTACGTTAGTATGGTGATAATTTAAACATAAGCCATTATTAACTAGGGATTTAATTACGCGAAAGTACAGAAAATAGTACTTAATAATAATAAAGCTTTTGCATGAAGCCTATTAGGTAGTTGTAACCAAAGAGTATAATTAATACGAGCTTTATTAACGTGACGCATACCTTTGCCGACGCATTTAAAGCTCTAATTAAAAAAAAACTAGCTTTAAAAACTGAATGCGCCATTGCACTTGAAATACGACGGAGTTCGTCGACCCCCAAACGATCTGAAATGCAGTAATATGCGACAGACGAAACGAAACGCAACTTGCGAATGTGCTAGGTGTAATAAAACGTTTTACAGTCACATAATGCAACTCCATGGTAAAATAATCGGAGAACATACTTAGAAAAAATATAAGTACGAATAGATTTTCTTCTTTTAATTTTTTGAAGTCGGTTAAAACTATGTGCAGGCAAAGGAAATGTACGCAGGGCAGCATGTTAGTAAAAAAGGTTGTTAAATTAATAAAACCATAGACAATTTCTGGGTAAAATTATTTTGGCGGGAAGACAACTTTGCGGCTATATGATTCACTTTCTTAAAATTGAGCAGCGTTTTTTTTATGTTCTGTGATTAAAACGATCCGAATTAACTTTTTAGTTGTATCATCAGCGGCTTTTGCCGATTTAGCCACGTTTTACCTTTTTTTTTAATATAGACAAAGCATTTCTTATTATGGCACCGAAGCTGTAGCACCGCTATACTTGATTTGAAATAGGTATCTTCAAAAAGTCTGTCTTTTCATACATTTTGACACAAATGTGAAGCGGTGCTACAGCTTCGGTGCCATAATAAGAAATGCTATAGCTGAACAAAATCTATCAGAATAAAGCACTTTTGTCTTTTGGCCGGCACTTTCATATTTGGACCAAAAATGTATGAAACATGGATGATGTCCTTTGACATTAAAATTTAAAATTAAAATTTGTTTATTTTTGTTGATTTTCCAATCAGCCATTGCATCTACCAACCGCTTTGTCTGACAGCCTTCTACTCCCCCATATAAAATGTCTCCACATTTCAAAGCATGAACCAATAATAATTTTGGTTCCATTTACGGATGCGGCCGAGCATAATGAAGCGAAAGATTTATGTTTCAACACTGTTATCTACGAATCGACCGCCATTTGTAATTTAGCATTTCGCGTCTATTCTGTGGGTAGTTTAATAACATTGAGGGTAGGATTTTTAAATAAATCAGTTGTTTGCCAGACACCGGTGTTTCATTACGTTACATGGTGACAGCGGTGGTTTTATACGGATTTCGCGCTAGAAAGATTATAATTTCATTTGTTTACGTTCTGTGGCTGTGATTACGAAAAAGTGTAATAAATACGTTCGATATGGAACACGCGCGACCGCCACCGGAGTTGAGTCTGGAGGGCAGCTCCGTCAGCCGGGCTGACGCCTGGAAACGTTGGAAGACGCAATTTAGTTTATTCGTAAAAGCATCGGGGGTGCATAAGGAAAAAGGAGACGTTCAAGCTAGTCTTTTGATTAATTTAATAGGCCCAGACGGTTTCGACGTATATCAAACATTTACATTCGAGCAAGAAAGTGAAAAAGATGACGTCAACGTGCTCATAAAGAAATTTGATTGTTATTTCGGTGTCAAACCGAATATCACATTAGCAAGATATAATTTCTTTACTCGAAACCAGGAAATCGGCGAATCGATTAATCAATATGTGACTTGTTTAAAATTACTAGCGAAAAGTTGTGAATTTAAAACGTTAGAGGATGATTTGATTCGCGACCGTATCGTCTGTGGCATAAAGAACACTGTGGTACGAGAAAGGTTGTTGAGAACTGAAGAATTAACTTTAGATAAAACTATTAAGATATGTCAAGTGGACGAAATATCTAGTGACAGCAATCGTCTATTGGAAACGCGAGGGGCAGGCCTGGGGTCTGCGCAGCAGGTGGATAGTGTCGGCATGCGGGGCGGCGTCCGCGGCGGCTGGGCCCGCGGCGGAGGCCGGCGTGGCGCACGCCGCGGGGCGTTCGGCGGCGGCGGCGGAGCAGTGCGGCGCTCGTATGGTTCACCATCATCGGCTCGCTGCGACAGGTGTGGAGGGCAGTGCGGTGGACACGCTTACTGTCCGGCTATTTCGGTGCAGTGTTACGTTTGTGAAAAATACGGTCATTTCGCAAGGATGTGTAAACTTCAAAAGAGTACTAAAATTAATAAAATGTATGATATTGCCGTGCGTAGTGATCAAAGCGATGATGATGATGATTCATTCCATATATCGATGATGTACAATGTGTCGGAGTTGAACTGCTCCTCGGATGACTGGTATGAAACTTTAAGAGGTGAGTGTGGCGACGAGAAATTTAAATTGGACACTGGTGCGGACATTAATGTTTTGTCATATAGTAAATTTTTGTCTTTAGGTTTCGACGCTAATCTAATAAATACGAAAGAAAACTTAAAATTGCAATCATACAGTGGAGACTTAATACCATTAAAGGGAATTTGTTTTTTATCGTGGTGGTACAAAAATAAAATGTATAATTTGAAATTTGCAATTGCGAACATTAATTGTCAAAGCGTGCTGGGTCGACAATCGTGTTTAGAACTAGGATTAATCAAGAGGGTTTATGATATTCAATCTGAATACTCTGATTTGTTCAGTGGATTAGGTTGTTTACCGGGTAAATACCATATTGTGATTGACAAGTCTGTGCCACCCGTTGTTTGTGCCCGACGTAATGTTCCCTTAGGATTGCGAGATAAGTTACAAGATGAGTTAAATAGAATGATGCAATTAGGGGTTATCAGGAAGGTCACTCACCCGACACCTTGGGTTAATGCACTAGTGGTAGTAGCCAAAAAGAATGGGCAATTGCGTATATGTCTAGATCCTAGACCACTTAACGTCGCTATACAGCGCGCACATTTTCAACTGCCAACTATAAATGACATTGCTACAAAATTTCATGGTGCTAAATACTTCTCAGTTTTAGATGCCAATTCTGGATTTTGGGCTATAGAGTTAGATAGTGCTAGTTCAGACCTGTGTACGTTTTCCACGCCATTCGGTAGGTATCAGTACTTACGTTTACCATTTGGATTAAATTGTGCATCTGAAGTATTTCATGCTAAGATCAAACAACTGCTAGAGGGCCTAGAAGGGGTTGATTCATTTATCGATGACATAATATGTTGGGGTCGTTCAAGGTCAGAGCATGACCAGCGTTTAAAAGCTCTGTTTGAAAGAGCTCGTGAAATTAATTTAAAATTTAATAAAGACAAATGCCGCATCTGTGTAGAAGAAATTACTTATTTAGGACATTGTTTTGGAAAGTATGGCATGAAAGCGGATCCTGAAAAAATAAAAGCAATTATGAATATGCCAGAACCGAGTGATAGAAAAAGTTTAGAACGATTTTTAGGGGCAGTGAACTATCTATCAAAGTTTATTCCTAACTATTCAGAACATACTTATGTTCTTACGAGGCTACTTAAGAAAGAAAGCACATGGAGTTGGGAACAAGGCCATAAATCTGCATTCGAAGAGTTAAAACAGTTATTATGTCAATCTCCTGTGTTAGCTTTATATGATGTTAATAGTCCCGTGGTGCTGTCAGTAGACGCTAGTAGTGTAGCACTTGGCGCGGTGCTGATGCAAGGGGGGCGCCCGATAGAATATGCATCTCAGACACTCACGGACACACAGACACGATACGCACAAATCGAAAAAGAAATGTTGGCAATTGTTTTTGCGTGTGAAAGATTCCGTCAATATATCTATGGGAAAAATCGAGTAGTGATTGAATCTGATCATAAGCCTTTAGAAAGTATTTTTAAAAAATCATTAGATTCGATCCCAGCTCGCTTACAAAGAATGATGCTGAGGCTCCAAGGGTTTGACTTGGTAGTCACTTACAAGCCCGGGAAATATATGTTCATACCAGACACTTTGTCGCGCGCGCCTCTGCCGGAATTGTATGACGATGAAATAAGTAAATTAGTTTTGTATCAAGTCGAAATGGTTATTAATAACATGCCTATCTCACGGAAAAAACTTACCATAATCAAAAAGGAAACGGCTAAAGATACTGTTTTAAAGGAATTGATTTTGTATATTAATCAAGGGTGGTCTGAACACAAACACAATGTACCAGACTGTTTAAAATATTTTTATTCCATGAAAGAAGAATTATATTGTGTAGATGGCGTAATATTTAGAAATAAACAAATTCTGATTCCTTCATCTTTAAGAGCCGAAATGTTAAAAATTATTCATGAAGGGCACTCGGGAATAGACCGCTGTAAGAGGCGAGCGCGAGAAGTGTTGTTTTGGCCAGGTATCAGTGAAGATATTGAAGTTTATGTAAGAAAATGTAGGACGTGTCAGGAGAACTCAAACAAACCCGCAAAACAACCCATGATCCCCATTCCAATACCAGATTTACCCTGGTATAAAATTGGAACTGATTTGTTCGAGAATGGAAAAAAATATTATTTGATTTTAGTTGATTACTTTTCGGGATTTATAGAAGTATCACAATTAAAAGATTCTACAACAAAGTCAGTCATTAGTGTCATGAAAGAAAATTTTGCTCGTTATGGTATACCGGAAATAGTAGTAAGTGATAACGGGCCGCAATATTCGTGTCGTAATTTTAAATTATTTGCTTCAGAATGGGGATTTGATCATGTGACTACATCTCCTTATTATGCTCAGTCTAATGGTAAAAGCGAAAGGGCTGTGCAAACTATAAAAAAGATTTTAAAAAAGTCTATTGATAGTGATTCGGATTTTTATTTGCATTTATTAAGTTATAGGAATACGCCACGCGATAATTTGGATTCTCCTGCACAGCTAATGATGGGTCGTCGGTTAAACTGTAGACTACCGGTTCATCCTGATTTATTGAAAACAAATCAGTATGATTATAAAGAAAATCATCAAATGTTGTTACATAAGCAAATGAAAAATAAATATTACTATGATAAACATTGTAAACCATTGCCGGAATTGGATGTCGGCGATGACGTCATTATGTTGGAAAATAATAATAAAAGAATTCGAGGTACTGTTGTTGCGAAAGCGCCAACACCGCGATCGTATGTAATTAAGAACAGAAGAGGTATTTATCGCCGTAATCGTCGACATCTAATCAAAACGGTGCCGGACCAGTCGGAAGTGTTCGATGTTCAAAAGGACGACAAACCTACAGTTTCATCACATAATAGTGAAGAAGAATATCGTGACATTTCCGACGATGAATTTTTTCCTCTCGATGAACAAGCATCCGTCGCTGATTCTCAAGGAGATTATTCTCCGCCTATTACTAGAAGTAAATTAAAAAACAAAAATGTAGACTTATAAATAAGTCAATTTGCTAAGTAAGTTTTACTAAATTTTTTTTCTTAGTGGTAGCAAAAACCGATCCCAAGGCTAACATAACACCGTAGGGCTAAGAAAACTGAAAATGTTTTCATAATTTTGTAAGTTTTCGTTATCATAGGTTGGTAGCTTCACCTTTTGGCTAAAATATGTTGAGTTTTATGGTTAAGTTATAAATTGTATTGTATAATAGTTTATTAAGGGTAATCTACCTATTCCTTCTTTATAAAAATAAGGGAAAGATGTGGGTAAATTAGAAATCGATAAGTAACTGTAGTAAAAGTATTAATTTATACATCTTAAGTATCTGTTTCAAAGTATAACTATTTGCTAAAAGATGTTATGCAACCTTTTGTTCTCATAGTTAATAATTTAATCTTTTAAAAATAAGGGAAAGATGTGGGTAGTTTAATAACATTGAGGGTAGGATTTTTAAATAAATCAGTTGTTTGCCAGACACCGGTGTTTCATTACGTTACATATTCTAGTGTTTAACTTGTCAGCATTCAGTTTTTTTTTACACATAGATATTACGTACAGGCAATCTCAGACCAAACCAGCCCATCTTCTTATCTAATGAGGATTAGTGGCCACCTCTGGTGTTAGAGTTTATCAAGCCGCCTGTAAGGCCTATAACTTGGCTTAACGGCTGTTATCAGATGACAACAGCCGGGACCGACGGTTTAACGTGCCCTCCGAAGCACGGAAGCGCTCAGTTGTAATACCACTTTAACGGTCACCCATCCGACACCTGGCTGGACCGAGCGTTGCTTAACAAACGTGATCGAGTAGGATCAGTCTTGTCAAGTTCCGCCATGAGCATTCAGTAATTCCCCTGTTTAGTATTTTGATCAGAAAATCTGGATAATTTTATAATTTTTAACGTTTAATGACTACAAATGAAACGGATAGCTTTTTTCCGGATACCGGCAACCTGATATCCGGCCAACCTCGTAGCTGATCTTCATTATCCGGTATCCGGCTGAATATTAAATCTAGGCTGCATAATGGATATGTCGGATACCGGATCGTTACCGATATAATCGATAGAGTAATTTTGTATGGAATTTTTACAGCGCCATCTACCGCCGAAAAGCGAAATGAAATTTCTCAAAGACAAACTATCTAACGAGTACTTTTACGCGCGTTTTTTTCTCGATAAGGGCGTATTCCAACCTCTTAAAACTTGCCAGATTTATAAATTGCTATAGTTAAGTAGGTAAGTATATCTCTTTTACTGAATGCACAAGAATCCAGTGTGAATGTCAAACTCGAAGCGTCAGCAATTAGTGGTCTCTGTAATATTTAAATATTTTATAAGTTAGTAATTTAATCTAGTCGAGATTCTTATAAGTGTAGTAAAACCCCAGCTGAACTATAATCGTTTATTGGTTGTTTCTTAAATGGCATAACATCAATAACAACTTGACATGACTTTAACTCGTAATACAATGGTAATGTTTAAATTCCGAATACATCAACTCACAATAGTTTACAAGCCATCAACACACGTCTGTTCTGTCCGAGTGCCCGACCGAGAATGCCAAGGCTCATGTCAAGAATGCCCCCACTCGCCGCGCGTCACACGCCATCTTGTTTTCCACCGTCAAACTACGCTAGTCAATTGACGTACTTTTATTTTCTAAATCATAAAACTGATTCTTTTAAATCATAAACCTTACATAAGTTAGTAATTTAATTTAATCTAATGTATGCTCTGATGTTGTTTTAAATATTTTTTTTGTCTTATTTTGATTGAATTTTATTTTATTTATTATTTAATTGTTAAGAGTTGTTTGCCTGGTGCCTTGCGCCTTACCCTCTACCTACAGGCATCTGCAGAAAACCAGTGCCGTGGTGACATACGTTGCTACGGCTTATACTGAGTAGAGGCCCTATTTGGTACCTACACTATTATTTTTTTATTTTTTAAGTTTCATTTTAATGTGATTGTACTAAATAAACATTTATTCTATTCTATTCTTTTTCGCTTAGTGATGTACAAAACTCGAGGCGTCGAGTTCTACTTTTGAAGACTCGAGGCGGATTGGCAGAACTCGGTGAGCTCGGTAGGCTCGTAAACCCGAGCCTAGCCGAGACACGAGCTCTCTGAGCCACGCCTCGAGGCTTCAAAAGAGTTCGAGCCTATCAAAAGAGCTCGAGCCTTCAAAAAAGCTCAAGTCTTAAAATGAACTTGAGCCTCATAAAACCACCCATCCGACACCTGGCTGGACCGAGCGTTGCTTAACAAACGTGATCGAGTAGGATCAGTCTTGTCAAGTTCCGCCATGAGCATTCAGTAATTCCCCTGTTTAGTATTTTGATCAGAAAATCTGGATAATTTTATAATTTTTAACGTTTAATGACTACAAATGAAACGGATAGCTTTTTTCCGGATACCGGCAACCTGATATCCGGCCAACCTCGTAGCTGATCTTCATTATCCGGTATCCGGCTGAATATTAAATCTAGGCTGCATAATGGATATGTCGGATACCGGATCGTTACCGATATAATCGATAGAGTAATTTTGTATGGAATTTTTACAGCGCCATCTACCGCCGAAAAGCGAAATGAAATTTCTCAAAGACAAACTATCTAACGAGTACTTTTACGCGCGTTTTTTTCTCGATAAGGGCGTATTCCAACCTCTTAAAACTTGCCAGATTTATAAATTGCTATAGTTAAGTAGGTAAGTATATCTCTTTTACTGAATGCACAAGAATCCAGTGTGAATGTCAAACTCGAAGCGTCAGCAATTAGTGGTCTCTGTAATATTTAAATATTTTATAAGTTAGTAATTTAATCTAGTCGAGATTCTTATAAGTGTAGTAAAACCCCAGCTGAACTATAATCGTTTATTGGTTGTTTCTTAAATGGCATAACATCAATAACAACTTGACATGACTTTAACTCGTAATACAATGGTAATGTTTAAATTCCGAATACATCAACTCACAATAGTTTACAAGCCATCAACACACGTCTGTTCTGTCCGAGTGCCCGACCGAGAATGCCAAGGCTCATGTCAAGAATGCCCCCACTCGCCGCGCGTCACACGCCATCTTGTTTTCCACCGTCAAACTACGCTAGTCAATTGACGTACTTTTATTTTCTAAATCATAAAACTGATTCTTTTAAATCATAAACCTTACATAAGTTAGTAATTTAATTTAATCTAATGTATGCTCTGATGTTGTTTTAAATATTTTTTTTGTCTTATTTTGATTGAATTTTATTTTATTTATTATTTAATTGTTAAGAGTTGTTTGCCTGGTGCCTTGCGCCTTACCCTCTACCTACAGGCATCTGCAGAAAACCAGTGCCGTGGTGACATACGTTGCTACGGCTTATACTGAGTAGAGGCCCTATTTGGTACCTACACTATTATTTTTTTATTTTTTAAGTTTCATTTTAATGTGATTGTACTAAATAAACATTTATTCTATTCTATTCTTTTTCGCTTAGTGATGTACAAAACTCGAGGCGTCGAGTTCTACTTTTGAAGACTCGAGGCGGATTGGCAGAACTCGGTGAGCTCGGTAGGCTCGTAAACCCGAGCCTAGCCGAGACACGAGCTCTCTGAGCCACGCCTCGAGGCTTCAAAAGAGTTCGAGCCTATCAAAAGAGCTCGAGCCTTCAAAAAAGCTCAAGTCTTAAAATGAACTTGAGCCTCATAAAAGCTTAGAGTTTATGTTAATGTCTTTAATATCTCCATAATATTGACAATATTATTATTTACAGATAAATTAAAGCCGAGCCTATCGAGCTCACAGAGTCCTGCAAATCGGACTCTAGTCTCCAAAATTAGAACTCAAAAAGATGAATGTCTTATGTCATAAAGAGCACCGTAGATGCTTAATCTATTGTGCTTTCAGCGAAAAGGTCATTCTGATAGAGAGAGGCTTTGGGGTCTCTACTTATCCTCATTCACAATCAGTGCACCGAAAAAGACTCGGGGACCTATTTTTGAATCGCTCGGCTGGCGTCGAGCGCTCTTTTCTACTGATTTTCGTTCGACATTTGACTGAAATGTATGGAGATTGAGTCAAATGTCGAACGAAAATCAGTCGAAAAGAGCGCTCGACGCCTGCCGAGCGATTCAAAAATAGGTCCCTCGAGCCGTGAAAAAGCCAAGATCGACCGAGCTCTCAAAAAGACTCGAGCCGTGAAAATGGCTCGAAATCGGCCGAGCTCTGAAAAAGGCTCAAACTCTGAAAAAATAATCTCGAGTCGTCGAGTTTCACACAAATGAGACGAGCTCTGTAAAACGAATCGGCGGGCTGATTATCTAGTTAGAAACCACCTAGCGACCGGTCTCATTTGACAGATGAATGTGATACATTGCTACATCTTTTTGGGGTGACAAAAAACATACCAAAAAAAGTAGCAATGTGTGTCAAATGAAACCGGTCGCTAAATAGTTTCTATTTAGATAATCAGCCTGCCGAGCTCTATACAAAAGGACTCGGTGGACTCGAGTCTTGTACATCACTATTCTCGCTGTATGGCAAATATAAGAGACGTATTGTAATATAGGCCTTTCTTTAATACTTTGGACACTAACAAAAGCAAAAAAAAAAAGATTTTTCAAATTCAAAACCATTCAGTGTAGTTACTATCCCCGTCAATTGGTAATACGCCTGGCGGCCATGATTTTAACCTCAAAAACGAAAAACAATTGTAATATTTTTCTTATTGAAAAATATCTACCTAGACCTTATTGAAAATAATAATTCAATAAATTAATAATAGGTCTTTACCTATGAAATTGCCGATTTGTATGGAGATTTTTCAAGAAGTTGCATTTTTCATAATAGCATTTTCTTTGTTCATTTAACAACCATGAACACTCATGTAACAAAACTTTTATGTACTAATGTTTGAACACTATGCTAACTTATTTCCATTTAAGATAAGCGAAAAAATAAGTTTTGGTTAAGTTACAACCCCTTCGGTCACCCTTTTTTTTGCTCACAAAAAAAGAGTCACTTTCTAGATCTTTTTCTTAATGTCACGAAAGCTAAAATATGGACTTTATTTTTACTGATAGTTAACTATCATGATCATAATTCGATGTAATATTCACGATTTTGTTAAAATTTTAAATTATAGAAGTTATTATTTTCTCTGTATGTGACAAAATATCGGCAATTTCATAGGTAAAGACCTAATAAATTAGATTACCTATTAGAATTTTCTTGTTTCATGACATTTTTAGTTGCGGATCACTCCAACGTGGTTGTTAATTTGACAAGGTTCCAGCGCATTACCAATTGACGGGGATAATAAGTACAAGCACTAGGGTAGCTTCCTGGGTTACTGTTTGAACCAATGAGCTATGTAACAAACAAGACAAGTTGTCTCAAAAAGATCCTTCTAATTTCATTTCCAAATCACCTCCAATCGGCCAATAATAAAGTCAATAGCATTCGAACTGTCTCTAATGAAGTGGAAACCACGCTATTCCGAAAGCATTAAATAAAAAAATGGACCCTTTTCACTTTCACTGAGAATTCACTTTCTCTTGACGCATTTGGGCGGGAAAAATTGGCGGGAAATTTTGGCGCGAATCTTTAGGAAACAGTAGGGTGAGCATACGAAAGTTTCTGGGCAGGAAAAGTTTGTAATAAGTCGTTTATAAGGTTGCATACCCAAAGGGTAAAAACGGGACACTATTATTAAGACTCCACTGTCCATATGTCTGTCTGTCACCAGGCTGTATCTCATGAACCATGCTATCATGGTTATCATCTCTAGCCTCTAGCTATCTAGAGAGTCGAAATTTTCACAGATGATGTACATTACGAGGCATATAACTTGAAATCGGGTGGGGATTGCGCGAAACGCGTATTTTGGGTATGCGTAGCGGTGAGGGGCGCGGGCGGCGGGAGAGGGGCGCGCGCTATTGGTCGCTCACAAGAGCACATGCGCTAACTTATCCCCACTCCGTCGAAAAAGTTTCAAGATACGTGCCTAGTACTGTATCTGTTGCCGTTATAACAACAAATACTACTAAAAACACAATAAAAATAAATATTTAAGGAGGGCCTACAATGAACGTGATTTTTTTGACGAGAGATGGGCAAAGGACCCGATTTTGACCAGTTGGGACAAAATGGCGTCCTTTGCCCATCTCTCATCGCTGGGTTTAATTAAACCCACTTAACGCCCGAAGACCATTTTGTTGAACTAAATAAAATCTTTAGAAATTAAGGCTGGTATTATAGAGTCAAACTCAGACTCAAATCTCTGCTTGAGTACAGTTAGAAAGGGATGGCGCTATATGCGATGAATAGCACCATCTCTTTCTAACTGTACTCAAGCAGCAAGCAGTGCTTGAGTCTCGTTCTGTAATGAAGAAACTCCTTAGAGATGTTTCGGCCTTTGAATATTTTGTATATTAATATAACAAGAAATTGTTTCCATAGCAACGTCACATTTGACATATCAATAGAAATAAAGAAACTGTAAAAAGTTTCTATAACATACAATGTGGGTTTTTTTGGGTTTAAACCCAGTGATCGGGTTTAAACCCGGTCCTTTGCCCATCTCTGGTTTTTTGGTACTTATGTCAATTCGCTAAGTCATAGGGCGCTCTTTAGTTGTCTTTTCCACCATATGATAACTTATTAAGTGAGAAAGTAAATTAAGTATTTTTTTTCTAACATGTTCTTCTAGTGGATGTAAATTTAAGTCATCCTTTCCATTTTTCTTGTCAATTGTCATCGTCAATCTGATTTGTCATCGTCAAATGAAAGGTTGAGAATCTAAAAAAATTAATTTTAATAAGTATTATATTTACATTAAATAGTCAAAAATATTTTAATATTACAAAAAACAACGAAGATATAGAAGATCAAAGTTTTTATGACTTGCATTTTTCATACAAAATTTTACAGTGACGTTACAGGTCTTACCTATATTATTTAAATATTTTTGAGACATTGAAAATCTTTTTTCATATATTACAATTAAACGCTTTTTTATATTTTTTTATATTTTATTTCTCAAAATTCAACTTAAGGGAACTTCCTTGTTATTTTTGATTTGTTTTGAAATGTTTATTGAATATATTTAAAAATGGTTAGTAAGTAATATTATTTCTTGTCTTGATGTTTTTCTATATGTGGTAATACCTTGATTCCAGCCGCTGTATTTTCTCCGATTAAGAATATGAATAAATAAAGTGACGCCAAATTAAGTTATCCCCAATAAAAATCCCTAATAAGTTGACTCAATGCCGCTACTTAACCTCCGTGTTTACGAGACGTCAGCTCTTCAAGATATCCCGTAATTGTGTTTACGATATATCCCCCCTACTACGCACCGAATCTCGCAATCAATATACGGTAGACAGAGAGGCGCCTCGGGGATACTTTTATTGCTGTAGAGACCGCAGTCACGGTAAAGAAATGTATCAGTATTCTAACTTAGTACAAACGGTCGAAATGCGAGCCATACCTATGCGCCTCGAGTTCGGTCTGCACTCGGTATACAACAGTTGCGAATGCGCCGCAGTGACGAACGAAAGATTTACTTATTGATTGAAATACAAGTGATTACTATGGTGAAGTGCAGATTGTGCTGTTTTTATTATATTTAATTAACCAATTAATCTAGACATAACATTTTTAAAAAAAGTCCATTCGCTTAGACAATGTCACCCTTTTATCGCGACGCCTTTGCACGTGCCGCTTCTTGTCAAAGGATGCCGCCGCATAAACAAAGGATACCGCGTATTGCGTACACCCGCAAGTGAATTTGGATTTTGGCAGTTTAGTTTTAGTTAATTTTGGTTGTGTTTGTTACTGGTATTCCTGTCTCTGAACACAAGTGCTTGCGGGTGTACCGACACTGGAAAATACAGTGGGAGAGGTCCAAGAGCAAAACTCAAGATTTTAACTTTATAATTGCTTTTATTTCGAAAAAGGTACATGCGCATACAGCGACATGGAGCGAGAGAGCGATGTCGGTAAAACATTAGGCGTCTATTCTGGCGGTACTACAGCGCCATCTAGTTTGATATTGGGTTAATTACAATGTGGATAAAACAGTTTAACCAACTTACATAAAAGTAGTTTTAAACAATATGTTTCTTATTTACCATACACCCGCCCCATTGAAATTACATTTATTTCAATTTTCAAAAAACAGAATTTACATTTTACAACATTTGAACAGACTAAACATTTTTATATAGAACACTATTAAGCGACTAAGTATTATCTTAAGTAGAATCTAAATCAAATCTAAATTAATCTTAGTAGAATTACAGTTAGTTTGCATATAGTTCTATGAAAAGTACATGATATGTGAAACATACAGTAAATTTTTTCAACAATATTTTATTTTTAGATAAGTTGTTGGCATAACTAAAGGTCTATGTTTAGTTAAGGTTACACTTACAATACAAATCAATTATTCTGTTCAATGGGTAATGGAATAACTTTAGTAATAAGTCTAGAGTATAGACCGGTTTTAGTTTTTACAACAACAGCTCTGATATGATTATCTTTACCTTTATACAATTCAACCACACGCCCTAATGGCCAAGACATTGGTGGCTGATTATCATCTTTCAACAACACAATGGTATTTAACATTAAATCGGGGTTTTCTTTGTACCATTTGTACCTCATCTGTAATGTATTTAAATAGTCCGCCTTCCATCGCTTCCAGAAAGTTTGTCGCAATTTACACAATTGGTGATAAATATCTAACCTATTATCAGGAAATTTTGTGAAATCACCTTCTGGGAATGATGTTAGGCTACCTCCAATTAAAAAATGAGCTGGTGTGAGACACTGCTCCTCACTATCTAAGTCTGTCAATGGAGTTATTGGTCGACTGTTTACAATAGCTTCAATTTGCGTTAGGAGGGTATACAAATGTTCATAAGAAAGTACAGTGTTTCCTAACATTCTTTTTAAATGATATTTTACAAGTTTGACAGAACTTTCCCATATTCCCCCCCAATGAGCTGAATGAGGAACTATGAAACGCCATTCAATATTTTCTGAAACTACATAATTATAGATTTCCTCAAAATCGTTTTTAAACATCTTATACAACTCATGAAGCTCATTCTTAGCCCCATGGAAAGTAGTACCATTATCACTGAATATTTTAGCACATTTACCACGTCTAGATATAAATCTACGTAATGCATTTAGAAATTCCTTAGTAGTGAGATTCGACACTAGTTCGATATGAATTGCTTTAGTACTTAGACAAACAAAGAGACAAATATAACCTTTGGTTATGACAGGTTTCCTCATGCGAGCAACCTTGACGGATAGAGGTCCCGCAAAATCGCATCCTGAAAATAGAAAGGCTCGAGAAGGCGTTACGCGGTACTTAGGCAAGTCAGCCATTATCTGCGAAGCAGTTTCAGCCTTATATCTGCAACAGCGAACACACTTGTGTATTAGATGACGCACACGATTTCGAGCGTTCAGCGGCCATACAAATCCTCGTAAGCTAGACAACGTCGTCTGCGTTCCAGCATGCAACAGTCTCTCATGCTCATACCTAATAATTAAGTCAGTAACATGACAGCGAGCAGGCATTAGCAAAGGAAATTTCTGCCCTACTGGAATATCCGCATGACGTAAGCGACCGCCCACGCGTAGCATATTATCGCCATCTGAAAATATATTTAAATACTTCAAAGACTTTAAACCGCCACTAAGCTTTGAGGAAACATAACCATCAGCATCTTTCTTAAAATGTGCATGCTGCACGCATTTGATTATAAAGATGGATGCTTGATTGAGCTCTTTACCTATAAGAAAACCAGTGATCTTAGACTTTGCATTTTTAATATTACTGATAAATCGGCCCACATAAGCCATGACCCTAACCAATCGATTCCAAGAAGAAAACTTCTCAAACATATTAATAAAATCATTCCTTTCATCCTCTTGGGTAAGCAGTAACACGCTTGGCTCAGCATTACAAACATCAGTACCTACTGATTCATCGCTGGGAGCTGCTTGAGGTGAATGAAGCCATGGCGAGTCAGGCTGCGAAAGCCAGTGGGGACCAGCAAACCATAATTTGCAATTGGGAAGGTTTTGTGGTTCTAATCCACGTGATGCCACATCAGCAGGGTTCTCCGAAGAACTTACATGAAACCAATTATCTTTACAAGACAAACTTTGTATTTGAGCAACCCGATTCGATACAAAAACATCACGCTTGGCAGGATCATTTTTAATCCAACAAAGAGTGATCATAGAATCAGTCCAATAAATTAAGTTCTCAGAACGAACATTTAAAGTTTTGGAAACGGTGCTCATAAGTTTGGTACGTAAAAGGGAAGCGCAAAGCTCTAACCTTGGGAGTGAAACGGGTTTGAGAGGAGCAACTCTCGTCTTCGCACAGACTAAGTGGACTGTAGTTTTTTCAGGACGACTGCAACGAATGAACACGACACAGCCATACGCCTTCGTGGAGCTGTCTGCGAAGCCATGAAGCTCAATTACCCCTGCACTCGGATCAAGCATAAGACGAGGCACTGAAATGACATTCAAGCAATCAAGATTGGCACAAAACAATTTCCATTTAAGCAAAATAGCATCAGGTACTTTAGAATCCCAGTCAATATTTGCCTTCCAGATATCTTGCATAATTAATTTTGCATAAACTGTAACTGGAGCAATAAACCCTAAAGGATCATAGACCTTAGCAATATCTGACAAAATGCTTCGTTTGGTATAATTAGTTGAAGTCATATATGTAGGGACCTCGACCTGGAATTTGTCAGAGGACGGTTCCCACTTCAAACCTAACGTTTTAATACAAGAATCTTCTTTTTTATTAAAAGAGAATTGACATTTCTCACGTTTTTCAGGAGGAATATGCGACATTAATTCCGAGCTATTAGAATACCACTTATGCAACTCAAATTTTCCCTTCCCTAGTAACACTTGCAATTCATTCATAGTATTTAACGCAGAGGGAAGATCATTCTCACCATGCAAAATGTCATCAACAAAAGTACTATTAAGTAATGCTTTCGACGCAGAAGGAAATTTCTCACCTTCATCCTCCACCAATTTCACTAATGTTCTGGTAGCGAGGAAGCTGGCACACGCTGTCCCATACGTAAGAGTATCCAGCTGAAGACACCTTACACTATGCGATGGATCATCCCTCCACAAAATTCGCTGAAGTGTTTGATACTCGGGCTTCACTCGGATTTGCCTGTACATTTTAGTTATATCAGACACGAAAACATAAGTATGGGTACGAAATCTGAGCAGTATGGTAAACATGTCAGGTTGCACAACAGGACCAACAAGAAGTATATCATTTAAACTCAAGCCCGATGATGTAGGCTGAGAACCATTGAAGACAATCCTAAGCTTAGTAGTAGAGGAACTATCCTTTACTACAGCATGATGCGGCATGTAATATTCAATTTCCTTATTTTTGTGAGGATTTATATCAACAAAATGAGCATGACCAAGCTTAATGAATTCATCTATAAATGCTTTATATTTTACGAAAAAGTCAGGATTATTTTGGAATTTCTTTTCCAATGACATAAGGCAACGAAAAGCAACATTGTATGAATTACCTAATTTTGGTAGAAGTTCGTTGCTAACTGGCAAATCGACATAATACCGTCCATCTTCATCCCTTGATACGGAGTTGAGATAGTTCTGCTCGCACAATTTCTCCTGAAATGACAAGATATTATCATTAGGCATTTCTTCTAATTGCCAAAATTTTTTAATGTCGTTATGTAGGACAGACAAACAACATGGGCTTTGGAGCCTCGTAACATGTTGACCCACTGCAGACAAATCACCACAACATATCCAACCGAATGCAGTGTTAATTAATGTAGGCATGTATGGGCCTAAATCCAGCTTGCCTTCTCTAAGACATTTTGCAAAACACGAAACACCAAGTATCATATCAATCTCCTTAGAGACATTGAAATTAGGGTCAGCTAAATGCAAATGCATAAGAGATGGTAGCGCCTCTTTGGACACATTCACGGCTGGTAACGGGTCAGTAATAAAATCTAACACACCAAATTCTGAACAAAAATTAAAATCAGAACAGTTAGAATAAACTGAGAGTGCAACTTTATGCTTTAAATTATATGTATGACCACCCACCCCCACCACAGTCAAATTTGCATCTTCAAATTGAACACAACCTAACTTATTAGCAAATTTAGAACTAATATAATCCCTTTGGCTTCCTATGTCCAAAAGCACCCTGCAGTCATATCGTTTACCTTCATTGTCACACACATACACCGATGCAGTAGGCAAAAGGGACACCAGACATACAGAGGCATTATTTTCCTGTGCAATTATCGAAGATGTCATTACAATGTTCATGGGGGGATCACTTTGGGTATCATTAGTAACAGGGCTGTTGCCCTTAGTAAAATTGCACGCTTGTGATTCAAGGTGCAATAAATTATGATGTTTTTGAGAACACTTTTTACAAACAATATCTCTTGTACAATTACTAGAGCAATGTTTATTTGATAAACAAACAACACACAAATTTGCGTTTTTCACAAATGTCTGTCTGTCATTAGGTGTCAATTTAATGAACTTAAAACACTTTAAGATTGAATGATTTTTGTTACAATATAAACAACAAATTAACTTACCAGAAATTGCATTATTGTTGCTGCCGACAGTCATATGAGCAGGGCTTTTCATGGCCGGCATAACCTTTGAAGTGCTCGCTGCTTCTTCACGGCATAGCATATCCAATGCTTGACAGCGCTGTTGTATAAAAGTAAGAAATTGTTGCAAACTAGAAAAATCACTGGAATTTCTTTGCAATTCAAAATCACGTAAAGAACTATAATCAATTTTTGTGGACAAAATATGAATGAGCATAATATCTTGTAAATTAGAAATATTCAGTGATAACAGTGAATTATAGTACTGCATGAAATCATTCAATAACTTTCTTAATGTATAAGATTTACCATTTACCTTGTTTAAAGACAAAATATGTTGCAAATAATAATTAGCAATAAGAACTTTGTTGTCATATCTTGACGTTATAGCCGTCCATGCCTTGACGTAGTTTTCATTAGTACACTCCAATGTGGTGACCAACGACGCAGCCTCGCCGACTAAACACGACTTCAAGTAGTAAAATTTTTGAACTGAACTCAGATCTTCGTTGTCGTGAACCATCGTGACATACAAATCTTTAAATGACAGCCAATCTCCGTAGCTTCCACTAAACTTGGGAAGAGATATTTTAGGAAGATTCGGCTTACGTTGATGCTCAGGCGTCGCTCCGGACTCATTCAATACTGAAGTGGAAAAAGGCTGCTTCAATGTTTCACGCCGCTCACGTATTTGAGTGAGGAGTCGCTGGTACTTGCGTTCAATTTTCAAACCCTCGTCGAGCTGGGTCGGATCCATAATTTCTAAGTTGAGGTTAACGTCCTCCAATCTTGTGAACAAACCGCTCAATCGGTCTGCAGCGACAGCCAACGCGGCAATTGAGGTCACAGCAGAAATGTCCCCCAACTCATTTTCTACGAGAGAAATGCGTCCCTTAATATACCTTCTTACGTTTATTAGCTTTTGTTTGTCTTGAGTCTCGGCGCCGGTGATGGCATCGGCAAACTTGTCCCCGGTTTGCCCCGCAGTTTGGTTCGCCATTTTGGTGACACGTTGTTACTGCGCAGTTAGCACAACCGGCCGGCAAAATTTCAAACCCCTCACAGAGTGGAATCGCGCAAAAAATACTTTCGTCGGCTCGTTGGACCATGGAAAATACAGTGGGAGAGGTCCAAGAGCAAAACTCAAGATTTTAACTTTATAATTGCTTTTATTTCGAAAAAGGTACATGCGCATACAGCGACATGGAGCGAGAGAGCGATGTCGGTAAAACATTAGGCGTCTATTCTGGCGGTACTACAGCGCCATCTAGTTTGATATTGGGTTAATTACAATGTGGATAAAACAGTTTAACCAACTTACATAAAAGTAGTTTTAAACAATATGTTTCTTATTTACCAGACACTATCTAAACGAACGGACAATATTCGGAAAGTCCGAAAAATATTAAGATTATTATACATTAAGATACTTATTTTTTATTATTATTATATACGTATTACCAACTAACTATGGCCAGACGAATTTGAAACTTATTTGTTTCTGCCTTAAATAAGTTAGTATTTTACAGCTTGACCATAAAGAGTTGACAAAAATTGAGGGCGCCACTATTTATGTAAACAAACACGTCAAAATCACGAATTAATTGGCAACACTATCTATATTTTGTACTGAAAAATTTTAGTTCCATTTTATTTAATTTCAACTCTTTATGGTCAAGCTGTACCTAATTTTTTTTAGTTTACTGTCCCTATAATATGGATTCTAAAATATTACGTACAATCTCAAAACCAGAAAGATACGAAAGTACTCAGATGAAAATAAAATACTGTAGCCGGGCGGCCCTATCGCGTGTTGATGTACCGCGCGGCTCTCGGTAGTTTTTTCAAGGACTGGGCCGAGTTAGAATACTGATACATTTCTTTACCGTGCCGCAATGGGGGCGTCTG
Source organism: Agriphila geniculea (assembly GCA_943789525.1). Taxonomy (NCBI): domain Eukaryota; kingdom Metazoa; phylum Arthropoda; class Insecta; order Lepidoptera; family Crambidae; genus Agriphila; species Agriphila geniculea. The sequence goes on along the minus strand of OX038891.1, from coordinate 3,860,636 downwards.
TCTGTACTACAGTTGGGATTTTCGGACTACTTATTGTGTTAGGATTATTTGTCAAGTATGATTTTTTTTATTTATTTAGGACAAAAACAACTGAACAAGAAGATTACATAAACATGGCACATTAATCGGTCCCTTCTTTGAGAATTTGTACAGACAACATCGTTAGCCATAATTTAGAGATGGGATTCTACCCGTATATATACCCAAAACGAGAATAAACCCGGGAAAATTCCCATTTAATCCAACCGACGGGTATTATGATTCGGATATATACCTATGTTTTATTTTATGCACAACGGCATAGTGGTTGGCCTTCACCTCACCTGATGTTAAGTGACGATAAGGCCGAAGGTGGAAGCGCACTACACCCGGAATCCTCACCACTGAGGAACTGGCTATCTTACCTCTAACTGCCGGAACACAACGATTATTAAATAGTTGTTATGGCGTCATACTTAGGTAAAATGGTGGTAGCTAGCCAGACGGACTTGAAATAAGTCCTACCACCAACCAAACCGAGTACAAATTGTACAAAAACTATAAACTCGATAGATGGCGTAGATAAAAATGTATGTATCGATGTGATTTTTTTTTTACTAAGCTTCGAAGAGTACTCAGGTAGGCAGGCAGATGTAACACTGAAATGTTTCTCTTTGGGCAGATGTCAGCCAGCGCGCGCTTACTTGCCTCTTTGGTACAGGCTGTTTATTTTTTTAAAAGACAATTTTGACACTTCTCTTTCCATCAGCGCCATTTAATGAGGCCACTGACATGAAAAAAATTTTTGAGGCAAATAGTTTATATTTTTATTTTTTAAGTCACTCTGAAGAGCCCTCATTGATTTAAAAGCAAATGATATTGTCAAACGATACCCAAGCATGCCATAGACTTGGCCATTTGTCTACATACGGCATGCTTGAGTATTATGCAGTTTTTCTGGATTAATAATTCACCTAGGTGAATCCTTACTAATATTATAAATGCGAATTCCGTCCGTTTGTTTGTTTGTTGGTTACGCCTTTACGTCTTAACTACTCAACCGATCGTCATGAAATTTTTCATACATATTGTCAGGGGTACAGAAAAGGACATACGATACCTTTCATCCGGGAAAAAAAATTGTTCCCGAGGGCTAGACAAAATGAAGACTTTATTTCAAAAACCATCTTTGTCAAATATAGGACGAAATGAGTTAAGTACGCCATCTTGTAGAGGACTAAGAAAGCTTCTGTCTCACATCAAAGGTTTCTTCAAAATCCATATAAGTCATGATAGATATTCACTTTGAAAGCTTGTAGGAGTTCTTCAGAAACAACTTTAGTCAATCATGTTTCTCCCAAAAAGAACCTATGTCAATTGACATCGGTGGTTTATGGCAGAAATAAATTACAAATTCTATGTAAATTTTTGCGGTTACCATCTCTCTGTTTTCTTGTACTTTGAGATGGTTTTGTGTAAAAGATGGATAGAAACAATGAATTATGGCCTAGAAAAAGACAAAGAAAGGATAAAGAATCAAAATTATAAAAAAAAACTTTAATGGAAATGCTGTAGATATTAATAGCTAACTCGATTTATTAGTGGAAGAGATTAAATTGTGTTTATGCCTGTCTATTTATATGTAAAATTTTGTTAGAAATATGAATAAAAGTTAGTTTAGAAATTTTTTAATTGTCGTTTTTCCTGCAAAAACAGACTTTGTCAGCATCTTTTCAAATTCAGACTAAGTTTTCTTTGACTATTAAATATTTTTATTTGGTAGTAGTATATAACGGAGCTATAATAACGGAAAATATAATTCAAAATTATTTTTACATAAAATCACTTTGTGATAATTATGGAAAAGTGTTTTCTCTCTCCTGAAAAATCATATTTTTTGACAAAGGTGGTTTTAAAAAAGATGTCTTCAAATACTATCCACGCAGACGAAGTCGCGGGCGGCCGCTAGTTAAGTATACTTATTAGTAGAGACAAAATAATAGTACTTACTAGCGTACCCAAGTTTGTGTCGTCAAAAGCTGATAATCGGTCGGATGAAACGCAAACTATCAACGATAATCAAATTTAATCCCACTATACCCCATCACTAACCTTCCCACCATCTCCATGGCCGCCATATTGCTTGTAAGTTCCCGCCATAATCGCTAAGACCATAGACACTTATAATATCTATCTGTGGCAGCGCGCATCGGTTGCGGCGGCACGCGCTGTCGTAAAGTGTCTGTCGCTAATCGCACATTGCTATCAAAATCAACCGCAAACATTGCGTCGTCGTCGATATATTAGCCACATCTGAGAGATATGTCTGGTCTATGAAAAGATACCTACGTCACTTCATTACCCCATTGACCTGTCAGTGTCATTACCCAGTTGCGCGGCTTTATAAGTAACAACAAATGAATATAAGGTTCTTGAGTAACAAGCAAAGAATGAAGTTTGTTTTTGCCCAAAACGTCATGGCTTCCACTCTCTATAAGGTACTTTCTAGTTCCGCATATTTAGTATTTTTTTTATTTTACAGCTTACAGCACCATTTACAGTTAAAACTCATTATTTAGAGCTGATTTTTTTACTAAGATCCGCGTTGTTTCATATAAAACAAATGGAAAAGTATTAAAGGTCCTTTTTAGGGTTCCGTATACAAAGGGTAAAAAAATAAAAACGAAAACAGCTTCAAAATTAAAATGCACTAAAAAGCAATAAATAATATTCAAATCACCAATACGCATATCAATTTTAATAAAAAACGTCTTTTGAAGTCGGGTGATGCTGGAGGACAACTTTTTTTAATTCTAAAAGCCCCACCCGACTTCATTAGACGTTTTTTATTAAAATTGATATGCGTATTGGTGATTTGAATATTATTTATTGCTTTTAAGTGCATTTTAATTTTGAAGCTGTTTTCGTTTTTATTTTTAGGTTTTTGAAGGCGGTTTTTCTTTTTTATAAAAAAGCTTTTTTATTTTCAACTTTTTTGTGGTATGTAAGCGTGTAATATTCTTTAACTTTATATGTTTTCAAAATGCCCATTACTCAATTTCCAAAGGAGCTCCGTTGTGCCTTCTGAGTCCAAGTCTAGTCCAGAACGTACGTAGCAATAGCAAACAGACCATAGCTCGGTTTTGTTTTGGAATTTCGTAAGCCTACCAGTATCTCAATCACAATACATACATATCCTATTTGAGTTTGAGGAGTTTCCTTGGATATCTTCGAGGTCCAAGGTTTAATGTCAATGAAATTAAAAGAACTACAGTTAAGGTATCCTTTTTCCAATAAAAAAATCAGCTAAATCGGTTCATAAATAACAAAGTCGTCAAGGTAGTTAATGCAAAATCATAGTATTTTCAGGATTACTTGAAAACTACTGAACCGATCTGAAAAACAAATTAAATGGGACCATCATGCAAAATTTTTTTATCAAACAAAGAAAGAATCATCAAAATCGGTTTATAAATAACGAAGATATGCGCGAACAACGATAAAAAAGTCGTCAAGGTAGTTAATGCAAAATCATAGTATTTTCAGGATTACTTGAAAACTACAGTAGTGTGATTCTGTAAGACTTCATTCTAAACTTCGAATCTGAATCCGCGGTGAGTTTCTTGATTGGCATTCTATAAACTCGGTTGATAATTCGAATTTACACTAGCGCTGCCCTTGCGAGCGTGTCAGCGAGTTGAACTAAATTTATCGTGAGCTAAAGTATGAGATGACGTAAGAATTGGCATTCTGTAAGGTAATTTCCCCCTCACTTCGATGCTCACTTCGAACTCGAACCCGATTCAATGTGTCAAATTATAAGCATCTATTTTACGAGTGAAAATAGAAGAAATCTTTAAAAAATAGTGTTAAAACAATATTTTTATGTCACAGTGATAAAAATTAGTATAATAACTATATAATTTGTGGTTAGAAACTACTTTTGAGGTGTTTGTGTAAAGTTTTACATAAGTGATAACAATGGCAAGAATGTTTTTGTTGAAATCTATATTCGAAGAGGCTCATGCTTTGGATAAACTACAAAAACATCGACAATCTAACCAAATTCGAAGTTTATCTCTATTAACCCGAGACGACGACTATGTAAGCGTATATACTTAGATTGTCAAAGGAACTAATTGACCAACTATAGTATGAGTTACTGCTTCTGATAAAGACCACAAAACGTCGAGGCAAAGGACTTTCAGCTCGTATAAAAGTAAGTGTATCATTTACTAAGTATAATGCTACTTTAAGTATTTACAGAGTTTATCGGTGATAGATTTGTAACCAAGCACACCAACATAATTTATTGCTTAAAAATAAAAATAAAGTTATAATAAGGAGTATTCCTTTTAGTTTGTGTCCCTGCTAGCTATAATAATATTATCATGTTAGTCTAAGGGCTCTATATTTATAGTTTTAATAAAGGTACTTGGTATTATTGTTATGCATGTTAATAACCAATTGATCCCTATTTTGTTTTGACTAGATCTAGATTAGTTAATCTTTTTATTGATTTATTGTTTCACAGATGTTACGTACCTTGTCATTATTAGGTAATGGCAGTTACCAAAAAATAATAAAAGAAAATATAAGGACATACATTTATCGCAACCATCGAAATCGTAATCATAAACGTTTTAAATGTGGATCCAACATATTTACTAAGCTACTCATGATAGTGTTACAAAAGTCCACTTAGAGGCATTAACAAATTTAATGCTGGTGAAGAAGTTGTTTTGCTCGATTATTTAATCCCTCCCTACCCCTAGGTACTAAAGAACTACATAACTATTCTATACTTATTTTTTTCAGGTGATTTAGGATATGCTCAGCGCGCCTACCTTATGACGACAATTAGTGGTGCTGAAGATAATTCCCCAGAAGCTTTCTACAATGACCGTCACTTAACTGCTCGCAATTCAGTAGAGAGAACAATATAGGTCTCCTAAAAGGATGATTTAGGTGCTAGTCGCAAAAATTGTTATTGCATGTTGTGTTTTGCACAACATGTGCAATCGCGAATTGCCATTCACAATTTCAGATGAAGAGAGACTAGAAGAGCTACAAACAATTGCTGAAGTTCATAGGAGGCTGGGATTTGCCATCTAACACCATTTAGCTCTATAGGGCAATTACGTAGGCGAGACTTAGTAAATAGGCTATGGCGTTCACGTCATAATTAACTTATCGGTGGAGTCGGTTAGAGTACTAACCGACACCACCGATAAATTAATAATAGTAAATAGTAATTATGTATTCATAAATAAATATAAAGGACGGAGTTCAACAACGCTTTCCAAGTTTTCTTTCGACATTTCTTTCTTAGAGGCCGGCCAATTTGTCAAATGGTGGTAGATTCAGTAGATTTCTTTTTTTAGCATATCGGGAAATATATCGGGAAACATATCGGGAAATCCAAACTAATCACTAATGGACTTTAAATAAAACCGCTCTAGCGTCCATTTACTTAAAAATGTTTTATTTCAAAATTTCAGTCTAGGCTGTTACAAGCACTTGTGAATGTCATAGAAGTTACGCCATCGGTTAGCAAACCCTAAGCGGGAGACCTTGTAACGAGAGGAACCGGCAAGAAACTCGTCAAGGGCTACTTTTTTTCTCCCTGTATATTTCATACAGAGTTGTCAAATAAAAATGACCTCAGCTCAGCATTTAGAGTGAGGTCACTTTCCTTCACAATCATTTTTTTCTTTTTATTTTATTATAAACAACAGGCCGTTTGAATAAAACTAAAGCATTGCCTTTTCCTTTTATTATTTGAAGTAAATGCTTCGGATTTTATGAAAAATTACTTAATTATTCAACAAATCCGAAGTATTTACTTCAAATAATAGAAGCAAAAGGCAATGCTTTGGTTAGTTTTATTCAAACGTCTCAATGAGTGTCAATTATTACTAAATATTTAGAAGTTACCTGGTAGTTTGGTACAGTTCATGTCAAATTGATATATAAGCATTAAGTATCAATTTAAGGCTGACTGTGCCTACTTAAAGAAATTACATTGCTAGAAGATTACTTATTAATAAAAGTTAAGTAGGTATAAAAATATATATTTATAATACATAATTATCGGTTAGATAGGTAATTGCCAGACTTACATAAAATATTATAAATCAGATAGATTTTACGTGTGTGTTTATTACGTCTTCACGCCTAAATGGCTAGACGGATTTGGATGAACTTTAGCACACTGATAGTTTATTACTTGGATTAAAACATAGAATATTTTACAATACTATATTAACTTAAATTACTACACCCAATCTCAATTGTTAGCCTCTGCCAATGCTTGCAGCCCTTTCCCCACTGCAGCCACAGCTTCAGCTATGGCCCTATCTCTCTCTGCACCCCTTTCATCCATGGCCCTGTCCCTTTTCGCATTCCTCTCCAGAAAGGACTGCAGGATTTGTGAATTTAGTCGCTGTTCTTCCACCCTTAAGAATCTCTCGGTAGTGGTGGAGAATTCCTTTCGCCGTTGAGGTGGTGGAGGACTGGCAACTGAAGACGTGTGACGTGATGCTGAAAAAAAAAGATCATCGATTACTATATATGTAACTGTCATCTTAAATAGCAGCTTTTCGTTGTCATCTTTTTGAAAAATAAAGTTTTGATGATTATTTTTAATATAGTTATTTTTATTTAAGTACTTACACATAGAACCAGCACCTCGACTAGTACGAGCCATATTTGTCCTGAGGCGGCGAGAAGGGGAGGCAGTGGACGTTGCGTGACGTGAAGCTAAAAAGATAAATATTTACATAACTTACAAGTAGGTTCTTTAATCTCAAGTTTATTCCCAATCAAATAGGTATAAAATAAAAATACAAATCAACAGAGATATGTTTATGAGGGGTCAAGTCTGCTAATGTTTTCGTTAAAATCGTAGTTCAATGGTGTTCTAATGGAAATGCTTTATGACACAGTTCTTGTTTCTTTAGCCCAAAATCAAGACACAATATTTTTCGGTTTTGGGTTTAAGAAACATAATGTGTTTCATTTTTGGGTTTAAGAAACAAGAACAGTGTCAAAAAGCATTACCATTCAAACACCACTGAACTACGATTTTGACGAAAACATTAGCAGACTTGACCCCCTGAGTTCATCAATGAGCATGAGCAAAGCCACATAATACTACCTAGTGAAAGTAGTTTTTAAAAAATAAATTAAATAAAATACTTATATAGACATTATTAAATAATAATCAACAAAAATAAATAACTAAAGACGTCTGTTCTCAAGATGTGATTTAAAACGTTACAGTAACAGTATACACTTACTGTGACAAGTCAAATCTGTTTCTACCTAGACACATACCTGCAAAATGTTTTTGCTCGTTCCAACAGCTGAGCTGGATGAGGAAGCAAACAACAGTCTTCTCGAAATTGCAGGAGTAGGTAGTCTGTAATTACGAGAGTGTTGTTGACTCTCCTCAATCAGCTCGGGACCCTGAAAAGTAAATTGGATAAAATGTTACTCCATATCTTCCTTGTGGAATAAAAATAGAAAAAAATATTTTGACTGAAAAAAGTATCCTAAAGATAAATTTAGTATTTGAATTATATTAGAAATGAATTTAAATATAGATAGGTAGAAACCTATTACATTTAGGTCTAATTGAATATAATCTAGACATATCAAATTTATAATTAATAGGTATGTACCTAATTAGTCAAATAATATGAGAGCGCGCTGCTACCTACTTTTTTTAATGCCGCTTTTTTTCTCAGACCAATACCTACTACAATCAGACATTTAAAGAAATTGTAAAAATATTATGTTTGCTGTTATAAATTACACCAATACTGTTATACTGTTATAAATTACACCAATTACCTTATATTTCGAACTGTATTAAAAACTGCATTTACTTATTATTAATATCTAGTCATTGGTAGAGTAAAATTAACAATAAGATATTTATGAAACCAAGGAACACACTTTAAACAAAGATTCGTCGCACATTTGAAGTGGTTTGCTTTGGAGCCGAGGAATGTTAAGTGGTTCTAACTAACATGTAGTAATAAAAAAAACCGGCCAAGTGCGTGTCGGGCCACGCGCAGTAGGGTTCCGTAGGTACATTATACCATACCATATTTTAATACCGCTATCATTTTTCGTCTGAAAAAATAACTTTGTTTTTCACAGTGTTTGTATGAATGACAAAGTTATATTTGCGGTTTTGGAAAATGTACTATATCTCGAAAACTAATTACTGTATCTCGTTCAAAACAATTTTCGTTGAAAGTGTTTATTAAGATCTATAGTTTATATTTTTTTTAGATTTTTCACCCTCTTACTTTAAAAGTTAAAGGGGGGGGGACACACATTTTACCACTTTGGCGGCATATATTTTTCAAACGGTTGACTTTAAAAAAAATAGTCTTAGGAACCTCAACGTCATTTTTAAAGACCTATCTATAGACACCCCACAAGTATTGGTTTGATGAAAAAAAATATTTTCAGTTTCAGTTCCATGTATGGGGAGCCCCCCCTTAATCTTTTATTTTTTTTATTTTTGTATAAAAATCGTAAAGCGGTTTACAGAATACACCTGCTTACTAAGTTTCAACTATGTAGTCCTAATACTTTTGGAATAAAGTGGCTGTGACATACGGACGGACAGACAGACAGACAGACAGACAGACAGACAGACAGACAGACATGACGAATCTATAAGGGTTCCGTTTTTTGCCATTTTGGCTACGGAACCCTAAAAAGCGATGCTTACCTTGGTCCACTGTTTATAATTTTTGATCGTGCCACTTTTGTGATAGTTCCTTCCACTGGCGTCGACACCGTTCTCTGGCATTTTGAGTCCTCAAGAAACCCTTCGCCATGCCAGGGTTTCTTCCCAAAAAATCTACCAGAGTTTCTAGCTGACGATGGGTGAGAGGAACTTGTCGTCTCATTTGGACTGGAACATTATTGTTGGATTAGGAAACAAAATAAATACTTACGTATTTTAATTCATATCGCTTATAAATTCCACAACCACAATATAAACTTACTTCATGATTATTTCACAATTATTTTCAGTACTGAAAGAACGAACACAACGCACTGTCGCACTCACTATCAAAATATTATTGTGAGAGACCTGTCTGACATTTTTTTCGTAAGGGAAGCATAGATTATATTCGCGGCACGAATTTAGAGTTTTCTGTTTTTTTTACTTATAAACTGTCTCAATTTTTTTAAATAAAATATTTTAATTGAAAAATCATAAATTAGTTAAAATTCTGTGCCAAAACTCAATAATTATGTCAAAAAAGTGGAATCGATAAAACTCGACTAACATTAAGTTGCGGTTGGCCGTCACTAGTACAACGATGGTCGCTTCGGAGCTCACTTCACTTCGCAAGTGACGAGGTGATGCTTACAGAATGCAAAATCAAGGTCATTTTGAACCTTATGCGAAGTGAGAGTGAATAGCGAGGTGAGATGCGTGTTGTTGTCTGAATTTTACAGAATCGACGTACTGAACCGATCTGAAAATAAATTAAATGGGACCATCTCGCAAGAAAACTCAATCAAACAAAAAAAAATCATCAAAATCTATCCATAAATGAGGAAGCTATGCGCGAACAAGGATAAAAAAAAAAACATACATTCGAATTGAGAACCTCCTCCTTTTTTTGAAGTCGGTTAAAAACGGTACCCTATTACATACTAAGATTCGACTATCCGTCTGTATATCCGTCACCAGGCTGTATCTCATGAACCGTGATAGCTAGACAGTTGAAATTTTCACAGATACTGTATTTCTGTTGCCGCTATAACAACAAATACTAAAAGCAAAAGAAAATAAATATTTGAGTGAGGCTCCCATACAACAAACGTGATTTTTTGCCGTTTTTGGTACGGAACCCTTCGTGCGCGAGTCCGACTCGCACTTGGCCGGTTTTTTTTATTTTAGTGCGCTAAGGAAGCTTAAATTACAGCTTACAGCACCATTTACAGTTAAAACACATCATTTAGAGCTGATTTTTTACCAAGAACTGCGTTGTTTCAAAGAAAACAAATGAAAAAGTATTAAAGGTATTTTTAGGGTTCCGTACCTCAAAAGGAAAAAACGGAACCCTTATAGGATCACTTTGTTGTCCGTCTGTCTGTCTGTCCGTCCGTCTGTCTGTCAAGACTCTTTATCTCGGGAACGCGTGGAGGTATCGAGTTGAAATTTAAACCATATACTAAGGTCTACGGGCCCTTGAAGCTGTAAAAAAATCAAACTTCTAAGTTAACGTAAAAAAAAGATACTGCCGTTTAGGGCGCAAAAAACGCGTTTTCGATACTCTCAAAGGAATCAAAATTCATAGGGTACTTCCCGTTGACCTAGAACTATGAAATTTGGCAGGTAATAGCGTCTTATACTACACTTACAGGAATAAATCTGAAAACTGTATATTTGTAATTAAATCATAATAAAATATGGTCATTAAAATACGTAATTATTAATTATCTTGGTGAAACAACGGTATGCGCGGTCATAGTTTAACTTCTAATTACTTTTGGATTAATCGCGCCACTAATTCTTTTAAAAATATCAATATTTATTATTATTAATTATTCAGATCCTTTCAAATATTGTTATAGTTAATTACTTTTAAAAATAAAATTGAAAAGTAATAAATTTGGCTATAAATATTTTCGCAACATGGCGGTATGTCACGCTGTATGACAAGGGGTCTTCTTCTTCTTATTTTTGTTTTGGCAATCTACTTTCTTCTTGGAAGTAATTTTTGCCAGTGTCAAGTGTTGAATAGTTCAGTGGTAGATTGATTCAGTTTACATTAAAATGCGGGTGCATCGCATTCCAATGTTGCTTGGAGCATGTGGCACCAAGTATAATCAAGACAGTTTACTCGGTAAGGTCAGCCGAGGTAGCCACCACTACAATAAAAGTCTCGGCTTCACACAACCAAAGGGTCCTGTTGGAATACACCCATTTTTAACCGACTTCAAAAAAAGGAGGAGGTTCTCAGTTCGTCGGAATCTTTTTTTTTTTTATGTATGTTACTCGATTACTCGAAGACGGCTGGACCGATTTGAAAAATTCTTTTTTTGTTTGAAAGTATATACTTCCAAGTTGGTTCCATTGTCATAAAATCAGGATCTGATGATGGGATCCTGGAGAAATCGAGGGAACTCTTCAAATATTATAGGCACATCTATAGCGATTTTAGTATTTTCTTAAGTAACTTGTGCATTTGCTTTCGAAAAGTACCATTTTGGTGAAGTGGAACTGATGATGAAGACCAGCATAGATGATCATCGGAACTATTCAATACTAAGTAGTTCACTGGTACAATACGATTACTTTAATATGATTGCTAGGCTATTTATGCTCATCATAATTCTGATGCTGCTGTGGAGCTGATATTGAAGTACCAGGAGAACTCCTCAACAATAAACGCCCCTGCGTCGGGAAAAACAGTACTATGTAAAAGGTGAAGAACCTTTGACATAAGGCTATTGTAACTTAGATAATATCATCACCAAATATACTTACTACAAAAAAGTTTAAAATAAAAAAGTTTTTAATAAAAACAAAACCTCCTTCAAAAACTTGAAAATAATCTAACAAAAAACAGCTTCAAAAATAAATTAATGGCTTTAAAAAGCAAGAAATAAAATATTGAAATCTGCATAATAACTAACTCGAAAGTTTGTATGTATATCTTATATTAAACAACGTCTTATGAAGTCGGGTGGGGTTTAAACCCATGATTAAAGTTTAGATATATTAGTTTAGATAAAAAATATCCTTTGTCCCCCCCCCCCCCCCCCCCACCCGACTTCAAAAGGCGTTGTTTAATATAAGATATGCATACAAACTTTCGAGTTAGTTATTATGCAGATTTCAATATTTTATTTCTTGCTTTTTAAAGCCATTAATTTATTTTTGAAGCTGTTTTTTGTTAGATTATTTTCAGGTTTTTGAAGGAGGTTTTGTTTTTATTAAAAACTTTTTCTCTAATAACATTGCGATAGATAAAACCATATCACAGAACATTATACAGTGTACTATTGATATACAGCGCCATCTGTTGACAATCAACAGTACTTGTATTTTATACAGGTGCGGTGGGTTTGTAATTATTTTATTTTTTCTCAAAAATGCTTGGAAATTCGAACATTATTTTGACAACCTTCTTCGTGCTAAATCGGAGTTTACGGACAGACCTAAACCGCGCCGTCAATATTTGTATGAGAATCCATTACTAACGTGTAATAATGGATTTTCATACAAAATTGCCGGCGTCTGTCCAGCAATGTTTCTATTAAATTAAAACTCATTACACACGTGTAATTCAGAAATGGAGCGAACTTTTCAATGAAACACAAATATAGGTATCAAATGTCGCCTTGATGAGCGAGCACATTCCAAAAATTTTTTTTTAATATTCGGTATACAGTACCCTTAGCACGAACAGCTATCGAAAAAAATAACGCGCGTAAAATCATTCGATAGTGCAATTTTGTATGGGAAATTTGTACAACGCCATCTACCGCCGAATAGCTAAATTAAAATTTCCATAGATAATTCTCTATCGAGTAATTTTAAGCGCGTTATTTTTCTCGATAGCTGTTCGTGCTAAGGGTACAGTACCCTTAGCACGAACAGCTATCGAGAAAAATAACGCGCGTAAAATTACTCGAATCTCATAATTTTGTATGGAAATTGGTACAGCGCCACTACGTCCGTAAACGGAACTAAAATTTCGAAGCACGAAACATTTTGACATAAGCTATCGAGCAGCCTTCGAATCGAATTCGAATAGTAAAGTTACAACTTGTATGGAAATCGGTAGCACTAACCCACTTTTGACATACGGTATCGAGAAACTCGCAAGCTGGCTATCGACAACTTACTCACTGACATTTTTTCAGTGAGAGTCATTTCGAGCGACTTTGTATTATTTATTATTAAAATTTAAAAGCATATATGTAGTAACAAATATTAAATTTGAGAACTATGACATGTCCGCTGAATTATCCACAGGCAATATTACTTAAATTGTCCCCATTATACAAAGAAATTTGTAAAATAAAAATCTCGTAAATTTTATGCTATCCACGGTATCCCCCACATCCACCATACCTACATTTTAGCAATATTTTAAAACTTACCTACAAAACTCAAATAAAACCAGAGGATACGGTGTTATATGTATATAATATTTGTTTTCAGCTACAACATCACACAGTTTGCACTCAGTTAATTATGTTTCTTTAGGTATTAAAATCTATGATCTTAAAACTATGACGAAAACACTAAATATAACAATGCAAACTTAAAGTCTTTAATTTGTCGAATCTTCAAACACTATACCTAAGCACTAATTCCGATGAAATTCACATAGTTTCATAGCACGTTCAAAGGTTTATTGTTTATATGTAAACAATTAATTTTCTTATTCACTGACGATAATCCATTGTTATTCTTCAAGTACATAAAAAAAATTCAATTAGAACAATTTGATGAAATTATGACATATTGTAGTTTACTCCTAGGTCATAATATTATTTCCTCGCGATTGTATTATTTGTTAGCCGACACCGATAAACCATTTAAGACAAAAACAAAATAAAGAAATTGCTTTACGGCTTTCTATTTTAGGTTATATTTTTCATTTAATCACAGGATGAGAAAGAAAGAGAGAGAGAATGGACACACTCTTCTTTTTCAAACCAATCACGGGCAAGGTGCAATGACCGTTCAAAAGCATGGGCAAAATCATGCACTTATTGAAAAAATGTTTTAATATTTGCAAATTAATTTAAGTTATTAAATGAAATTAATATTGTTAACAATTTTATTAATAATAATAAGAATAATAAATGTAAAATTATGATGATAAACAACTTGATTGAATTTTAATTTACATATTTATGATTTACATAGATATGTAACATGGTTTTTGAACGCACTTTGCTTCAATATTGGATTGTGTCACGTTAGCTTTATTTATCGCTACTATCGAGTTGACGTTAGCCAGCTCTGTAAAATTGGTGCTGCCGATTTTGCTAGCTTTCGTATCGAGTACGTTATCGAATAGTATTTTCTTACGCGCGTAAGATTTCTCGATAGCTGCTGTTCGTGCTAAGGGTACTGGTATCACGTGAAAGGCCTTGATGAGCACATTCCAAAAAATTGAAAAAAAAATGAAAAACGGGAAATAAAGGAAAAAACACCGGATTTTTTTTCAATATGTGTATCAAACGAAAGGCCTTTATGTGCACATTCCACTTTCCATTTTCTTTTATCAATTACTGTAAGTAAATTAAAATTAAAAAAAAGCTAAAAACTTTTAAAACTAAAAAGTTAAAAGTTTAAAAGTACTACATAAGCCTTGGCCGCAACTAGGCATTGATGGACTCACGTATGTTCTTCAATGCCTGTCTTGAGTGCCGCTGCAGTAATGTACTATTCCATTTCAAACTTCGCCCGTGGCCAATTCTTTGTCGTAATCCCTGGAAGGGTTATTTTCTACGTGGCGACAAAGGATTTCAAATGGTTATCTATATATAGCAGTCTGCTGAACGGATTTTGATGGTATTTTTTTACAGTTTGGTAGCTTGGAGTCCAACTTATAATCTAAGCAATTTTTCACATAATTTCTGTAGGTAGAACCTGGGATAAAGCTTGAACTCTCCGTAGTACAGTTTTCATATAAAAAACTAATAACTACCAACCACTTTTTTTTCAAAATATTTCCTTTGTACCGACACAACTTTTCTATAGCTTTATTTTATGTATAGATGTAAGGTCTGTACGGAACCCTCGGTGGGCGAGCCCGACTCGCACTTGTCCGGTTTTTTTTTATTAAATTAACTTAGGTAAATTCATGAAATTGGAGAAAGGTCGCAAAAACCTCGACCCTTTACCTAACGAGTTAGCCTTTCCAAAATCTCCACCGCCCGATAGAAATATGCCCGTAAAAAGGTTTATTTACAGCTGCCCGTGATTGCCCAGGTGGCGGTAATGTGAGAAATATTCTAATCAATCGTGAATACGGCCATTTATCACCCACACGTGGTCACCACGACGTGGGCCGATTGCCGACGCGTCGTTAATTTTTGACACCTGTGACGCCAATCGGTGTGGCACACGCTTAATGTTTATAGTCTATGGTTATAGGGATGCGCGTGAAATTCGACATGTGGTATTGACATGGGGTTTTTGGCGGCATAAAGAGTTTATTAATCTTTTTAGGGTTCCGTAGCCTAAATGGCAAAAAACGGAACCCTTATAGATTCGACATGTCTGTCTGTCTGTCCGTATGTCACAGCCACTTTATTCCGAAAGTATTAAGACTACACAGTTGAAACTTGGTAGGTAGATGTATTCTGTTAACCGCTTAACGAATTTAATACAAAAATGAGAAAAATAAAATATTAAGGGGGGGGGTCCCCATACATGGAACGAAAACTGAAAAAAAATTTTTTCTTCAAACCAACACGTGTTGGGTGTCTATAGATAGGTCTTTAAAAATGACATTGAGGTTTTTAAGACAACTTTTTCTCAAAGTCAACCGTTTGAAAGATATACACCGCCAAAGTGGTAAAATGTGTGTCCCCCCCCTTTAACTTTTGAAATAAGAGAGTGAAAAATCTAAAAAAAATATATGCTGTAGATCTTAATAAAAACTTTCAACCAAAAGTTTAGTTTGAACGAGATATAGTAATTAGTTTTTGAGATATAGCACATTTTCCAAAACCGCAAATATAAGTTTGTCATTCATACCAACACTGTGAAAAACAAAGTTATTTTTGCAGACGAAAAATGATGGGTGGTATTAAATATGGTATAGTATAAGGTAACTACGTAACCCTACGGCGCGTGGCCCGACACGCTCTTGGCCGGTTTTTTATATTTCCTAAAAGTGCATACAGCAGAGATTCAGTACCGTAAACTGAGGTGAATAGCAACTTTCGGGTTGAATAACAACAGCGACATTTTCGATACTTAAAAAAAATATAAAAAACCGGCCAAGTGCGTGTCGGGCCACGCGCAGTAGGGTTCCGTAGGTACATTATACCATACCATATTTTAATACCGCTATCATTTTCCGTCTGAAAAAATAACTATGTTTTTCACAGTGTTTGTATGAATAACAAAGTTATATTTGCGGTTTTGGAAAATGTACTATATCTCGAAAACTAATTACTGTATCTCATTCAAAATAATTTTCGTTGAAAGTGTTTATTAAGATCTATAGTTTATATTTTTTTTAGATTTTTCACCTTCTTACTTCAAAAGTTAAAGGGGGGGGGGACACACATTTTACCACTTTGGCGGCATATATCTTTCAAACGGTTGACTTTAAAAAAAATTTGTCTTAGAAACCTCAATGTCATTTTTAAAGACCTATCTATAGACACCCCACAAGTATTGGTTTGATGAAAAAAAATATTTTCAGTTTCAGTTCCATGTATGGGGAGCCCCCCCTTAATCTTTTATTTTTTTTATTTTTGTATAAAAATCGTAAAGCGGTTTACAGAATACACCTACCTACTAAGTTTCAACTATGTAGTCCTAATACTTTTGGAATAAATTGGCTGTGACATCCGGACGGACAGACAGACAGACAGACAGACAGACAGACAGACAGACAGACATGACGAATCTATAAGGGTTCCGTTTTTTGCCATTTTGGCTACGGAACCCTAAAAATTCAAAATTAATCGCTTGGGCTTGTTCATAGAAATTTTTTCTATAAAATCATAAATTTGTGTGGGGAAACTTGTACAGCGCCATCTACCGTCGAAAAGCGAAATGAGATTTTCCATAGAGAATTTCTTTATCGAGTACTTTTACGTGCGTCTTTTTCATATTCACTTCTCAAGCTTACGCGCTCACTAGACATGAAATAAAACACTTTTTAACGGATACTAGCGCGGTTTTATTGAATGTACTTTGGTATTTAGTTGGTATTTGGTTTGATTTTTGGTTTTTCCCGACGTTTCGGCACCTTTGCAGCTGCCGTGGTCACGGGGGACTGAAGCTACCCGTGAGCCTACCCTCAAGCGATGAATTTTTTTATACGTTCAGAAATTAAAATTTAACAAAATTTTTAATTATTTTATGTTGATTTATAATTTAATTTTATGAATTATTTAATGCTAAAAAGAGAGAGAAATCTACTGAAACTACCACCATTTCATAAAATTGGGAGGCCCCTCCAAGAAAGAAATGGCGAAAGAAAACTTGGAGAGGGAGCCGACCTCCGTCTTTTGTATTAATTTATTTATTTGCAAAAGGAACTAACCGTATCATTAGATCTTACAGTGTGTGTGAGGGGCTTTAGCTTGTGAATGATGGGGTCCCAAGCTGGTGGAATTTTCCAACCATCATCTCTATTGAAATTAGGATATTTATTTATTTCGATAGCCTCGCGGAGCATTCTAGGGATAAATCTACGTTCCCTAGCAAGGATTTGGGGTTTGTCAAATCTAATATAATGGTTGGGCCCCTCAAAGGCGTGTTCACTCACTGCAGACTTGTTATCGCGCCTATGTTTCATGTCAGCTACATGCTCTTTGACGCGGGTCCCTATGCTTCTCTTTGTTTGCCCGATGTAGGAGAGTCCACAGTCACAATCTAGTTTGTAGACGCCTGCAGCTTGAAGGGGGATATTACACTTGACAGGTCGTAAGAATTGGTTGATCTTCTTCGGCGGCTTGAAGTAAGTTTTGATTGACGCTCGCTTCAGAATGTTTCCAATCTTGTCAGTGACACCCTTCAAGTATGGTAGGATGGCAGGTTGACGCTCTACTGTGGCTGGTTTGGCGCGTTTTCTGTGATTGAGGTGTGGTACTTGCAACTTGTTGTTACGCAGTACTTGTTGGACGTGCTGAAGCTCAGCAGTCAGGTGTTGTTTGTCACAGATTCCGCGGGCTCTCTGAAACAAAGATTTCCCTACGGTAGCTAACTGTATAGGATGATGGTGAGAGTCACCATTAAGGTATCTGTCTGTATGGGTTGCTTTACGATACACTGTGTGGCTCAAGGTTTGGTTCGGATTCCTGATAATGAGAATGTCTAGGAAAGCTAGTTTATTGTCTGCCTCTAACTCCATAGTAAATTGTATGTTGGGGTTTATGGAGTTAAGATGGTTAAGAAATGCAGGGACACTGTCTCTAGGTAGTATTGTGAAAGTGTCATCTACGTACCGTTTGTAGAACCGGGGAGTCACTGGTGCTGTGGCTAGTGCTTTCTCCTCAAAATCCTCCATGAAAATGTCAGCAACAATGGGGGATACAGGAGAGCCCATTGCTACGCCGTCCACTTGCACGTAGAACTCCTCGTTCCATAACAGATAGCCAGATGTTAGGCATAATTCTAGTAGTTCTGCATATTCAATTGGCATGTTGTTGTCAACTAGCTTTTTCCTGATGATATCAATGCAGTCCTGTACTGGTAAGCATGTGAATAAGGACTGAACATCAAAACTAACCATAGTTTCATCATCAGCGAGATGTAGATGTTGTATCTCACTGACAAACTGGTAGGAATCCTTTACAAAGGCTGATGTGTTACCTCTCAGTGGTGTAAGTGTTTTTGCTACGTGTTTAGCCAATTTATAAGTTGGTGAGTCAATTTGGCTTACAATCGGACGCAGCGGAGCATTGTCTTTGTGTATTTTCGGTAACCCATACAGTTTCGGCGGTGTAGGGCAGGATGGAATAAGATAATTGACATCAAGATCTAACTGTTCTGAATATTTTTTGATGAGTTCACTCGTTTTCTTAAGGATCTTGGCGGTTTGATCACAATTCACATGTTTATACGTTTTCTCATCACTTAAAAGTTCTTGCATTTTTGTGTTATAATCCGACGTATCCATAACTACCGTTGCGTTGCCTTTATCAGCTCGGAGGATAGTTAATTCGGGTCTAGTGCGTAAGTTCTTCAACGCGACGTGTTCATCATATGGAAGATTGTGTTTGGGCAGTTTACTACGTCGTAAAACGGATGAAATATCTTGACGTATAGCTTCACTATCCTCTTTTTTGAATTGGTTTTTAACTAGACAATCCTCTACGTTGCAAATAATATCCTCATACGGTATTCTGCGAGGTGTTACCGCGAAATTCAGACCCTTATTTAATACTTTTAAAGTCGGTTCATCCAATATTTGTTTTGATAAATTGACAACTGCACGAGTTTGACATTGACGGGTGTCATCTTCTACTCTATGGTTCGTATCGGCATGATGACGTTTGTACAACTTCTCATATTTAGAAATTTGTCTATGCTTACATTCGTTGTACACGGCTGTTTCGCGTTTATTAAGTATCAGAATGTAATGGTTAAAGTCCGCCGTGGCAAGTTTTATTTTCAAATCATTGGATAAGCGATCTATTTGTTGATTTAATGCTACTGATTCGGAACGATGTTCGCGGATTAGACTCACGAGCAACTTTTTGCTTGCCTGTTGTAGGATCTTGGCGCTCCCTCGTATGTCATGTTTTGGAGAAATCCTGACACAGTGCGGGATGAGATCTTGATCACGGCATCTCTTCAAGAAGTTTAATGATGTTATTCTTCTTGCGCGCTTCGTCATAAGATCTTCCAACCGACGGAATTTGTTTGCAATAGCCAGTCCGTACTGGTTGACATATTCACTTCTCAAGCTTACGCGCTCACTAGACATGAAATAAAACACTTTTTAACGGATACTAGCGCGGTTTTATTGAATGTACTTTGGTATTTAGTTGGTATTTGGTTTGATTTTTGGTTTTTCCCGACGTTTCGGCACCTTTGCAGCTGCCGTGGTCACGGGGGACTGAAGCTACCCGTGAGCCTACCCTCAAGCGATGAATTTTTTTATACGTTCAGAAATTAAAATTTAACAAAATTTTTAATTATTTTATGTTGATTTATAATTTAATTTTATGAATTATTTAATGCTAAAAAGAGAGAGAAATCTACTGAAACTACCACCATTTCATAAAATTGGGAGGCCCCTCCAAGAAAGAAATGGCGAAAGAAAACTTGGAGAGGGAGCCGACCTCCGTCTTTTGTATTAATTTATTTATTTGCAAAAGGAACTAACCGTATCATTAGATCTTACAGTGTGTGTGAGGGGCTTTAGCTTGTGAATGATGGGGTCCCAAGCTGGTGGAATTTTCCAACCATCATCTCTATTGAAATTAGGATATTTATTTATTTCGATAGCCTCGCGGAGCATTCTAGGGATAAATCTACGTTCCCTAGCAAGGATTTGGGGTTTGTCAAATCTAATATAATGGTTGGGCCCCTCAAAGGCGTGTTCACTCACTGCAGACTTGTTATCGCGCCTATGTTTCATGTCAGCTACATGCTCTTTGACGCGGGTCCCTATGCTTCTCTTTGTTTGCCCGATGTAGGAGAGTCCACAGTCACAATCTAGTTTGTAGACGCCTGCAGCTTGAAGGGGGATATTACACTTGACAGGTCGTAAGAATTGGTTGATCTTCTTCGGCGGCTTGAAGTAAGTTTTGATTGACGCTCGCTTCAGAATGTTTCCAATCTTGTCAGTGACACCCTTCAAGTTGCAGGCGTCTACAAACTAGATTGTGACTGTGGACTCTCCTACATCGGGCAAACAAAGAGAAGCATAGGGACCCGCGTCAAAGAGCATGTAGCTGACATGAAACATAGGCGCGATAACAAGTCTGCAGTGAGTGAACACGCCTTTGAGGGGCCCAACCATTATATTAGATTTGACAAACCCCAAATCCTTGCTAGGGAACGTAGATTTATCCCTAGAATGCTCCGCGAGGCTATCGAAATAAATAAATATCCTAATTTCAATAGAGATGATGGTTGGAAAATTCCACCAGCTTGGGACCCCATCATTCACAAGCTAAAGCCCCTCACACACACTGTAAGATCTAATGATACGGTTAGTTCCTTTTGCAAATAAATAAATTAATACAAAAGACGGAGGTCGGCTCCCTCTCCAAGTTTTCTTTCGCCATTTCTTTCTTGGAGGGGCCTCCCAATTTTATGAAATGGTGGTAGTTTCAGTAGATTTCTCTCTCTTTTTAGCATTAAATAATTCATAAAATTAAATTATAAATCAACATAAAATAATTAAAAATTTTGTTAAATTTTAATTTCTGAACGTATAAAAAAATTCATCGCTTGAGGGTAGGCTCACGGGTAGCTTCAGTCCCCCGTGACCACGGCAGCTGCAAAGGTGCCGAAACGTCGGGAAAAACCAAAAATCAAACCAAATACCAACTAAATACCAAAGTACATTCAATAAAACCGCGCTAGTATCCGTTAAAAAGTGTTTTATTTCATGTCTAGTGAGCGCGTAAGCTTGAGAAGTGAATATGTCAACCAGTACGGACTGGCTATTGCAAACAAATTCCGTCGGTTGGAAGATCTTATGACGAAGCGCGCAAGAAGAATAACATCATTAAACTTCTTGAAGAGATGCCGTGATCAAGATCTCATCCCGCACTGTGTCAGGATTTCTCCAAAACATGACATACGAGGGAGCGCCAAGATCCTACAACAGGCAAGCAAAAAGTTGCTCGTGAGTCTAATCCGCGAACATCGTTCCGAATCAGTAGCATTAAATCAACAAATAGATCGCTTATCCAATGATTTGAAAATAAAACTTGCCACGGCGGACTTTAACCATTACATTCTGATACTTAATAAACGCGAAACAGCCGTGTACAACGAATGTAAGCATAGACAAATTTCTAAATATGAGAAGTTGTACAAACGTCATCATGCCGATACGAACCATAGAGTAGAAGATGACACCCGTCAATGTCAAACTCGTGCAGTTGTCAATTTATCAAAACAAATATTGGATGAACCGACTTTAAAAGTATTAAATAAGGGTCTGAATTTCGCGGTAACACCTCGCAGAATACCGTATGAGGATATTATTTGCAACGTAGAGGATTGTCTAGTTAAAAACCAATTCAAAAAAGAGGATAGTGAAGCTATACGTCAAGATATTTCATCCGTTTTACGACGTAGTAAACTGCCCAAACACAATCTTCCATATGATGAACACGTCGCGTTGAAGAACTTACGCACTAGACCCGAATTAACTATCCTCCGAGCTGATAAAGGCAACGCAACGGTAGTTATGGATACGTCGGATTATAACACAAAAATGCAAGAACTTTTAAGTGATGAGAAAACGTATAAACATGTGAATTGTGATCAAACCGCCAAGATCCTTAAGAAAACGAGTGAACTCATCAAAAAATATTCAGAACAGTTAGATCTTGATGTCAATTATCTTATTCCATCCTGCCCTACACCGCCGAAACTGTATGGGTTACCGAAAATACACAAAGACAATGCTCCGCTGCGTCCGATTGTAAGCCAAATTGACTCACCAACTTATAAATTGGCTAAACACGTAGCAAAAACACTTACACCACTGAGAGGTAACACATCAGCCTTTGTAAAGGATTCCTACCAGTTTGTCAGTGAGATACAACATCTACATCTCGCTGATGATGAAACTATGGTTAGTTTTGATGTTCAGTCCTTATTCACATGCTTACCAGTACAGGACTGCATTGATATCATCAGGAAAAAGCTAGTTGACAACAACATGCCAATTGAATATGCAGAACTACTAGAATTATGCCTAACATCTGGCTATCTGTTATGGAACGAGGAGTTCTACGTGCAAGTGGACGGCGTAGCAATGGGCTCTCCTGTATCCCCCATTGTTGCTGACATTTTCATGGAGGATTTTGAGGAGAAAGCACTAGCCACAGCACCAGTGACTCCCCGGTTCTACAAACGGTACGTAGATGACACTTTCACAATACTACCTAGAGACAGTGTCCCTGCATTTCTTAACCATCTTAACTCCATAAACCCCAACATACAATTTACTATGGAGTTAGAGGCAGACAATAAACTAGCTTTCCTAGACATTCTCATTATCAGGAATCCGAACCAAACCTTGAGCCACACAGTGTATCGTAAAGCAACCCATACAGACAGATACCTTAATGGTGACTCTCACCATCATCCTATACAGTTAGCTACCGTAGGGAAATCTTTGTTTCAGAGAGCCCGCGGAATCTGTGACAAACAACACCTGACTGCTGAGCTTCAGCACGTCCAACAAGTACTGCGTAACAACAAGTTGCAAGTACCACACCTCAATCACAGAAAACGCGCCAAACCAGCCACAGTAGAGCGTCAACCTGCCATCCTACCATACTTGAAGGGTGTCACTGACAAGATTGGAAACATTCTGAAGCGAGCGTCAATCAAAACTTACTTCAAGCCGCCGAAGAAGATCAACCAATTCTTACGACCTGTCAAGTGTAATATCCCCCTTCAAGCTGCAGGCGTCTACAAACTAGATTGTGACTGTGGACTCTCCTACATCGGGCAAACAAAGAGAAGCATAGGGACCCGCGTCAAAGAGCATGTAGCTGACATGAAACATAGGCGCGATAACAAGTCTGCAGTGAGTGAACACGCCTTTGAGGGGCCCAACCATTATATTAGATTTGACAAACCCCAAATCCTTGCTAGGGAACGTAGATTTATCCCTAGAATGCTCCGCGAGGCTATCGAAATAAATAAATATCCTAATTTCAATAGAGATGATGGTTGGAAAATTCCACCAGCTTGGGACCCCATCATTCACAAGCTAAAGCCCCTCACACACACTGTAAGATCTAATGATACGGTTAGTTCCTTTTGCAAATAAATAAATTAATACAAAAGACGGAGGTCGGCTCCCTCTCCAAGTTTTCTTTCGCCATTTCTTTCTTGGAGGGGCCTCCCAATTTTATGAAATGGTGGTAGTTTCAGTAGATTTCTCTCTCTTTTTAGCATTAAATAATTCATAAAATTAAATTATAAATCAACATAAAATAATTAAAAATTTTGTTAAATTTTAATTTCTGAACGTATAAAAAAATTCATCGCTTGAGGGTAGGCTCACGGGTAGCTTCAGTCCCCCGTGACCACGGCAGCTGCAAAGGTGCCGAAACGTCGGGAAAAACCAAAAATCAAACCAAATACCAACTAAATACCAAAGTACATTCAATAAAACCGCGCTAGTATCCGTTAAAAAGTGTTTTATTTCGTGCGTCTTTTTCTTGATAGCTGTTCGTGCTAAAAGGCATATAAACCACATGGTTATTCGTATAAGGACATACGGCTTTTTAAAATGTCAAAAACTGTAGTCTCGATAGATGGTGTTGATAAAAAGGTAAATGTAACCTTGACCATCAACGCCATCTAGTGAGGCAAATAGTTACTCTTTTTTTTTAAATGTCACTTTAAAAGGCCCTCAACAAAAAATCGTTAAACAAGTCCTTGAAAAGGGATCATTAAGATAAAAAAAAATATACCAAAAAAATACCCTACATTACATACATAATGTATTCAGCCTTATTTAAATAAACCTAATCTACGCCAGACATGCGTGAACTAGATGAATTACGCAACCCGTCTCCTCTTACAAGGCCATTTATCCAAAGATACAATTAATTAAGTTAATAACGGTTGCGCAACAAGATATCAGCCACAATAGCTTCAGCCATTCGGACGTCTGTTACGGTCAACGGCTCAATGATGAATGAACGCATCAGTTTGTGACATGAGGGAGGGGATGATGTACAAATTGTGGGGAGGGGATAAGATTGATGACGTCCACATACTAGTGGCCGCGGCTTTGCTCGTTTTGCGACATGTCTTATTAGAATATTAATATTTCCAGAAAGTCAAAGTCAAAAATAGCTTTATTCAAATAAAGTTCTTTTGAATCGTCTATATTTTCCTACCACCCGTTCCAGACTTTTTACTGGTAAGTTTAGAAATACTGTAGTCCACTATTACAACGTGTTAAAAAAACCTAATGCTGAATATGGTAGATAGGGACCATCAAACTGAACAACTTTTACTATGGGACCAACTCTAAAATCGGGAAAAAATATAATCTGTTTCATACAAAAAAATAATAACGAAAATATCATAATGTATTGGTCCCTATCTACCATATTCGGCATTAGGCACCCATTACACGGTAGGTTATGCTGTCAGTTTAACCACAGTCACGCGCTGTGACTGACGATTAACCTACCGTGTAATGTAGTGACTGATGGTTGCATGATGTGATTTGTTCTTTCCATCTGACTGATCAGTCAACGTAATTCATGACTGATGGAATTTGACTGACGCTTGCATGACCATGTAATGGCTGCCTTAGAGGTTTTTGTGATGTTAACGTTTGTAAATAAATACGTCGAATTACCAGTAGGTATTTCGTTCGTATAAAAAAAATGCACCAATGCATAACGATATAGTGCTTGGCTTTCACCTGACCTGATGTTAAAGTGACGATAAGGCCGAAGGTGGAAGCGCACTACACCCGGAATCCTCACCACTGAGAAATTGGCTATCTTACCCTCTAACTGCCGGAACACAACAATTTTTAAATTGTTGTTATGGCGTCAGACTTAGGTAAGATGGTGGTAGCTAGCCAGGCGGACTTGAAATAAGCCCTACCACCAACCAAACCGAGTACAAATTGTACCCCCCTGGGAATCGAACCCGGGACCCCTGCGTCTTACACGGGTAGGCGAACCACTAGACCACAGAGGCGGTTATTTCCATGTTTTTTTTTTAAATACTTCAGCAAAAGCCAACATTAAAATACCTGTTAAAACGAGGTTATAATTGCCAACCAAAAGATGAAGGACCCTTTGGTATAAATAATTTTACGCTTGTATTATTTCAACCCTTTTGTGACAACTTTTATGCATGGAATGAAACGGTGTAAAACGATTTTGGCGCGGAAAGGACAACAATTTGCGCCGGCCACTATACGCAAATAAACATTTCAAATTGTTGCTTTACCGGAATTTAATGAGGTAACGAAACGTTTTTTGACAGATTTTGGCGCCTTTTTAGCAGCTTTTCACCTTTGTATGTGTGCTGAAATATAAAATAGGACACAAACACAAAATGTTGCGAATTGGATTCCACTTTTTTAATACCTACCTATGTAAGTAGGTTATTTTCGATAGAAAAATCACATAACAAGATTTTTTTTATTGTTGGTTCGTAACATACTTTCACACTTGTGTGTAAAGTGAGCTTTATTAGATCGCTTTTAGGGCAATAAACCGGAAAAGTGATTTCGAATCGCTCTTTTCTTTAGGCGACTCTGTAATTCTCTTTGGAGATTTCAATAGTAAGCACACGGATTGGACGTGCTTTAAAACCAATAATGGCGGCCGCCGCCTTCTCGAAATAGTCAAAGCTCTTGACGTAGATGTCATCTCTCCTTACGCCCCTACTCATTATCCCTTTAATGCTGACCACGACCCCGACATACTTGACTTTGCCATAGTGAAAGGTGTCTCCCTCCTTCTGAACTCGATTGACTCGCTCGACGATCTCGGTTCAGACCACCGCCCTGTCTCCCTTATCATGGGAAGCCCAAACCCCTCCCGCCCTCCCACTAAATTTATCACCAATTGGGACGGTGTCAAATCCACCCTTTCGTCGGCTATGGACGCTGACAACTCACCGTACGCTATTGGAGCCGACTATTTTGATAGTACGGATAAAATAGACTGTGCGGTGAGCTCCCTCACTACTTTGGTCCAATCAGCCGTTGCTGAGAACGCGAGAGAGGTACCTGTGAAAAACCACAGTGCCATCTCTCCGGCTCTGCGCAACCTGAGAAGGGCCAAAAACGCCGCTCTCCGGAGAGCGGCAAAGTACCCCACCCCTGAGTTTAGGCGTAAAGCCAACCAACTCCAAAAAACTTACACCACCAAACTCGCAGAGTTTAGGAACGATAGTTTTGCCGATCTCATGGCCGATATCACTCCCTCTCACCAAGCCTACTACCAAGTGGCTAGGTCTCTCCGTAGTGATGCTATCACCCATGTCCCCCCCCTTCTCCGTCCAGATGGCTCTACAGCCTTCGAAGACGATGAGAAGGCGGAATGTTTCGCAGACAGTATTGCTGCCCAATGCTCTGTTAGCACCCAAGAGTGCGACCCCTCCCACATAAGGAAGGTAGACGAGGAGTTCAACACCTCTAACTCCATACCTCTGCCTTCCGATACTGACCGTATGACAGTTTCGACTGACGAACTCGGACTTCTTATTAAAGATCTCAGACCCAAAAAGGCGCCCGGTGCCGACGGTATCTCTAACATGGCCCTTAAGCACTTTCCCATCCAAGTGCTAACCTATCTCACACTCATTTTCAACGCCTGTTTCGATCATTGCTACTTTCCAGCCGCCTGGAAAGATGCTATCGTAATTGGCATTCCTAAACCGGGTAAACCCCCGAATCTCCCCACCAGTCACCGTCCCATTAGCCTCCTCAAGGCGTTAGGCAAGCTCCTCGAGAGGTGCGTACTCGCTCGTATGAGAGAGCACCTCTTCGGGGAAAACTTGATCATCCCCCACCAATTCGGCTTTAGGCCAAAGCACTCATGTCCCCAACAGGTTCACCGCATAGTCGAGTTTATCTCCAGCGGTTTCTATCCTAAAAGACATAAAACAGTAGCAGTCTTTTTCGATGTCGCCAAAGCTTTTGACAAGGTTTGGCACACCGGTCTAATCGTCAAGTTACACAGACTAAATCTGTCCTTGCGTTTGGTCCGGTTAGTGGCATCTTTCCTTCATCACCGTACCTTCCGTTTCAAACACGAAGGTACCCTCTCCTCCCCCCGCCCTATTACAGCAGGTGTGCCTCAAGGCTCAGTCCTCGCTCCCCTGCTGTACATAGTCTACACCAATGACATACCCATTCCGAACGACGGCGTTCAACTATCCCTTTTTGCTGACGACACGGCTCTTTATCGCAAAGGCCAAAGCGTCAACTTAATCCTTCCGAGGCTACAGTCCTCTATCAATAAGTTAGGCCAATGGTTTCGTAAATGGCGTATCGAAGTAAACCCGGAGAAATCCGCTGCAGTTTTCTTCGATACTAAGCGCCATATCATGCCCCCCAATCACCACCCTCCCACTATGTTAGGAAAATCCATCCCCTGGCAGAAGTCTGCCAAATATCTCGGCGTCACTCTGGACCAGAGACTCACTTTCGAGCCTCACGTCAAAAGAGTGACCCGTAATGCCCGTCTCTATCTTCACCGACTTAACTCCATGTTAGGTCGCCATAGTAAAATGTCCCTCCGAAACAAGCGAACACTCTACAAGGTTTGCATACGACCGGTGATGACATACGCCTCTGCCGTATTCGCTCACGCCGCCCCAAATACACTTAATAAATTACAAGTAGTCCAAAATATTTTCTGCCGCAGAGCGGCAAACGCTCCTTACTACGTTCGCAATGCGGACTTGCATAGGGACCTAGACCTTCCCACCCTCCAGCAATGGACCTGTAAGGCCTCTGAACGCTTTTTTAAAGCAGCAGGAGACCATCCTAACCCCCTTATCCGTTCCGCAGCGGTCTATGACCCGCCTACCTCCTCCGCCCCGTTTTCCCGCCGACCTAAATCGGTCCTAACGGACCCTCCCAACAAGCTTTCGTCTGACCTGAACCTCCTCCTGGAGGCGATGGAGGACGATTAAACCCATCAAGCCCGACCCTTCAGGTCACCCCCCGCCCTCTCTGGCTGATCGATCCCCCTCAGGGAGTCAGCTTAATTGTTACTCGTCTCTCGACGCACAATCACCTAGGTGAAATGTGACGTCTGCGCTGTCCTCTCCCCTGAGGGAGGGCAGTCGCTTCCGGATGAAGGTTCGTTGACTTTCCGGTCACGTAACCAGATTAAGGCGGTTTTTAGTCAGTACGAGTCTGACATAACCAGATTAGTCCGGTAGCAACCGGCTAGGTGGTATCCAATTAGGATTTCCCGCCTCCTTCCCCCCCGTGGGGGAGGGTGGCTCAAAGCCCCTAAGGTGGAGAGCCCCAAAAAAAAAAAAAAAAAAAAAAAAGGCAATAAACCGAGCTGCAACCTGCAACACACACGAGCGTAATAACATTATACACTAGTGCGTAATACACTAAGGTATAATAATGTTATGCATACTTACGTTTAGGTACTTCAAAAGTTAAATAAACACATTAGTGGTAAATTTTCCATATAGTAAATAAGTAAGATCGTAACTGAATATTCACTCACATAAAATCTTAAATTTAATTTTGTTTCATTCTTTCTTAGACCTATCGATTTTTTAAATCAAAATAGGTAATTCCCTAACAACCAAGCAAATTATTTATTCGATGGTTATAGCATTATTATGTTTTCGGTGGTAATAGTACAAAGAGAGCTCAAGCCTATTTCTTTTCTTGATAAACGCCGCCCCAGATACATAAATATCACATCGCACAAATAACAGTAAATTTCATGCCAAGAGATTTTCTTTAAAACAAGTAGTAGGTATGAACCTCTATACAAAAAAAAGTTGGGAGTTACAAGTCGTGATAAAGTTTGGCCACATGATAGAAACTGATCTGTAGGCTGTTTCTAACTAATATTGAGCTGGGCCAACCTATCCTTACATACAGTTCCATACGGCGGCGGGTTGAATAGCGCACTTTTCC
Source organism: Agriphila geniculea (assembly GCA_943789525.1). Classification (NCBI taxonomy): domain Eukaryota; kingdom Metazoa; phylum Arthropoda; class Insecta; order Lepidoptera; family Crambidae; genus Agriphila; species Agriphila geniculea. The sequence goes on along the minus strand of OX038891.1, from coordinate 3,831,096 downwards.
CGGCTCCATTCTAAAAACTATAACAATTCAGGTTTAACTAATAGGTCAAATGTGGTATCATTTTCGGATAAATCAATAACGTAGAATTTATTTCTGGTATAAAAAAATGCAATTTATTACGCAGTTTCTGAAAAAATACTCAATAACCAACATTTTTAAACTTATTTTTTTTTAGTTTAGGTATTGGCACTTGTTTCAGTATTTTCAAAAAAAATACTTTAAAGAAGCGTTTTTCAGGTTAATTTGTTATATGCTTTTGCTATGTTAACTATATTTTATACAATTTTCGCCTAGCCCAAGTAGTTGAGGTCCATTGTTTGCGGAGACATAGCTAGACAAAAATATGCATTTTTTCACGAAATAAAAGGGGTTTCCGTTTCCTTCGGAAGCATTTCTCAGTTTTTTTGTTTATATTTCTGTAAAGTTAATTACATTGTCTACAATTTGAGTCTAATTTGAGTAGTCTAGGTTTACTAGTTGCAAAGACACAGCTAGTCAAAGATAAGATTTTTTCAATTAATTTCAATAAAAAGCCCATTTTTAACCAGCTATGTCTCTGCAACCAATAGACCTAGACTACTCAAATTAACTTCAAATTGTAGAAAATTTAATTAACTTTACAGAAATATAAACAAAAAACCTGAAAAATGTTTCTGAACGAAACGGAAACCTTTTTTATTTCGTGAAAAAATGCAAATTTTTGACTAGCTGTATGTCCGCAAACAATGGACTTAAACTACTTGGGTTAAGCTCAAATTGTATAAAATATAGTTAACATAACAAAAGCATATAACAAATTAACCTGAAAAACGCTTCTTTTAAGTAGTTTTTTTGAAAATACTGAAACAAGTGCCAATACCTAAACTAAAAAAATGAAGTTTAAAAATGTTGGTTATTGTGTAATTTTTCAGAAACTGCTTAATAAATTGATTTTTTTTATATCAGAAATAAGTTCTACGTTATTGATTTATCCGAAAATGTTACCACATTTGACCTATTAGCTAAACCTGAATTGTTATAGTTTTTAGAATGAAGCCGGGAAAAGTGCGCTATTCAACCCGCCGCCGTATGGAACTGTATGTAAGGATAGTTTGGCCCAGCTCAATATTAGTTAGAAACAGCCTACAGATCAGTTTCTATCATGTGGCCAAACTTTATCACGACTTGTAACTCCCAACTTTTTTTAGTATAGAGGTTCATACCTACTAAAGTACTTTCGTTCCACTCGCCCCCGGGGTGACAATCAATAGAATTCTATTATTCCTGCTGCGATTGTATGTGCTGCCATCTAGCGGGTGGTGGCGGAACTAGGGCGAAGCCTCGAAACGAACCTTTGCGGTCTCGCTTTGTTGCGCATAGATGGCGCTAAACGCTTGTTCTCTATTTCTCATTATTTGGATTCGTTCGTTGTCAACGTCTTCATAAAAATATTATTCAGATCGATGTGTACTAACGTGCATTTTTTATTTGTTACAGGTACTTACAAAAATCTACACAGAAAATGAAGGCAGTTGGTATCGAAGACACAGTAGTCACTTACTTTTAACCCGAACAAAATTACCTACACTTGATGAAGTTTTGAATAAAAGTAGTTGACTTTCAACTTTCGATTGTCTGTCCCTCTCTCTCTGTTTATTAAAAAGATTAAAGACATTAGAGAAGGGCAGAAACTCCTGTAAAATTTTAATAGGTAAAATATTATTTCTAAGTAAAATATGTAATAGTTGGTAAGTTTTAAAAAGTTGATTTTAAAACGTAACAACGCTAACGTAACAAAATCAAACTTACATGACATTGACATTTGACATTTCTATGCCGTTCCTATATATTGATGGCTCCCATGAAAAAACTAGACTTTTTTCCAGAGGGACCAAAGGATTTCAATATCTGAAAATGTCACTACCTATATAATGTCAATATATACACGCATGATAAATACTGTAATCCATCAGTATTTTGCCAGGGGCCTATTTAATTAAAGAATATAAAACTACAGTTATTTACCATAGTAGTAGTTTATTGAGGTAGAATTATGTTTCTTATTTAACATGCGCCTTAATATTGATAAGTGTTGCATTATATCATTCACTCGTAAGCGGGTCAGATCAATAAATCGTATTACATCGACGGAAAATTATTAAGTCGAAAACAAACAGTTAAAGACCTAGGAGTTTTGTTCGATGAGCAGTTATCTTTTCGTCCTCATTATGAATACATCACAAATAAAGTCACAAGCTCTTAGGTTTCTTAAGCAGGGTTACCAAGGAATTCAAGAATCCGAAAAGCATGCTTACTTTATTTTTCAGCCTAATCAGAAGTGTTCTCGAATATTGCTGTCCAATCTGCCTTTCTATTGTCTAATTTAAAAATCTATCGCAATCGCTTTCAGGATGTAACACATTGAAGCTTTTTTTTGGGGACAAATAAAAACTTACCAAAGAAATGCAACAATGTGTCACATCCATCTGTCAAACGAAAGCGATTGCGATAGATTTTTTGAATTAGACAATTAGCCCCCTGGTCTCCATATTATATGGTCAATATAAATAGTATCGAGAGGATTCAAAAGCGTTGCTTACGCTTCCTCACTCGTAAATTTAATTATGGGCGATCACTTAATGATTACAACGCTAGGCTGGCTAAATTTGGTGTGATCCCTTTGCATGCTCGCCGTGAAAGGTACGACTTACTGTGCCTTCATAAAATATTGCATGCATCCATTGATGCACCTAACCTACTCTCGGCACTAAATATTAATATCAGATACAGATCCCGTTTTCCAAATACATTTGCAATACAAACTTATAAAAACAATACATCCTTTTACAATCCAGTGGTTAGGATGGATGTGTAGGACTTATAACGAACATACTCGCGGTAACATGAACATAGATTTAGACGTTTTCAATGGTAGGTTTTCTCTGTACAAAAGGGTTGTTTCCAATATTATAAAAGCCAACTGGTCCTCAACCTAGCGCTAAGCGCTACCAGAAAAGTTGTTAAGTGTTATTAGATATTACTTCTTTTTTTTTGTTGTGATTGCTTTTTATCTATGTCTAATGATTAGCCTCTGTAATTTTTGTTGTGTTTTAATTAATCATTAGCACTGTTTCTATTTTCAATCATGCTGTGTACACTATTTGAGGATTATTGTCTAGTTTATTATTCAATCAATTTTCTTAAATTATGTATTGACTCTAATCTGTTTGTGTACCAAAACCAAATAAATAAATAAATATGAAACATAAAATTCTACCCAAATAAACTACTACTATGGTAAATAACTGTAGTTTTACATTCATTAATGAAATATGCCCCTGATAAAATACTGATGGATCACAGTATATATCATGCGTGTAAAGTTTGCTGTTCGCCTAAAGGTCAGTTTGACAATTTGACAGTGACGTTTCTTTGTTTACATTCTTGCAACGAGATCAGTAATCGGCCTTTTTAGGGTTCCGTACCCAAAAGGTAAAAACGGGACTCTATTACTAAGACTCCGCTGTCCGTCTGTCTGTCTGTCACCAGGCTATATCTCATGAACCGTGATAGCTAGGCAGTTGAAATTTTCGCAGATGATCTATTTCTGTTGCCGCCATAACAATAAATACTAAAAACAGAATAAAATAAATATTTAAACGGGGGCTCCCATCCAACAAACGTGATTTTTTTGCCGTTTTGGTACGGAACCCTTCGAGCGCGATTTTCTTCCAGAAAATAAACAACCTAATTTCATTTACAAAGAACAGAAATTTATTACGCGTAAGACCTCGTTCGAGTAACCATTACCAATGTCGTAAAAAATACCAAACATTACTGTTTTCAGAGGTTTTCAGTAAGGTTTATTTATGGTCAATGTAATAGCGTTTCATTGACGTTTTCGCCATTTTAACACGCAATCGCTGAACAAGCAATCGCGAATCGCCTGTCATTATGAACGTGGATAACAAAATATCGTTAAAATCACATTACAGTTTGATTCTTATTGGGGAATAGCATTTTGTGTTTGTTATTAGCAAATAGGCTGAATAGCGTTTGACACTTTGGTCTTAATTTCATTGGAAAAAAATGTAACTGACCATAGATAGAGGCTTTAGAACGTAACCTTTACGCATAACAACGAATACATGAAAATTGTTTTTAAATAATTATTTGATTGTGATGATTTTTATATGGACTACAATCTAAAACATTAAATACAAACAACATTTGATTAGGGAATTTAATTTTATCAATATAAGAGTTATTCAATGTTGAAAATTTTTTAAAATCTCAACTAGTAAACACGTAAGTGAAAACTTATCTTACAAAAGTTTTTCTATTTAGATAAAATTATGCTTTTGAGAGTTTATTTGGGCAAGATTTTTTAGTTTGTTACTAGAGTGAATGATGTGCTTTGTTATCTCATATTTATTAAATTATTTGCATTTTAAATGGAAATATAGGATGGGATCATGAAGGCAAATAAGAACCACCATTTAAAACAACCAACAAATAAGTGACATATTATCAGCTCTGTATAATTTATTGATGTAAATAATTTATGGCAGACCTGCAAAGGACATTCAGAAGTCGTTCTACCATCCCTTAATCCTCGATCAAACATAAATCCGTGTCGCGACCAACTATCCGCCCGTTTCTGCGCTATTAAACCGCATATCAAACGCAGGTTGGGCCGTGACAGGGGCGAATATTATACAGATTATACCGACCGACCTGTGAATAAAAAATATTTCGGATCAATGGATACGATACTTTTGATAAGTTAACTCTTATCAAAAGTAAAATGGTTTTAACAATTGTTAAAACTATTTTAACTTTGATGTTGTTTTCCTCAGACAGTTTGTTTTAGTGGTAGTAGGTATACGTACCACATTTATGAAATATGAAGTTATTTTTAAGGGCATTAGTTGTTTGTCATAATTTGTTAAGATTTGTAATTCGACCTCGTATAGATCACTAAAGGTTCACTAAAGTATGTGTACCTACAAGTACCTAGTAAAATAGGTACTTTAAGAGTTTTGTCAAATTATATTGTGGCACTTGGCGTAAATCAAGTAAATACCTAAATACGTTAAAGCCTGGAATACTAAAAAGTTACTTTTCTATTAAGTTGCTTCCGAATTCACGGCCTTATCAGTCCCAGTCTGCCATAAATTGGTCGTTCGTTGTCAACGATATGATAATTAATAAACTGAGCACATCTTCATCCCCTACTATAAAACGCAGGCGCCCCTCGAAAAGCGGTTAATAACAAAAACTGCTGAGATATAACATCTTTTGTCCCGTGTTTGTTTCTGACGGGCGGTGTCGGCGTGAATTATGAATCTCGTGCCTGAAACGCCTACGTTCATTAAGGCTTTAATGCTATTGTTTCTGTGGTTGTTTGTACCCTTTATTGTGATGTGTTACATGCTGGTTATACGAAAGTTCATTATCAAGTTTAAATTGGTTAATGATCGAAAAAATTAAAACTGTATTCAAATACATTTCATAGATGTATTCTCTTGAAGATTTTTGGCCACTTTATTAATTGCGTTAATAGAGAAATCACTAAGCTTTCAAAATGAAAAGTGTTTTTCAGTAAAATGTAGGTATGTTTAAAATATCTGGAAAGGAAGGAAGCTAGCTTGTGAATTTAATTATTATTCAGTAACATAAGTCATAATTGTAGGACCTACAATTTATTTTAAAACTTACTGGTTTTTCTAAGTTTTATTTACACCGTACTCCTTCATCTTATTTGGAATAGATGCAACTTTTTCAACCAAAATTCTGTAATGACGGCGTTTTTTGCTTAACTCGATTTAGCCGCACACTCAATTGAAAGTTTAGTGAAAATATCGATTCCGATCAATGGATTGGTGATTTCATTCTGTAATTCGACTACTCAGCGTGAAACGAGCAAAAAAGGGAAACAAAAAATTCGCTGCGACCACTTACGTCATTTATTAAAAAGAGCTCGTCACTCAATGCTCTGAAACTAAGTTAAGAAATGTTAGTGGCAACAATTTCACCCTTATCCCATCACAGTTAAGGATCCTAAAAGAAAATTGGAATGAGAATGGTGTTTTTCTCTACCAATAGCCTAATGAAGCTGGGATAGTGTATCCCTAACGCAAAGCGCAAAAAAGCTTTAGACAAGGCATCGTTGGCGGGGAAAATACGAACTATCGCCGTGTAAGCCAAATGAACTTAGAGACAAAAGCGCCGTCTCATCTTGGGAACCATTTAGGTCGTTGTAAATCACTGTACTGTTTTTTGTTGGATATTGTCCGAATTCAATTCGATCCTCTTTTGTTGTGACTTTGTTTAAAGGATATTTTGTGGTAAATATTCTAGATCTGCTTCAGTTTTCGTGTCAGAGGTTTTCCCTCAGTATTTAATAAGAACATTTACCAAATTTTTTATTGTGTTTTAAACTCACTTTTATTAGTAACACATCTAGCACTTACCTAGAGTAGTAGCTTGAGCTTTTATTAGGTATATCTATATACTTCTCTTTGTACATACATACATAATACATAATATTAATATTTTCTACAATCAAGTACTTACTTTTAAATGTCATACAAATCACCAGTGACTTTGTACTCCAACCTTTCATTCACGTTCCACGAAACTCATTTACGTACAACATACAGCGTTATTTATTTGGCAAATGTACCGGAAAGAGAAACGGGACAATGTCGTGAAACTGTGTCGCTGTTTGACGCCCGGCTATATTTCGACAGAGAAAAATGATAGGTGCTTTTACGCCATTCCGTGCTGGCTTGAAAGGGCTTTTAGGGCTCCGACGCCAGAGTACCTAACATTGATTTACAGTGCGCTCCAAATCCTTTTCTTTTTAGCTATTGTATTAAATAGAAAGTTATATAGTTGTTTTTTTTTCTTAAATTATAATATGAGAGGAAGAGGATTTAATAATTAAAAGCTTTTGAAATATTTTTTATAGTTACATTAATATTTTAACAGTGAATATTGAAAGTATTTAGCAAAAACCAAATTATTAAATCGCCTGCTAGTAGATTCGTGAATTTTTAAATATGAGAATTTAGCATTAACAATTATATTATTGAGTATTGTACAGATTCGTTAATTTCAGCATTTACTTTAGAAAAATCCTATAAGTGTAACTAAGTTTTACCAAATATATACCCGACCCCAACAGAGTAAGTAGGTACTATAATGAGAGAAGAGAGCCAGATCAATGACTTAATTTGATACAGTTTCTTGATGTGACGAACTGTTTACTGTTATTAGCCTTTGACCTTTTCCTCTCGTATTACCCGTATTATGAAAAGTGTAATGCCATTAGCTTTATGCGAGATGATGACTCATAGCAGACTCGTGAAAAGAGGTGTGGTGGAATACTTGTGGAAGGTTTTCGTCTGGCTGTATCGCATTTACACATTTTGTTAGATTCATGTAAAAGCTCTAGAGTCTATTTGTATTTTTTTAATAAAATATAAGATAATAATAAGCCATTTTAATATTCGTTGGTACGAATCGTGGTCTCCTAAACTACTACAAAGTTGTTTTTTTTATTTTTACTTTCGATTTCTTCGGATAAGTCATGGAAATATCTTAGGTAGTCAAAGACAAAATGCTCTTTGCGGGATTGGATCCCGTGTGATATGTTTGGCAATGAAAATATCTATCCGGTAGAGACTAGAATGGTTTGATTACGATCCTGTTAAAATATTGATTGTACCTACTTTTTATCTTACTACATAAAAACTGAGAAAACCATTCAAATGTAGTGAAAACCTACAATCAAAGAATTTGGACCTGCTTCGGATACAAATGATATACAGGTGTTCCAAAAGACTTTTTTATTTAATTCAATTCAATATAAACAATTGTCCAAAAATCAGTACCTATATTAATTCCAATACTTATCGTCTACCAATAGTTATTTATTGATTTTATTTACTTTTTAATAAAACTGATGTTTTACTGTTGCTGATACCAATATTATTCAATCGACAACTTTGATTGAATAAAATTAGAGTAAAATCTATTTCTCTTGACACAATTCGGATACTGTTCTACTTGGTAACAGTCACGAACTCACGACCACCGCCTAAATCGTGTATTGTGTTATCTTTATTTCTTAATATTTGGGCCATTGTATTAACATCATTGTTTAAACCAAACAATATCAACAATTATTTCGTAAAGACTGATGTCATTTTTTTATTTTATGTAGGTTAGGTATCTTTTAACTACACCAAAAATGTTGTGTTTATAAATACATATATAGACATTGTTCTTAAATGTATCGTTCATAATTAAATTGATATTCTTATTCAAATTGTGTTAGTTAAATTGACTTTTACGGGGATCCATAACAGTCTATTCTGTCATTTCATAATTTAAGCTGCTGACCCGTAACTGTGAATTAATTGAAAATATAATTTTTGTTATGACTGTCTTCTTTAAATCTGCAAAAAAATATAAAATTATATACCTACATAAATCAAATACCATTTAGGAAAGTTATCTAACTTCTTCGAATGGTTTTCATCTAAGTAAGTAGAACTTACTAAGGATTATTGAAATATTATGTATCAAATTATATTCACAGCAATTAATTTAAACAAAAATCAATATTGAACCATTTCTAAACAGAGGGTGAGATGGTTTTAATAAGATTTTATGTGAATCAACCCCAGGAGAAAATGGCCGAGCGGCGCCATCGGATGCAGCCAAAGATGGCGCGCGCATGCGCCTTGGGCCGCTCGATACATGCACCCTCCAGCTACTGGGAACCATTAATCTCACTATTTCATTAAAACCTATCTAATCTTAACAAAGCTTAACACTATCACGAGAGCACTAGCACAGACACTGATCACACATTTCAGCGGCTCCCAATAGCTCAAAAATTGCAACCACAGCTCATCAGAACCTGCGAACAGAAAAGCACGACACAACAGAACCAATACAATTAACAGATCTTCATCAGTTCTTGATCTTGAGAGATGGTTAGATGCAAATGCAACGCCTCCACCGATTTGTCCCGGCGCAGCAGTAGCCTGTACGTACTGCTGTGACAGGACAATATGGCAGAGGCGCGCGAGGCGGCGGCAGCGGGCGTCGGCAAGCGTGTGAGGCAGCGTGGTTGAGCGCCGCGCCCCGCCGCCCCCGCGCACGCGCCAACCACACCCCCACAACCCCCTCGCGTCTCACCCTCAATGAACACCCTCAATCAACTATCGATTTTCCACTACAAAAAAGGTTAATTCATTATCTTTGTGCATCTTTACCACTTTTATTTGCGTAGCTATCAGTTAATCGACTATATATTTTTATTTTTTCACTCTCATTGCGCTCTGCAAATAGGTTACAGTTCATCGACCCGGTTGTCTATACGTATAGATTAAGAACGAAAAACGGGTGCGGGGCTCACGCCGAGTGCTTCTCGCCCGCTGAGCGCATTTCATTTATGTGAAGAGTTATTCGCACTATGAACTGTAAATGCCGGGTATTCATTGCTCTATATTCAATCTAGCATTAATATCCACCGATATAGCTCAACGTTCACAAAAGGCTGCTCTTGTATTGAAAAATTCCCGTTTAACTGATGCTGGCTTTTTAATAAAAGTTTCTCTGGCCCTTTTCATTCCAGCTTCTGTCGCAAAATCAGTAGATTAGTCGGTTTCTAAAATACAATGCCGATGCCCTTCAGAAAGGTACAAATTGCCCCCAATCTCACCTTCGACCCGTCTACGATTGAACAGAACCATTCGTCACGCCCGCTCTTTACCAATCATGGTGTCGTAAAACGTCTTGATCTGTAACCATTGGTTACTAAATCAATCGGCAAGATGACAACAACGAGAGGTGATATCACACAGACTTTTAAATGCCTTTATTAATTTCACAGGAAGTATCCCTCTAACTGAAGTGGATCGCCGAATGCACAAGCTTGGGCTACATGTGATTTAGTGTGAACAAGGTGAACTTTCTAGGCTCAAAAAATAATAATGAATGACTTTAAAACGAGGGTCTACAACCAATGTGTTGTAGCAGTGATGACCTTATGGTATGAAGACCACAACACTCAACCGAAAAGTCCACTTTGAGTCAAACTTTGACGCTCCCAAAGAGCAATAGAGAGAACATGCTTGAAATCACTTTGCTGGATCACAAGCGTAATGAAATGATTAGACACATCACGAGGGTCTTGTCATGTGCGTTGTGGACTATCCAACGCCGTAAATGGAGTTGGGCAAGACACATTTTGGTCACATGAGCACCGAGAGGTTGACTAAGACAAACTGCGTGGGGTAGAGGTCACCCATCAGAAAGATGGGTCAACCACCTAAGGAGTCATGCTGGTAACAACTGACCAGCAGTTAGAAGGCTGAGGAGGCCTGTGTCCACAGACAGATGAACAAAAGGCTACTTTCGATAGGTGAATCCCTCTAACTAAAGCTACAGCTATAATCAGTTTATATCTCGCTGATCTCCTGAAGAATACCTTAGTCAATAGCTTATCTATGGTGTGGATACGGTAATAGTCTCTCCAAAAAAGCAATCGTCAATATTGCTTTAATAAGTTTCTAAATTGATCGCAAATGCAATAAAGTTCTTCTATCTCATTGGAATGAACGCTACATCTTTTCAAGGCTGGCCAACGACCTAGCGAAAGTAAGTTAAGTAGGTAATAAAATTATTGTTTAGTTAGATTGATGAGTTACATTAAAAATGTCTTCATAAATCTGTGATGACTTATAAATACATTTTTAGACGCATTTCCTTGAGAATACAGATCCCTCTCGGACATTCCGTTGCGTATAAGATGAATTACTGGGGACTGTGATTTATAGTTTTCAGGATCTCTCAAAAGAGGTCTTACCTGCCTGAACATTTATAAGAAAGTTGCTGAAGATAGATTATTCCTTGAGCCCGGGCGCTGAAGCTTAATCCGAGCTATTAGTATGATAATTTCATCTGCAAACCGGAACGTAAAAGTGAAACAAAAAAAGAAGGAAAATTACTAAGTATTAATGCCTTCCTCTTGATCATGTTAATGATGTTTTTTTGTTGTTATAATAATTTTGATTATATAATTAATCTACACTAAATATAAAATAACAGTTTACTTTCCTTGGGCTTTGACCTGTCAAGGGTAAAGTTAAAAATAACTAAAATCTGAACAGGGTCTATCAGCTTTTTATAGCCCCGCAGATCTAAAAAAATATGGCATTGGTTTACGATTCAAGAGTAAAAGGGAGAATACAATACGAAAAATGTATTTCCAAAGGAGAACATTCGTTGCACGTCTCCTGATTTCATGATACATTTAATGAAAGGGACGGATATATAGGAGTCGAGAGGAAATGCGCAACTCGGGGGTGAATTCTATGGACCAACTGGGATGAGGAACATGTTGGAAAAGTTAATTTTCATTTCAATAACCGTAACGATTTCACTCGTACGGTAGGTTTTACCTAGATGCTTCCTGTTGAACTACCCTGAATACTCTAAATTTATTTTTCGATCATCAGTAAAAAAGAAGATTCGTCTATTAAATTAATGGTATTATGTGAAGAAACATGAAGATTGCCAACTTTTTAATGAACTGCATGTTTTTTTTTACTTTCCTATAAGATTGAAACCAACGTTTTTGTTTACTTTTAGTATACCATCAATCAAACCTTATAAAAATCACCGAATAAAAAAATATTGACTAACTATTAACAGCGTTTATTAATAAAATTAGGTATTAATTTGTAAAAAACCTTTAATTATGTTCATTGTTTTAAATCTTTACATTGAACTAACTTTTGGGCGGGTGATGTAAATAAACGACATCACTTACTTTTCGAAGAATAATGCTTTGTTTATACAAAAAAGTAAACAAACAAGTAAGTTTCAAGTGTCGCAAAATTGTCGCATCGCAAAAGAGTCATTTATAAACATAAATTCTTACTGAAATATAAGATGTGAATGCGGTCAAGCATGCATGTAGTAAATAAATTCTACGTCACGTCGTCGTGCCACTTCTTTTGCATTCTCTGCAGACTGCAGTATTATATACACGTGATATAAATTACCTTCACTAAGTATGTTGGAGTTTACAAATAGTATCATTTGTTTTACATTGCTGTCATTTGTTTTTGGTCTTCCTAGCTCCTATTGAAACAAATCGATGTGAGTACAGTATTATAAGTGTACGGTCGTTCAACCGCACATTCTCCCGCGTAAGCATTTTAACATAAATCGCATAATTATTTCTTTATAAATTAAATATTGTATTTTAGACCAGTCTGCATTTACTAAGTACCGCCGCCGCTCGCGTCATAAGCAGTTCATTGTGAAATATACGTTTTATCTCAACAAGGAGTTTCTATCAGCATCCAGCAACATATAAAGCAAAGGTGTGTGTGTTCCTACAGGATCATACATCCTTTATGGTCCTTCGAGCCGGATCCTTTATGGTCCTTCGAGGAACTCAGTGTTTTTTGTGTGTCTCGTGTACGGAGCGGATCGTTTCATTCGGCCTCCCACCAGCGGGTCTCACCGAGTGGATTGAGAAACGCCGCACATCTGTGCACAGGATATACAAGCATTGAGAGCAACCAGCAAGCTATCAAGATATCAAGTAAGCATTCAGCAGACAACAAGTAAGCATTTATCAAGCATTTACAAGTAAACAAGCGTATTTCAAGTATTTATCAAGTATCTATCAAGCAAACAAGTAACAAGAATTTATCAAGCATTAATCAAGAATTTATAAGCAGACAACAACAAGCAACTTACAAGCATATACAAGCAAGTATTTTAAAAGCCTTTACAAGCAAACTTTTAACATTTACTTACATAACTATCAAGCTTTTATACAGAAACTTTAGAGCAAATATTTTATTTGTTTATTATCAAGCAAATCTTCTGCAATGGAGAACTTATTAGCTACTCAACAACAAATCATTGAAGCAATTGATCAACTATTGGTCAATTTTAGAAAAGATGGTCGTGAAAGGAAGACTGCCGACTATATTAGCAGGAGGTTGAGCACCCTCGATAGCTATTGGCAAGAATTTAACAAAAATCATGTTCAGCTGTGGGCACTTCAAGACAAATCGCATCCTTACTTCACCCAAGATTTGTACGAGCAGACGAAGGATAAATACGGAAGCGTCAAGGCTTTAATCCAGTCATATGATCCTACGATGGAATCAAGACCGTCAACGCCAAAACTGAAGCCTGCTACGCCGATTCCTGTGCCTACCTTCTCAAGTACGCAGCCGTCAGCTCTTTCTGCTATGGAAACAAGAGGTACTAATAGTAAGACTGATGAGCTGCTCAAGAAGCAAGCAAGCCACTTCAGAGCTCTACAAAGAACAATATCCAACATTGACCTGGACACCGTGAACGATAAATGGGAGTTTGAAGACTTGCTTCGCTCGCTGCAGTCCCGGTGGTCAGCCATAGACAGCCTTCACTGGGAAATTGACAGTGAAATTCAAGGTTCTAATCAAGAGTACGAGCAATCATTTTCCTGCCATGAACAAATATATAATAACATGAAGCGATCGATTAATAACAAGCTGTATTCGGTTTCTCACCGTGAAAAATCAACACCGCAGATGGACGTACCTACGTTCCATGGAAACTACCACCAGTGGGTTTCCTTCAAAGATTTGTTCACCGAGACCATTCACAAAAATCCATCAATATCGAACGCCCAGAAAATGCAGTTTCTCAAGAGTAAAGTTCAGGGTGAAGCAGAGAGGCTCTTACGTCATTTACCTATCAGCTCGGATAACTATCATACTTGCTGGGAAATCTTGAATCACCGCTACAACAACAAAAAGCTGATATTCACTTCTCACATCAACAGCCTCTTAAGTATCCCAAGTATGCAACAGTTATCACTCGTTCAAATCAAGCGCCTTCATGATCACGCCCTGGAAACCTTGAATGCCATCAAGAACCTCGGAGTGGACATCAGTACGTGGGACCCTCTGCTTGTACACCTACTCGCACAAAAATTAGATAATGAATCATTTAACGATTACAACGAGTCCCTAGAATGTCCCAGGGAATTACCAACTTTAAAGGATTTTATGCAGTTCCTGGAAACAAAATTCACAACATTGGAAACCTCGCGTAGAAAACAAGAAGTACCTACGCAGAGATTGCCATCAAATCAAGGAGCATCGAAAAATATCAAGAATCAATATCAAGCTTTTTCTAACAAGAACATAACAGAACAAACAAGCATGAAAAATAATCACATAAGATGTGTTTTATGTAACAACGATCATGGAATTTATTATTGTTCGAAGTTCTTATCAATGACGTCACAACAAAAACGTAATACAGTAACTAAACTTCGCATATGCCCGAATTGCTTGTTTAGTCACCAGGGAAAAAACTGTACTTCTCAAAAGCGATGTCGTGAATGTCAAGGATTTCACAACACCATCTTACATGAATCTTATTCACATAAGAATAATCAAGTTCAGCATACAACATCAAGAGCAGATGAACCAGGTACATCAACTTCAAGCCAAAGTCAGCAAAACCAGAGCAGCGCGCACGTGTCTCAGCAACGTGACGTCCCCGAGGTACTGCTAGCCACGGCTGTCATCAAGGTCAAAGCAAACAACGGCAACTATTACAACTTTCGGGCGCTGCTTGATCAAGGGTCGCAGACATCGATTATCACCGAAAGAGCAGCTCAACTCTTAGCCCTGCCCAGGCGCAGATGCAAAGGAGTGATATCGGGAGTCGGAGCCAAAGAAAATAGTTGTAAAGGAATCATGAATATCGTCATCAAGTCAAATAACAGCGAATTCACATTAAACAGCGATGTCCTCATTATGAAAACATTAATAAATAATTTACCAAGCTGCACCTTAACAAAACCATCATGGTCGTTCCTGGAACACATACAACTGGCCGATCCTGAGTTCTACTTAAGTCGCCCTATCGATCTACTTTTGGGGGCGGAAGTATATTCAAATATCATTTTGGATGGCATCTGCAAAGAAAATCAAAAAGGTCCGATAGCCCAACAAACACGTTTTGGTTGGATATTAAGTGGAAGCGCTCACGAAACAACTTTACACTGCAATGTCGTACTGAACCAGCTTGAAGATATTAAAAAATTTTGGGAAATCGAGGACATTACCCAGGATCAAACCTTATCATCAGAAGACGAAACATGTATGGAAATTTACAAGAAATTTACAGTTCGATGTGAAGATGGAAGATACAAGGTGAAGCTTCCCCTTAAGTCGAATTTCATACAAGACTTAGGCGCTTCGAAAAACAAGGCAGTGGCGCAATTCACACAATTAGAACGGAAATTCAATAAACAACATAATATAGCAGCGGATTATAAAATATTTATCAATGAATATTTAGAGTCCGGTCATATGAAACCAGCCGTCGCCGGTAACAATAAACCGGAATATTTCATGCCTCATCACTGCATATTGCGGGCGGAATCCACGACGTCAGCACTACGAGTTGTGTTCAATGCATCAAGTAAAACTTCGACGGGTCGAAGTTTAAATGACCTTATGTACAGGGGCCCGAATTTACAGCAAGACCTCCAAAAGCTAATAATTAAATGGCGCCAATATAAATATGCATACACCGCAGATGTAGAAAAAATGTTCAGACAAATCTGTTTGTCTGAAGATCATCAACAATACCAAAAGATTTTATGGCGAGATAACCAGTCACAACCCCTGCGAGAATTCCAGCTAACAAGACTAAGTTACGGCGTCAAGGCCGCCCCATTTTTAGCAATGATGACATTAAAACAAGTTGCATCCGATGAAGAACATAACTATCACAGTGACGTCATTAAAACATTACAAGAGAGCTTTTACATGGACGACTTGGTACATGGAAATCACACAGTATCCGCAGCGCAATCTTTAAAAACAGATCTCATGAAATTGTTGAAATCAGGCGGTTTCAACTTAAGAAAATGGTCTTCAAACGTTCCAGAGTTACTAGAACAAGCTAGTCAAAATGAAACATTTGATTTTCGGCAAGTCGAATCAACAAAAACACTAGGGTTGAGATGGGTACCCCAGGAAGATGTCATGACATTCCAATCCAAGATCGAATCATCGAATACAAGACTCACGAAACGGGCGCTGTTATCGGATATTTCCAAAATTTTTGACCCTCTTGGCTGGCTATCACCCCTAACAACAAAACTAAAACTATTATTCCAAGCGACATGGCTGACCAACCTTAATTGGGATGACACCCTTCCAGATAACATCATCAAAGAGTGGCTTAAAATCAAGAATGATATTCAAAACATAGATAAATTCAAAATTCCAAGATGGATCGGGACTCAAGCAAACGATACCATTGAATTACATGGCTTTTGCGATGCATCAATCAGGGCATGCGCATGCGTCATATATTGTAAAATTACACGTGAGGGTCAAACTACACTGGTACTGGTCGGCGGCAAAACAAGGTTAATGCCTACTAGCAAAAATATAAGTTTACCAAGAAAGGAGCTATTTGGCGCGGTTTTGCTTGCACAATTAATGAAAAAAGTAAAAGAATGTTTAAGCAGTTACCACATCAAAAGTTATGGATGGACAGATTCAACAGCCGTGTTGGGATGGTTACAAGGAGATCCAGACAAGTGGAAGACTTTTGTAACCAATAGAGTCAAACAAGTGACTGACGTCATACCCGGAACCGACTGGCGTTACGTAAAGTCGCGGGACAACCCTGCCAATTGCGCGAGCAGAGGGTTAACCGCTACCCAACTGGCAGATTATCAGCTTTGGTGGCAAGGACCGAGCTGGTTATTAGCTTATCAAGATCAACCCCCGCAAACAATCTTTAAAACAGATGAAGAACTGAAAATCAAAAAACAAGTATTAGTTTCAAGCTACCAAGATCCTGACAATGTAATTAAGCAAATTATAAACAAGAATAGTTCATTCAACAAGTCAATTCGTATCGTCGCATGGATACGCCGCTTTATTATAAGAAGAAAATCAGTGAATCTGCCATCTTACCTAACATTAGAAGAAATAAGAAATGCCAAGATTATAATTTTGAAACAAGTCCAAAACGAAGAATTTTTACAAGAAATAGAGGATTTGAGGAAAAACAACACTGTCAGCTCAAAAAGCACCTTATCAAATCTACACCCTTACCTAGATCAAGATGGAATAATAAGGGTGGGTGGAAGGCTAAGGAACGCGGAAATAAGCTACGAGATGAAGCATCCTGTCATCTTACCGCATAACAACCATCTAACGAACCTAATAATTGATGAAGCTCACATACTTACCTTCCACGGAGGAGCACGGTTGACAACATCCTATATTCGCCAAGGCTACTGGATCATGGGCGGCAACAGGGCTGTGAAGAAACGACTGCGTTTATGCACAAAATGCAGGCGTCATGACATTAACACGCAGAATCAAGTCATGGGTGACTTACCTCATGCAAGAAGTAACCCATCTCGTCCATTTTGGCACTGCGGCCTCGACTACACTGGGTATTATATGATAAAAAGCAGCAAAGGACGAGGAACAAAGTGCACAAAAGGTTATGTCGCCGTGTTTGTGTGCATGGCGACTAAGGCCATTCACTTAGAATTGGTATCAGATTTGACAACATCTGCATTTCTAGCCGCCTTAAAAAGAATGGCCGCTAGAAGAGGGACGCCTCATCACATATACAGTGATAATGGAACAAATTTCGTCGGCGCAAGTAGAGCTCTCCAGCAAGAGTACGAAGAGCTGAAAACCGTCATAAACACCAACAACGAGCCACTGATGAGAGAAGTAGTCAATTTGAACATCCAATGGCATTTCAATGCACCTTCATGGCCGACAGCAGGAGGACTGTGGGAGGCGGCTGTGAAAAGTTTAAAGTACCACCTTAAAAGGGTAGTTGGTGAGCAGAGGCTGACATACGAAGAATTCGTCACTGTCCTATCGCAACTGGAAGCGTGCTTAAATGCAAGACCGTTGTGCCCTCTCACAGAAGACGCCGATGACCTTGACTACTTAACTCCCTCGCACTTCCTAGCAAGTGGACCGGTTCTATCAATTTTCGATACTGAACACGATTTGAGAACAAGATGGTACCTATGTCAGAAGATTTTCAATGATATTTGGAAGAGGTGGCGCCAAGAGTACCTTAGCCAATTATCGATCCGTAGCAAGTGGAAAAAAGATCAGCAAGATATAGCATTAGATGACGTCGTGATCATACATGAAGATAACCTGCCAGCAGGAAGGTGGGCTATGGGTCGCGTCGTGAAACTTCACCCTGGATCCGATGGACACGTACGTGTCGTCACATTAAAAACCAAGAACGGATACCTGAAACGCCCCATAGTAAAATTATCAATACTACCAGTTAGAAATCAAACAACGCAAACGCCACATCAAATTGAGCATGAAACAATATCGTCGTCTGGTAACCTAAAGACGCAAGCGACATTTTACTCCGAGCAAGAATCACGCATGACGTCAGCGAGTGACGCGGCTCGCGCGCATCGACGGAGCTCACGTAATCGGAAACCTGCAAGCAAGCGATCTGCACTTACAACTATAACGATGGCTATATTTTATTTTATGATGATGTTTTCGTCATGTTTTTGTCAAAACATAGTTCAAGTTAATGAAAATCAAGGTATCTATTTTGACAAAGTGGCCAACATGCAATTGATAAAAGACGAATGGAAGATCATCGTATACTACGACATGGATCCCTATTGGGATGGGACCAATGCATATATCCAGTATCAAGATCACTTAGAAGCGACATGTCAAAAAATTAAAGAAAATACACACTGTGACATCATTATGCTACAGTTGAAGCAAGTTTTTTCTGAGCTGCAATTTTACAACAGCCTTTTAATGATGAAAAAGCAAAGACGCACCAGACAGAGGCGCGGCCTTATCAACGGAGTGGGCAGCATAGCACGTAGCTTGTTCGGAGTACTCGACGAACAATTCGCAGAACAGTACTCACATGACATCAACCTTATCAAGCAAAATGAAAACCACTTAGCCCGTCTCTGGCAAAATCAAACATCAGTTGTGGAAGCGGAGTACAATCTTTTGAAGAGAACCGAGCTGAATATTCAAAAGCAATATAAAATGTTCAATCAACATATACTTTCGCTCGAAAAAGCATATGATACTCTGCAAAAAGAAGTCAAAAATCTCGACTACGCAAGTGAATTTATAATGTCCACTATTTCGGCGAACAACATGCTGTATAGTCTGAAGAGTATTCAAGACACTCTACTTGACATTATAACCAACGTATATAACGGAAAATTCAACGTCCATCTGATCACCCCACAACAACTACAAAACGAGCTGAACACCATATCTGGACAGCTGAGAAATGATTTAACTCTACCTATAAATAATCTACAAGCAGAATTACAAAGCATTTATCATCTATTAAAAGTCAGACATTCATCACTACGCAGTAACATACGCCATAGTGATAGTCGCAATAGCAATAGGAGTCGGAGTGTTGTGGCGCCGCCGCCGTCGAGCCCGCCGCCGCCAGCAACCAGGAGCCACGGAGGAGGGGACTCTCGAGCCTGCCGCCCCCGAGCCCTGCGTCGAGCCAGCATCAACGCGGCAGTCCGACGCAGAACCACAAGTATCGTCATCGAAGCACGTCGCATCACGGAAATTAGACAAAGGGACAACCCCTATTCTCAGAAAAATTGTATTTAGAGATAACTCCGTGTTGACTCTAAGCAATTAAATATTTAAGTTTTAAACAATGGCATTTTTAAGTTTGATATTTACAATGAAATACTTAAGTTCTGTGTAATGAAATATTTAAGTTTCTTTTATCACTTTATCATAGCATTAGCAATTTTAGCAATTTTTCTCAATAATGTATCATTTATCATCAAGTAGTTCATCTCCCCTTCATCTCGCGGCCCGGAGCATGTACGGTCGTTCAACCGCACATTCTCCCGCGTAAGCATTTTAACATAAATCGCATAATTATTTCTTTATAAATTAAATATTGTATTTTAGACCAGTCTGCATTTACTAAGTACCGCCGCCGCTCGCGTCATAAGCAGTTCATTGTGAAATATACGTTTTATCTCAACAAGGAGTTTCTATCAGCATCCAGCAACATATAAAGCAAAGGTGTGTGTGTTCCTACAGGATCATACAATAAGGTATCCTTGTTTTTTTTGTTTTTTACATGACTGCCCAAAGCAAAAAGAGTGTATATGTGTTCAGGGTTCCTGTATGTTTGTGGGTATGTGAGTTTCTTTATTCCACCATAACTTCTAAATGCCTGAACTGATTTGGATAAAATGGGTATCGTTAGAATCCTTACAGCATCCCGAGTGTCACTGGTTATATTTTTTTAGAAAAAAACAATATGGCGACTGCATGACGCCATTTTCAAATGTGAAGAAAAATTGTTTTTCTTCTATTATTACAATATAGGCATCAAATGAAAGGCCTTGATGAGCGCATTACAAACCTATATAAAATGTCACTAAAATGTGTGAAATAAAAATAAATAAATTAAAAAAATATTAAAAACACGACCTCTTTCATCAAAAATTGTTCCATAATAAGGTCCCCCGACTGCGATCACACTTGTTGTTTAACTTTTTAGTTCGTTTTTGGCAGGGCAGTCGTGTTTTTAATATTTTTTTAATTTATTTATATTTTACTTATATTAAATATAAAAAACTCAAACGTACTAGTTTACGTATTAAAGCTACGCACCTGTCCACTCTACCGGTCTCTACCTGTCAATCATTACGTCACTGTCAAAATAAAAACAAACAAACCATAGACATTTTTTTCAAATGGCTACCTTCAACGAAAAAGTTTTGTTTTGCTTTGAAAGTTTAAATTATTGGAATACCTTCGAAATGTTCGCTGTTTTTCAAATGTAACTACGCTTCTATTTGTATTTGAATTATTTCCTTTTCCTTCACCAATCAGTGTAATTAAATTGTAAGCTTCATAATTCCGATTGCCGAATCTATCTGGCCGCTATGGCCGATCGTGTTTTGTCTCGAAATTTGTTTTTCATGGCACCGTCACGGCGGTGAATTGTGAAAGCGGACAAAAAGTGTACCTACTTCGGTTCTTGTTCCGATTTTCCGCGATTACATCAGTGTTGAGTATCAGTTGTAAACTGAGTGTTAAAGATGATGGGACTGTATTCCAGTGGGGCGTTGGGCGGCGTGGAAGTGCTTGAGGGCGGCCTGGTGGGCGGAGAACTGACGGCTCACGTGCTGAGCGCGCAGGCGGCCGCCCACGCCGCAGCTACCGCCGCCGCGGCAGCACATCAGCAGCAACAGATTGCTGTGCAGCAAATCAGTGAGTACATATTATCATTTATACAGTGGCGATCACATACAGACGCCAGTCGCTTTTCATACAAACGAGGTAACTTTGAAGCCTTGGTTCTCCACCAAGGATTGACCTTAGAATCTTAAAACTTATGTACCTACTTTGATCATTATCAGCCAAACAATGTTTTACAATTAAAACCGTGGTTTATTAAAAATTAAACATCAAAAAGTTTCAACATTGTTTATGATAGAACTTTAAAGGGTCTTAGCTGATTATCTGGATGAGAACTTGCACTTTTCATTCATCAAATTGTTGATAGAATCACAATGTGATTTTCTGTTAGTTTGATAAGATTATGAAATGTGAATATAGGACTTAAAGTGGTGGTCACATACAACACCAGTTGATTTTCATACAAACTAAGTAACTATACTACTACGAAGTAGCTGTGATCTGATGATGGCTATCTAGGAAGTGTGTGGAGTAGATTCAGATCTGGCATTCTAAGATATAAGGGTCAGAGTTTTCAGTTTCAAGATTTAAATACATTTTTGTTTTAATTTCTTGGTTTTTTTAAAACATATCCTTGCATTTCTTAGAATGCTGATCAGATTAGTTGGGTGAGTATAGCGAACTGAATCTCCTCCATTCATTCCCTGGATGGCCATCATCAGATCACAGCTAGGTCAATCCTTGGCGGAGAACCAAGGCTTCAAAATTACCTCCTATATTCCCATATCATAATCCTAACAAACTAACAAAAAATTCCTTTTTGATTCTATACTCAATAATTTGATGAATGAAAAGTTTTGCAAATTCTCATCCAGTTAATTGGCCAACGACCAAATATTCCAAATGGATCTGAAAATTAAGAGTGGCCTTAATTTTAAATCAAAAAAGTTGTCAGTTTTGATAGAAATTCTATGAAACTGATAAGGAGACCTTAATCACACCCCGGGCACTCCATACAAGCGTCGCGTTTCAACTGCCTATTACACAGACGCTACACACAAACTATTACTTACTTACACAGTGACGTTTTCGCACACGCGCAACTATGTGCAAGCTATTGAATGAGCACACGAATCGGCACACGGAACTCGCGCGGTGGGCGCTGGTGGGGTGAGGTAATTGATTGTGGGGGGGGGGGGGGGGGGCAGAGAGTTTCCTTTCTGTACGGTAGTACTATCTATTCTGTGCCTTAACTAAAGATTTTAGCTAAGAAGCCTTTGAGTATTCGGCTGATAAGACCTTAATAAGTTCTATCATAAACAATGTTTACCTCTTTTGATGTTTAATTTTCAATAAACTGAGGTTTTCATTGTGAAACATTGTTTGGCTGACAATGATCAAATACTTAAGCTTCGAGATTATAACTATTTTGAACATAGAAACTAATATTTTTATTATTATGACACAAACTTGTCAATAAGTTGTGCTATTTAGATTCCAATAAGAAACAAACTTATCTAGCTTTCATTAACAATGGGGAATGTCCGAAAAAATTCAATTTGCCTGAATATTTTTTTATAGGTAGGAATAAGCTCCCTTACTTTTAGAAAAAAGTTTCAGAATTTTTGGTTGCATATAAATAAAAATAAAAAATAAAGTCACTTCGACTTCACAAATTTACGAAAGTAACAGCAGAATGGAGATTATACCTTTGCCACCACCTGTCATAACCACAACATGCTATTAAAAAAAAAGTTTGAACACAAAATGTCAAAACTTTTATTTTTAATACTTGCTGTTGTTGTGGCAGTTGGTGGCAAAGGTATAATCGCTATTCTGCTGTTACTTTCGTACATTTGTGACGTCGAAAAGACTTTAATTTATTAAAAAATTTTGACGCAACCGAAAATTCTGAAACTTTTTTCTAAAACTAAGGGAGCTTATTCCTACCTATAAAAAAATATTCAGCCATTTTTATTTTTTTCGGTCATTCCCCATTACGTCGGCGAAGAGTGAAAACCTCGTAAATCTCATTTTTGTCTAGAACATTTTTTGCAGTTTTTGACAGAAAACCTCTTATCTCACGACTCTATCTCACTCATATTCCATTCAAACGCGTACAACGCTATCTATTGCATTTTATAAAAACCTCGTCAATGACAGAAGCTGGTCACGAGTGACGAATATCTCGGCAAAAGTGTTTTAGACAAGAAAGAGGACTTACAAGGTTTTCACTCTTCGCCGACGTTAGATTTAAGGCTACAAAGCTTATGAAACTGTTTACTTTTTGTTTACATAAACTACCTGCAAGTTTACCAGTTCTTGGGGATCTGAATACATGTATTGAATCTGTTATTTAGGTCATGCCTATAGTCAAGCAAACATAAGTTTTTGACTTAAATTATTGGTGAGTTGTCTAGTTGCTTGCAACTTTGTCCGTGTGGACATTCAGAAAAGAAATCCCTAGGGAACTTTGACGGGGATAAAAAGTAGCCTATGTTTTGATCCAGGAAATAAACTATCTGTTCGCCAAATTTCATATCAATGCGTTCAGCCGTTCTTGTGTGATTAAGTAACAAACATCCAAACTTTAACATTTATTTATAATTTTACTAGTAGGAAGTAGGATATGAGTTGGAAGGCAAAAACAAAACAAAATATAGTGTTTTTATTTTAATAAATGTGTTTAATATTAACATTCCCTTGACAGAAACGTCCCCATCATCGGGGCGTTCCACACCAGTGACGGCAGCTTCAGCGACCCAGCCCCCCGCGGGCTCCACCTCCCCATCACCCTCAAAGCTGTTCGTAGGAGGGCTCAGCTGGCAAACAAGCTCGGAGAAGCTCCGGGAATACTTCGCAATGTTCGGTCCCGTTACGGACGTGCTGATTATGAAAGACCCCGTTACACAGGTATGGCGCATGGCTTTGTATGTCCTTAATTAGCAATTTGGTTTGTTTTAATACAAACAAGCGTGCCCGCAGACCATAGACTGAACTGTCGGCCGATAGTGGGATTTGTATGAAGAATTGGCCAATACCGAATCATTCTAGTATGCGCACTTGCATACACCTTCTACTGATTGAGAGCCCGACTAAACTGTTGGCCAATAGAAAGTCTGTAGTCTGCGGGCACGCTTAGAGTCCATTTATTTAAAGTCTTGTAATAATAATATTGTGTCAATTATTTGAAAATTACGAGAGAGGGAGACCCTCAGTTCCTAACTTCATATTACTTACAAGTTGAGAATATATGCCAATATATGCGCTGTAATCCATAAAAAGTATTTTATTTCTAATGAAGTTGAATTTTTTTACAATATGACTAAAATAAATGGACATGTTATATCAGTTATAAATGAACAGAATGGCAAAATATGCCATATTATTGTACGAAGTATTGAAGCATATCAGTGCCCGACATGAGTTGATGCAAACTATTTTCGTTACCGTAAACTATTGGTTTTTCTTTTCTCTTTCACTCGCATTGACTTTGAGCAGTACATCCGATAGTTTACCGTAGCGGAAACAGTTTGCATCAACTTGGAGCTACAGGTGTCTCAAATGTCTCTGAGGAAAGAATTAAAGATTTTTGTTGAACTTAAAAGAAATACATAAGGTACTTAAATAACTACAGCTTTCAGCAATGCAAGGCCAAACCACATTTGCATAAAGATTTTATGCTGCTTTTATGATATACTAGCGGCCGCCCGCGGTTCCACCCGCGTGGTTCCCGTTCCCGTCGGAATATCGGGATAAAAAGTATTCTATGTTTTAATCCAGGCTATCTACTATCTGTGTGCCAAATTTCAACCAAATCCGTTCAGTAGTTTTTGCGTGATTGAGGAACAAACATCCAACCAAACCCACAAACTTTCACATTTATATTATTAGTAGGATTTTATTGTCCCCACTGCTGGGACACACACAGGCACAGGCCTTCCTTGTGGGTGGCTAAGGAGTCACTGCTAGAAGTGGATACAGTACGAGGCATAGAACTTGAAATCGGGTGGGGATTGTGCGAAACGCGTATTATGGGTATGCGTAACGGTGAGGGGCGCGGGCGGCGGGAGAGGGGCGCGCGCGGCGGGAGAGGGGCGCGCGCTATAGGTCGCTCACAAGAGCACATGCGCGAACTTATCCCCACTCCGTCGAAAAAATTTCAAGATACGTGCCTAATACTGTATCAAAACTGCTAAAAGTGGCGGTTTTTGACATATTTGCTATCTACTATGTGACTGCGAGGCAGGGAATGTAGTGATAAATTCTAAAATACTAGACTAGGAATCCTAAAAATTTCACCAAAAGTTTTATTAAAATCGTTATTAAATAAAAGCCTCTGAGGGCGCCACTTTTGGTCAGGGAATCGCCTTAAACTCAATAATCGCAGGCAGTTAGGTACTTATTATAAATACACACATCAACTTTGTCTAGGGATACAGGTGTTATTTTCATACAAACAAGGTAACTTTGAAGCCTTGGTTTCCTGCCAGGGATGTACTGTGCTGTGATCTAATGATGGCTATCCAGGGAGTGAATGGAGGAGATTCAGATCGCTAAACACACCCAACTGATCTGACCAGCATTCTAAAAGATTAAAGGACATGTTTAAAAAAACCGCGAAAATAGCATGAAAATGTATGGAAATGCTGAAACTGAGAACTCTGACCCATTAATATTTTAGAATGCTGATCAGATCAGTTGGGTGTGTATAGCGATCTGAATCTCCTCCATTCACTCCCTGGATAGCCATCATCAGATCACAGCATGGTACATCACTGGGAGAAAACCAAGGTTTCAAAGTTACCTCGTTTGTATGAAAATAACACCTGTATCCCTAGACAATGTTGATGTGTATACTATACTATACAACGTGTTACAAAATAACCTCTAATGCCGAATATGGTAGATAGGGACCATCGAACTGAACAACTTTTACTATGGGACCAACTCGGAAATCGTGAAAAAAAATTGCTGTCTCATACAAAAATTAATATCGAAAATATCAAAATGTTTTTGGATTATACTATTTTATAAAATATACAAGTAAAATCACATAATGATTAAACTTTTAAAGAACTATTTATATGCCTTCATACCTCATTGCTTTAAGACACCTATAGGTGCGGTTTACGCTTACTACACACGATTAGCGGCTGTAGTTAACATGTGTATGAAAACTTTAGTTTAGTGCAGTTACCCATTTCTTCCCAGCGAGTCACACTATCAACTGTAACACTGACTAGATGGGAAGTTTTTATAAGAAAATTCCCAAACAGTCACACTTTTACAGGATGAAATAAACCTTCCTGATCACGCTGCCTAAAAAGCAAAAAGTCTATGAGGGCAAAATGACCAAAACGCAGAATGACTAAAATGCAAAATGACAAATGCAGAACGACAGTGCAAAATTACTAAAATGCAGAATGACTAGAATGCAAAATGACTAAAATGGAGAAGAACTAAATAACTTCTTTTCAGAATGCCGTAAACAATAAGTTCAAATGGAAGCTAATTTTTTGATTAAAAATCTATGAACATACGTATATATTACTAAATAATGTACTAGAAAAAATACGACTCGCACCAGATCAATACTCAGACGGGAATCGAACCCGCGACCTTTGGATATCCGGTCCAATGCTCTGACCGCTGAGCTACCGAGTCACTAGTGACATCGTCGAATTTTTCCTAGTATATCCTAAACTCTTACGCTGTAAGCCAGCGTTATTTCATCAATGTGAGGAATTACCTCGACATTCAATTGAAATATCTTTCCAGATATTTTAACAATTGATTAAGATGAAATAGCTATATAATTTTTAAATTTGAGATTTTTGCATTTACAATGCTATTTTTAAACAATACTAAATAATGTACTAGAAAAAATACGACTCGCACCAGATCAGTTAGGATATACTAGGAAAAATTCGACTAATAAAATATCAATTCAATAAAATATTCTTTTTTGTCAGTTTAATGTCTATGCCAGTATAATATTTTGTAAGTAACTTCAAATTAAACATTGATAAGGCCATGTATTATACAAGAGTATTTTTAGTTAATACAAAACCTCTCGTGGGGTTGATCAGACCATCAAACTAAACAACTTTCATTATGGGACCAACAAAAATCAGCTGTTCCATACAAAAGTACAATCCTACTCCATCGCAATGTATGAAACAGCTGATTTTTTTTCGCGATTTCAAGGTTAGTCCCATAATGAAAGTTGTTCAGTTTGATGGTCTGATCAAACCCACGAGAGGTTTTGTATTAACTAAAAATAACCTTGTATAAAAAAAATATTTATAAAATAAACACAAAAGTTTATCCACACATAGATTACAAAAGAAATCGTTCATAATTATGTTAAAGTAACAAAAAGATACGGTCGTTAATGCTACAAAAACATAATTTTTCGACACTCAAGGGGATCAGAATTCATAGGGTTCCTTCCCGTTGACCTAGAACTATGAAAGGCAAGTAATATCGTCTTATACTACAAGTACGTACAGAGAAAAGTTTTAAAACTATACATTTGTAATTAAATCGTAAAAAATATAGTCTTTTAAGTATCTACTAAGGTTTGACCTCTTTGATGAAAGTTCGCGTACAGAAACCAAACCAGAATTAAATTGAAGACTTCAAGCGCACTTTTCAAAATATTTATTATTGTTTATGTACCGACCGGCAGAAAAAAGTTATTTTACAGTATGTGTGGGTATATGTTTAATGTTATTGAACTTTTGTTAATAAAACAGAAGTTTTTACTTTAAGCATTGTGAAAATGTGTGGTACTTATTCTGTGGTACAAGCGTAATAAAATTTTGTCTTGTCTTTATTTATTTTATTTATTATTGAAATGCTATGATATAATGATAATTAATTAAACATGTCCTGCAAAAATGCGACCCATACCACTGAGTAGCAGATACATTTATACCTAGTCCTACTTCGTTTGTGTACGCCCGCCGTAGGTCAAATTTTCGAACAAAATGCCCAATGTCCTTTGTACGGAACGCTCGGTGGGCACGTTCGACTCGCACTTGTCCAGTTTTTTTTTAAAACTCGCGCTACAGAATAAGTTTTTATTGGTTAAAAAACTGTCAATAATATCTAAGTTCCTTACAAAATATTATAACTGGCTCTGTTCAATCATATTGTTCAGATTTATGAAAAATATCAATAAATCCAGTGTTAAATAATAAAGCAAATGTTTCCAAAGACAGCAATAGGCAGTAGGAGACGAGCGGAAAGCAACCTTATCGGTCAGTGGATAGAGCAGGATAGGTAGTTAGTAGGTACCAGTATTGTTGTCTGTGGTGCACCATAAACAACGGACGTATAGTTCTTATTGGCTTTTTTTCCCCATTTGTTTTAAATGTCATTTTTACTGCAGAACTAATGAAACTTTTTTTATATATAGTGCTTGGCCTTCATCTCACCTGATGTTAAGTGACGATAAGGCCGAAAATGTAAGCGCACTACACCCGGCATCCTCACCACTAAAGAGCTGGCTATCTTACCTCTAACTGCCGGAACACAACACTTTAAATTGTTGTTTTGGCGTCAGACTTAGGTAAGATGGTGGTAGCTAGCCAGGCGGACATGAAATAAGCCCTACCACCAACCAAACCGAGTGCAAATTGTACCCCCCCTGGGAATCGAACCCGGGACCCCTGCATCTTACGCTTGTGGGTGAACCACAAGACCACAAAGGCGGTTTAACTTTTTTTATTATTAGTGCTAGAATTTAGTATTTTTGTCCGTTACAACTGAGCGCTTCCTTGCTTCGGAGGGCACGTTAAATTGTCGATCTGTTGTCATCTGATAAGTGATAACAGTCGTTAAGCCAAGTTAGAGGCCTCACAGGCGGCTTGATAAACTCTAACACCAGAGGTGGCCACTAATCCTCATTCGATAGAAGAAGAATCGACTCTTAGATTATCCAATCAACATTCAAGTTTCCAAATGTTCGAAACATACTAGTATATTTATAATGGTCCTAAAAATTGCTTGGACGATTACGAAAATCTTAGATTCCACTTATCCGGTCTTATACAATTGACTTTAGATTTTTTGCAATTGCAAAAATCCGCGGGCTGGTTATCTAACTAAAAACTATCTAGCGATCAGTAATAATTACGAAATCGTCGCTGTAAACCATTTGACAGAAGAAATCGCGAATTAGTCGCGGTCGCGTCGCAGTTACTGAGTTAGATAATACAAATTTTGGAGCTTTTTCTTGCAAGTGCTTGTTTTTGTTAATTCTTACCGCCCAAGTGTCGTCGACTTCGCCGTCGGCTTCATTTGACAGATGGATGAGATACATTGCTACTTCTTTTTGGTACAAATAAAAACTTAGCAAAGACAAAAAGCATGTATAACAATCATCTATCAAATGAAGCCGATGGCGAAGTCGACGCTACTTGGGCGGTAGCCCCACCGATTGCTGGTACAAAATCGAGTTTGACTGCGACGATTCCGTAATTATTACTGGTCGCTAGATGGTTTTTAGTTAAAAAATCAGCCTGGCCGGTTTATTCGATTACCTATCCTATTCCTACGACACATATAAATGTGTTAAAACTGGTTTATTAGTTTTTTACATTTTTATAAACTTTTTAATTTTCCTATTTACTTTTCTGTCAATAAGAACTATTAAAGTCTTGTTTATGGATGACACCGCAAGATAGTTGGGCTATGGTTGGAGCGGCGTATTTGAGACTAATACAGTAAATAGACAATATAGAAGACTGGCATGCTAGATTCACTAACACCATAGACTACGTTAGGCAATAGACAATAATTTCTTTAAAACAATTTGCTCCTTCTCTATGGTAGTAACCCCGTCTTGAGTAACAGTTGGTGTTGCTATGGTTAAAATATTTTTCTACTTATTTAGTATTTTTTTCGTTCATTAGACACTATTGGTATCATTCAGTAAACAATTTTGGTGAGAGGATAGTGGGTAGACCTTAATTCTTTTGGTTTAGATAGTTTCTAAAGCTATAACATTGCAACACTGGTATTAAAAAGTCTGTATTACTATTAATAATGTTTTTCACTAATTCAATATAATTAGTTAATGAATGATTAAAAACGGAGTTAGTTTTAAGAGAAAGAAACCGCTATTTCCGTTGTACCCCACGGTTTGTCCACCATTGGTGGATATTGGGAAATAAAGTATGGACGGACTATTCCCGTTGTGCACAACTGAGAGATACCGGGAAAAAAGTATGGGAAAAACTTTTTTCCCAGTATCTCCCAAGGGTGGACAAAAGTGGGAGACAGCGGGAATAATCCTAAAGAAATTGTGTTTGGTAGAAAGTAATATTAGCGTTTTATCACTGACAACACTTGACATGCTCAAGAATATAGTAGATTTTGGTCACATTGAGGGTATATGCTCGGACATTCATAACTTGTGCTAATATTGTGATAATTACATTTATATAGTAAACAATAGTTGTGATTTAAATCTAGTCTCCATGTCGATTTGTTCTTATCAATTATCTTGCAGTTACAATAAACCTAAATAAACTAAAAACTACCATTTGGTAGTTCTTTCATTTTACTTGCAAGCTCGATTGATAGACCAACGACTATATAGACTGAGGCATAGATAATACCGATTAGCATGATAGTTACCTTTCTTTCTGATAAGTAATAAAGTTAATAACAAAGACATATAGAAAGTAACGGTACAATAGAAAGATTCTAACCATTTTGACCTATCAGTATATTGGCTGTGTCTGTAAGCGAGTTAGATTTTTATGATCACGTTGTTAGATGTTGACGACGACCTATTCCCGTTGTGCCCCACTTTTGTCCCCAACTGGGGATATTAGGAAAAGTTTCCATACTTTTTTCCCGATATCTCCCAGTGGGGCCAAACGTGGAGACGATGGGAAGAGGCCTTGATGTTATTGTTGCGAAGCGCCTTAACTAAAACTCGCTTTGACACAGCAAATTAACCCAAAAAGCCGTCTTCTTGACTCAAGTAGCTAGGTTCAATAGTGATAGAACCACAAATGCCTGCGTTCAATGCTAAATTTAACCCCGGTATAGTCAGTGTAGTGCCACAGTTGGTCGCGGAAATCGCATACAAAATTAATAAGCAAGTTTTCACTGGAACATTAAATTCCTTGAATCCCGTTTTCGTGGAAAATGCAATGACCTACCAAGCATAAAGGTTACCACCCACCTTTGTTTCTATGGTTGTAACTCTTTTGTCGTTTTAACATACTGTCTTTTGTCTAGTTAAAATAATAGTATAATTTATTAATAACTGAGGTTCAGTTTTCTAAATAATCTAATTTGATGCCATGACTAATTTTATTTTGGTAGTAACTAGCAAACCAAAATATATTAGCTTAGCCGTATGGTGACCAGCAAAGAAGAAAGCGCCAATACTTGGCGCTTGGCGTTTGAATAATGTATTCTTATTTTACGAACTCCTTTTTTACCGAGTAAAGTCTGTATGTATTCATAGTTTACTGTGTATCGATTGACCGTGGCGTCTTCTGTGGCAGTAGTTTCCTTGTAGGATTTATATGTCACGTATGTATTGACAGTATTGGTTGTGCCCTAGTTCTAGTAGAGTCAAGATGGCGGCTCTAACCTAAGCCCTCTTATGCACTAGCGTTCAACCGCGGGTGCGGCCAACTGCGCGGCTCCATTTTAATATGAAACATGGCGGTTAGGCTTATTCCCGTTATCCCCCACTGGGTGATATCGGGAAATAAATTATGGACAGTCTATTCCCGTTGAACACCACTGGGGGGTATCGGAAGAAATTTATGGAAAAAAGCTTTTTTTCCCGATATTTCCCCCAGTAGGGGACAAAGTGGGGGACGACGAGAACAGGCTTGTTAAGTGCGTAGGATCACGAGCGGTTAAAATGGAAAAAGCGGTCAGCTGCCCCTGCGGTCAACCGCCAGAGCGTAAGCGGGTTAAGCAACCACGACTTAGAAATTGGTGTTAACAATCGAGGCTTTTTGAGGACTTGGCAGCTGCCTTACTGTGTTTTGCAGTTTGTAGTATAATTCTGATTTTGCTTTAGAATCGTTTGAATTTTATATTTTTCCGTATTTCGTTTTATGTGTACTTAATATGTTGTTTCACAGGTTTTTTTCTGGTAAGTTGTGTTCAAAGGGAAGTCGTCACGTCCTCATCGAATTTCGCGCTAAAACTTCCCGCCAATTTCTAAGTCTCAATTGTTCGCGAGCGCCGTTACTGAGCGGTGGCCGCGCGCAGCGTTCGCGCGGCTTCGGCTTCATCACGTTTCAGGACGCGTCGTCCGTGGACAAGGTGCTCGCAGTGCCAGTCCACACGCTCGACGGAAAGCGCATCGATCCGAAACACGCAACGCCGAAATCCGCCCCACGCCCCGCCAAGACCAAGAAGATATTCGTCGGAGGCGTCGGCCAAGACACTTCAGCGGATGAAGTCCGCGCCTACTTCTCCCAGTTCGGTTTAGTAGAAGACGCGGTAATGCTGATGGATCAGCAGACTAAACGCCACAGAGGCTTCGGGTTTGTGACCTTCCATTCCGAGGAGGCGGTTGAGCGCGTTTGCGATATCCATTTCCACACGATTAAGAATAAAAAGGTGGAATGTAAGCGCGCGCAGCCTAAAGAGGCTGTAGCGGCAGCTCCGTTGGCTTTGAGCAAACGATTAGTGCTGCGACCGGGGCGCGGATTAGTATACGCGACGGCGGGTGGCGTCGGAGCAGTGCCAGGGGTGGGTGCTCACGCGTACCGATACGCGCCGTACGCGCTCCCCGGCGCCGCCGCCGCGCCGACTTTGGTCGCGCCGCCCGCCCCCGCGCCGGCTCCCGCCCTACCGCAATTCGGCACCGCCTATTCCCTCGCCGGCGTCGACATGTCGTCTTTCCAAGGCGTAGACTGGAGCGCGATGTACGGCCTTCCCATGTACATCTAAATAGTCTAGGCGCGTTTTCGTTTCTCGACAGTTCCTATTTCTTTTAGGGTCGCAACCCCCCATTGTCAGTATTCGGAGCGTAAGACCGATTCAAAGATGACGCATTTTTTTTAAATTTAAGGTGATCTCAGATAATTTAGTTCGAAAGAGAACTGTCCCACTTACATTTTGTACTAGTTGTAGATAGTGCACGTTCGTTGGCAACATACTTAACTATTATTTATATTATTAGACGAATGTATGAATCTCATCGCAGCTCTGTATTTTTTATCGATCGAAATAAGCGTTAATATATTTAGGGTGAGCGGAAGTCGCGTGACGTGTGATGCCCTGAAGCGGTGCCATGTTTTCCTTTTCTCATTCGAAATATATTCGTTTGTTGCTTCCTTAAGGGTGCGCTCGAGCGGGCCTCGTGCGGGTAGATTGAGATTTTAATCTGTGGACTGTTTGCTCAAAATATATATTGAAATTCCTACCGTCATTGTGCCAAATCGTCAATTTTGTAGAATCTTCTATAACAGTAGAAGTCGTGGCTGATATTTTTGAAACGAAAGTAATTAGAATGTGGAGCGATTATGTTTTTATTAGCTATATGACGAAAATTCATCAACTATTACCTCCGATAGCATGCGTTAGTTAGTTTTGACGTTTTATCACGTTCACAAACTTTCAGCCATCTTTGATTACTGTTTACGCGTCGGTTTACGTCACTAGACGCCCCGCTCGCCCCACGCAAGCTCATGATACTCTCATACATATCTAACTGAGTAAGCAATCTCATTTAACATACACTTATGTATTACATATTTACGTAGATATTATTATTATAGTTTAGCCCGCGTTGCTTTGCAGTGACTTTTAACTTATTTCTTAATGCTCCACAATATTTTATCATTTTCAATTAAGACAAAATGTTGAATACTCAATTTGGCTATTTTAAAATCAAAACGTCACTGCAACAACTTCTAAGGCTATTAGTACGTATTAATTATAGTTTTAGCTGATAGCAGGGAATGCAACTAACACCTTCGAGTGTCAAGTGACAATAAGCTAAATGTAAGCTGTAGATACCGCTTGTCTTTGCCTGATGCGATTTACAAGTTCGAGACAATATAACTTTTTGGGTGCCAGAGTTACATGTTGGGCGCCAACGAAATATCTCGGAAAAGTATAAAGGTGTCTTATTTTAATGACATGTATATTATAATACGATAAAATACTATTACGAAGCCTTTAGTTTAGTTTTTGTACGCAAAACCGGAAGTATTATTCGAATTTTGGAAAAAAGTGAAAAGCAGCTAAGTATACATTTTAGCAGATATTATATTATGACTTAAGAACATTTCAAATTAGCCGTGAAGTAAATAATCAGACTCTATAACCAAAACCATTTTATCTACGTAAGCAGCTCTTTTACAATTATTGGTTTTAAAGTAAAAGCTACAACCGAAAAAGTTAATCCTGATATTCAAAAGTACTATATGACAAACTTTCAAAGTAAACATTCGAAATTAAGTAAATCGTCATACATAATTTTCTAACATTTGAAAATCGTCATTTTTGAATTTTCAACTTAAAAGATGTACTTAAAAGTGACTTGCAATAAATATATGAATATGAATATAAGATCAGAATGGTAGTAACTTTTACTTAAGAATGTGTTTAAATCCTTGTTCGTTGACGTAAAGTTTTAATCATTGACGTAAAGTATTAATAAAATTAGTGTATTTTTAACAATTCAAACATTAGGACTGTGCCATCTTGCCATATTACTCCGGGCAAGGAAAAATACTTTGTTCGAAAAAATCACAATAAATCCTACAGAGGTGATTTTTGGAAACATGATTAAAATAAGTTTGTCAATGATAAATTTCAAGTTTTCCCCAAAATATCTGGGGTGCTTTTTTTACAACGGTGGTTTAAATATTGTTTTTGTCTTAAAACATCGAGAATAAATCGTACACAAAGGGAATTTCCTTTATGAATTTCTTAAAACCATTAGAAATGAAACCTCAAAAATCACCACTTACATTTCAGAGGAATTTGCAAAAAAGGCTAATAAATAAAAAAAAATCATAACTCAGAAACAAATATTAAAAAATCAGTGATTTTGCAGTATAAAGTTTCTTATAATTAACTATACTAAAAACAAAATTTTCACTCAGGTGACTAATATAGTTTTTTTTTAAATGCGTTTTATTCATTTTTAAATATGAAGCATAAATTCTACAGTCGTAAAAGTTCAATAATATATAGTGTAATAATTAATAACATCTTAAAATTAAGTTATCCCTCAATTCTAAGTAGAGGATTTCTCGAAATTTACGAAAATATCAGCTAGACGGAGCGTAATATAGAGTGGTGAGCGAGCACGAATGGCAGGCACTCTGTACCTACGAGCGACGATAACGCGACGGCGCGCGGCGTGTCATGCATGAGTCTCCGGGCAATGAAAAATACTTTGTATCTTACAGAGGTGATTTTTGAAAACTTGATTAAAATAAACTTGTCAATGATAAATTTCAAGTTTTCCCCAAAATATCTAGGTTGTTTTTTTTACAAAGGCGGTTTAAAGACTGTTTTTATTTTATAACATCGAGATTAAATCGTACATGAAGGGAATTTTCTTAATGAATTTCTTAAAACCATTAGAAACTAAACCTTACAAAGTCACCACTTACATTTCAGAGGATTTTTTCATAAAGGCCAATAAAAAATAAAAAATCCTAACTCAGAAACAAATATTATAAAATAAGTGATTTTGTAGCATAAGATTCCCTATAATTACTACACTAATAGCAAAAGTTTTCACTCAAGTGACTATTATAGTTTTTTTTATTGCGTTTTATTAATTTTTATATAGGAAGCATTAATTCTACAGTCGTAAAAGTTAAATATTAAATAAGTATTTACTTTTAAAAATTAAGTAATCCCCCAATTATTCCCAAAGGATTTCTAGAAATGTACGAAAATAAATATCAACGCGGTAGTGCACGGAAGGACGGACTCGCGTAAGGTAGGCGTAATCGGCGCGCGGCGGTGGGTGGCGCACAGTGACGCGAGCCGGTACAAAAGGTTACGAATATTACGATTATTTCGGTAACTTTTCAACATTTGTATAAGTGATCAAAAAATTGTTTCGATGATCTATCGGAACAAAATCAGGGTTACTCAAAGTGGCACCATTTTCGCGACAAGATATAATTACCTATAGTAAATAAACAAAAAAAAAAAGGTTTATTTACGTTGAATTTGGTCAACGAAAGATGAGACTCGATTGGAAATGGAACTAATTTTGCGCCTTATTTTAAGGTCAATTTCCAATGACTTAACCTCTAAACGTTAATTAAACAGGGAAAGTGGCGCCACCATTTCAATCTCATCTTTCGTTGACGTAATCTATAGGAAAAAAAAACGAATTTTCGAAATTATTTTTAGATGAAAAAACCCATCAAGTGCAACACGGACTTCTCGGACTCGACGCGAGTACTGAGTAGGGTGACTTGCCCAATACCTGGCCCCTATTTTACATACAGGACAATTGTAAATTACAATGACAATTTTATGTTCGTTGTGGTATCTGTGCGTTATGTAGTTTGGTCAGTATATTTTCTAAATTCAAATTAGCTGACGCCATGGACAGCAAATTGTCATTGTCACTTACAATTGTCACGTCTGTGAAATAGGGACCTGGCCTTTTAAGGAAGTAATTGACCATGACAACGAAGTGATCCTAAGATAAGAGTAGGTATATGTTTTTCCTTTTGAGGTACCCTAAAAACAAGTAATTGAGGTAAGCCGTTGTTGCCGAAGCTAGTAGAAAATCAAAAAAATCAAAAAAAATCAAAAATGTTTATTTTGTTCACAAAACATTGGTTTTCAAAACAGCAAGTTGGGACTGCCTAGTGAGTATTACAATACTTGTGACAGACAGCCCCGCTCCATCGTAACACTTACATACTATGTATGAATATGAACAACTAATTAGTTAAGTTATATAAATATAATCAAAATTATTTTTTAAATTATATATGTTAGTGTGTGTGTTTAAAAATAATATAATAGAAAGCGGGCTTTGATTTTACTGCATGCATGTGCATTTTGTTTCTGAGAAATTACAATAGACCCAAAACTCCACACGTTTTGTTTACTTTTAGCCATTGACCATTATTCTGTGCCAGATGTGGATACACCAGCTGGTCGGTTTTTCTAACAGTATAATTCCCGAAGTTATTATTACAACAAAAATTCATCGTAAATTTTAAATTAGTTTAACTTTTGATTCAGTGAACCAATTGCGATGAAATAAAGATTTCATTATTTTGCAAGATACACCATATATTTGTATGTAAACATTATTTAGTATTAAGTTAGCGCTTTTTATATTTTTAGTGCACCAACATACAGATAAACACACAAAAATTAAAAAAATGTTATAAATGGGTTCTACTGGTAATTATTAAACACTCCAATCACTTTTTTTCAAAATATTTCCTTTGTACAGACTCAACTTTTCTACAGATTTATTATATGTATAGATTAAGAATTGTAAAAATGACAGTAAGCAGTCATATGGTTTGCACTCAGTAACGATCTGACCAGTGACCTACGTTGTTGTGCCACGCATTGTACCATTTTGGTGTCAAATTCTAGTTACGAGCAAGTTCTGGGAAATAAATTTTTAAATACTTTTACTATTTAAATACTTACTGATTTCTCAATCCATTGGCATTTATGTGATAAAACCTTAACCAAAGAATGATTTGAAGTGATATTTTTTCATATATTTTTATTAGTTAATTAATAAAAGCTTGTTCAAAATCAGGATTCAAAAAACCGGCCAAGTGCGAGTCGGACTCGCGCACGAAGGTTTCCGTACCAGAAAATAGCAAAAACACGTTTGTTGTATAGGAGCCCCCTTAAATATTTATTTTATTCTGTTTTCAGTATTTGTTGTTAAAGCGGCAACAGAAATACATCATTTGTGAACATTTCAATTGTCTACCTGTTGTCGTTATTAATATCGAGCATAAAACGGCAAGAAACTCACGTTTGTTGTATGGGAGCCCCCCTCAAATATTTATTTTATTCTGTTTTTAGTATTTGTTGTTATAGCGGCAACAGAAATACATCATCTGTGAAAATTTCAATTGTCTAGCTATCACGGTTCATGAGATAAAGCCTGATGACAGACAGACAGACAGACAGACGGACAGCGGAGTCTTAGTAATAGAGTCCCGTTTTTAACCTTTGGGTACGGAACCCTAAAAACTAGTCAAAAATCTAAATTCGGCCGTTTTTGAAAGGGTGGCTGAAAATAGAATAAATATGATCTTATATTCGGACAACGGTCAAACTTAATAAAAGTCTTATATAATTATTTTTATGATTAATAATAATAATTATTAAAATTATTGAAAATACAAATAATAATACTAATAATATAAAATGATTTAAATTTAACTCAGATCTCATATAGGGAAGGTGCACCAGTGAATGAACCCTTAAGGCGATTTGAAACTTTAAAAATTACGAATACCTATTTCTGGATGACTTTGCTATAATAATGGCACTACATACTATTCAGAATTTATTAATGTTCAATATAATATCTTCAGTATTTCTGAAATGCTTATAGTTATTTAGATAATCCGAATTTTACACAAAAGTACCCCACCCAAATCACCAGTGAATGAACGGCAAAATCCAGTTAACGAATGTTTGAAATCCGATAAATGAACTACTAGTTTCATAAGGTGGATCTAAACAGAAATCGTTAATTTATGTCTGTACACGATATTTTATAGCATAACAAACTAGTAAAACATATAAAATTTCAAAAGAAATCTAAATTCTAAATGACGCACGATACCCAACCCACTGGCATATGCCTCTCTTGAGGCTTGCCTATTTTCCTTTCTGGAATCCTCCGGATGCTCCGGGGCTCTGTATGACCTGTATCCTCACTTCATGTCTCTGTTTCATGAGTTGAAGAGTCAGGTCGAAGAGTTTATTTAACTTAGGACAGCCAATATTAAAAAAAATTAGACCTAAGTATTTACCACCATATTGCTTTATAGTTCACATCAGCTATGTTATTCTAATTGTTTTAGAAGTGGTCTAAAATTAAAAACAAAAAAATAATTAATGTAACAATTAAGAAATGTATAGTTCATTTACTAGTTTTTTAATAATCAGTAAATGAACTAGGCATTTACTATAGAAGAATCTTAAAATTTTAAAAACTAATGAATAAAAACCCTAGTTCGAAGACTGGTCCAAAGATTGACAATGATTTACTATAGCTATCCCCTAAATATGAACAAACTCCTTTAAAAGTAAGACACAAAATAAGCCTAAACCAAAAAATACGTTAGATCCTATGAATGAACACCTGGTTCATTAACTAATTATTTCTCAATTTTTTAATCCAGTACTCGAACACCCCTATATTTTGTTTAAAATAATGAAATTCTTTACAATCTGCTTTCTATTAGACGAAATAATCATTATTACATCTAAGAAACTAATTTTCTTTGTAGAATGAATCATATATCAACTTAAAAGCTATTATCAAAATATGTTGTCGCACCATAGTTCTTAGTATTGGTCCATAGAAACAGGAACACTACACAACGTGTCTACTTTGAGCAATCACCATTTAGAAAGTACGGAACACACATAGTCGTCTGTGCAGCCAGTTAAGGTAATAAAGTATAATTTTCATTAAAAAAATTCTGTTGCGTGTAGAAAACAAAAGATTTCTTATTTTATAGAAAAATAACACATTTGTTCCTTCACTGGGGGGGTGTTCATTCACTGGTGCACCTACCCTACTTATCTTTTTCTATAATAGATTACTGCAAAAAAAATTTATAAAACAAATATTATAAATATTGCTGACATCCAATCTTATAAAATTCTTATTACAATACTTATAGATCTAAATGAAAAAACTTTCCACTCCAAAAAAGAACTTAATTATTTATAATAAAATAAAAAATATCCTTAATGAAATAAAAATAAAACAAAAATAAAAACTTTTGAATAACTTAAAATTAATTTAATTTAGATATTTGATACCACAAATCAACATTTGAATTTATTTTTAAAATTATAATATTTAATGGTAATCAATGTAATATTAATAATAAATATTCACGAAAAACTTCTGAATAAAATCTATAAATTCCTAAATAACTATTATTAATATATTAACTGATAAAAATAGAACTACCTAGCATTAAAAATATTAGTGTGAACGTGACTATTGTGTTTATTAATTTTTGATAAATAATGTTTTTGATAAACATTCATAATTTTGATATGATTGTTGTTATACTCATATAAAGAACAAAATATATAGCCAACAATATTTTTGTTGATTTTGAATAAGCCTAAAATTATTAATGTTGATAAATATACAATAAATGCATTCAAGTATTAGACTTGATATAATTTTTTATTTAAGCTTATTTTTCGTAGATTTTTGTTATGCCTAATATGATTAATGTTGATCGGAATAATAATTATGTTAATTTTTTATTTGAATGTCAATAAAAACAATTGAAGTTCCTAATTAACATGCTTATTTCACCTTAGCCGAATTTAGGGAAAAATGGGTCGAATGAAGGGCATACGCGTCAGAATTTAGGAAAATTGGGTCACTCGTCATATATGAATTTTTCTTAATTTTACTATTATTGTTTCCTTGATTTTCTTACAATTATTATAAAGAACAATCATGTAGCAATCGTAAATAACAAAAATTACAATGCTGTAGTTCAATTTTAATATAAATATTTTAGATTTAATCTCTAAAATTGCTGACGTGGCCGAATTTAGGGCATTTCACCCTAGGAATGAAAGAGAGCACCAAACAGGCGAACCGACCCCAGTCGGTGAGGGAGCGGGTGTAAATGAGACAACTACATACACGTCCGTTGGTGCGTAATGAGGCCCCGGTTAATCACTACGGTTTCGAGAATACCTGTGGCCCTACCATGAGTTGATGCAAACTGTTGTTGTTGTTGTTGTTGTTGATGCAAAACGTTACAGTAAACTGTCGGATATACTGCTCACAGTCAATACGAGTGAAAGAGAGAAAACGATAGTTAACTGTAACGTAAACAGTTTGCAACAACTCAAACTTGCACCGGTCTGCGCGAGCTCATACTAGTGATACTCGATCGTCGTATTTATGCCGCTGTTTCTTAGCGGACCTTAACTTATCTACTAACCCGAACTTCTCGCAACTCGATGCGAACAGTTGCAACCAATTTAGTGTGAAAAACGATCAAGTGGTAGGAGTGGCAGACAATAAAACTTAAGAAACCCGCCAAGCGATAAAACTATTATGTATTGGGGACGAAATGATATTTTCGATCTGTCACTTGACTCCGTCCGATTGATGCGCAATTCAACTACAGCTATTAATGGCTAAAACTTCGT
The DNA here is from genome assembly GCA_943789525.1 of Agriphila geniculea. Taxonomy (NCBI): domain Eukaryota; kingdom Metazoa; phylum Arthropoda; class Insecta; order Lepidoptera; family Crambidae; genus Agriphila; species Agriphila geniculea. Next base: position 3,789,418 of record OX038891.1, on the reverse strand, counting down.
ATGCTACTCATAAAAGCTGGTGATTTTTTTTATGAGGGTTTATTGCAAGGGTAGAAACGAAGACGAGATAAAATATTTGGTGTAGGATTTTTTGTTGGCTAAAATAAATGGCAAAAATCACGTAAAAACATAAAAATCACTAGATATATTAAAGTCACTGGAGTGAAAACTTAAAGATGCTCCTGGATTAAGCTTAAAAACATATTATAAAAAAATCACCTTGTGTACGATTTATTAAAATACATTACTATACTTTCTCCAAAAATATGATTGTAACGCACCCTATCTCCTTAACCTTAAACATAAAATCAGTGATTATTTTTTAATTAAATATTAAGTATGTAAATAAGCAAACGCATCATAAATCTCCACTGTAGAATTTTATGAACATTACTTTCCAGAAGTTAGGTATTTTTTACCTATATCTCATAACGCTTATGGTGGAGAGGAAAAGCAGCCATAGTACGATGTTATAATAACCCTATTCCTTGTTTAGAAAAACGAAAATGAACTGTAGGATTTAATGTGATCAAAATTTTATTTTGCCTGGACTATATCGGGAGTTTTTAAAGGTACGTTCATTTTAGGAACTTTCTAGGTGGCCTATTCCCGTTGTCCCCCTGCTTTTGTCCCCCACTGGGGGATATCGGGAATTAAAGTATGGATGGTCTATTCCCTTTGTCCCCCAGGTTTGTGGATATCAGGAAGAAATGTAGGTATTTAAAAAAAACTTATTTCCCGATATCCCCTAGAGGGAGACAAAGTGGGGGACATCGGAAATAGGCCTTCTGGGTGATGGTGTTTTTTTCTTGTCTCTTTAATCCTCGCAACGGCCTTGTTAGACGGGCACTGCTTCGTACTTGCCATTATTATTCTTAAATCGTACTATAACTTAGATATCCCATTTCTCTGTAGTACTTAATTTGTAGTTTTAAAACAAAAGCAATACTTCTTACACCCTGTGATTAGAGTATTATTATAAAAGACAAATTATAAGGTTGTGTTTGTGCAATTTATAGATATAAGACTAAATTTCGGGACGTAGTCCTGCCAAGTATTACTAAAGTGATTCGAGTACTTAAAAAAAACTATTTTAGTGAAATCATTTTTTCTAATCGGATTAATATAGATAGTTTCTCTCTTTAGATAATGTAACAAAAGCAATCTTTTACCAAAAATTTAAGTACGCTCAAAATTTCAAGTGTCAATCTATTATGTCTATGGTTGGTATTTTTAATCTGTGTCGGTCGGATGGCAGGCAAAGACAAGTGGTAAAAGTAGAGCCGAGTGCATGCGGTAGCTTGGTCGGCAAACATTCCTCCGCCAGCCGACTCACAACTGTAACCTTGGTGTGTGGAAAATTGTCTATGCCCAGATTGTTACTAGTCTGTTATATACTCATTTCCCAGTTTATACTTTTCAAAGTATTTTATTTTAAAGACTGTTTTATACTCTTAATGTGTAAATTTAAACAGTTATTTATCTTCAGTTTAATATTATAAAGTATATTTATCAGTATACAACTTCTAACAGAATTAATGGCTAAACCAGAATATGGTAGATAGGGACCTTCAAACTGAACAACTTTTACTGTGGGACCAACTCTGGAATCGCGAAAAAAACAATTGTTTCTTACACAAAATAATAACCAAAACATGAAAATGTATGACACAGAACAGCTGATTTTTTTCGCGATTTCAGAGTTGGTCCCATAGTAAAAGTTGTTTGGTTTCATTGTCCCTTATTTCCGCCTTTAGCCATTAATTCTGTAACACGTTGTACCTATACGTTGATTTGACATTAAACGGGAGAATTAGAAACTGAATTCCCTTGTTTTGGTAACGCCCGCATAGTTGGTAATCTAAAACGACAGTGTTTTCAAACAAATTAATTGATTTTGCCTTAATTTCTGTCATGATATTTACACCAGTCTAATTTCCCTGTTTGTCTTTTTTTTTTTCAAAGTTTTTTTTCACCCACCAGGGCTACCGAATGCTATATCACATGTATACACATACCTGTCCTTTTATCATAGCAGTATTCTTAGTAATAAGTAGGCTAGAACCTCTTTGAGATTATTTCGCGTGCGGCGCGCGTTCTATTTCAATGACGAAAAGAGTTTATATATTTTCCCTCCAATTATTTTACGCCATTTTTTAACGGCACAGAGTATGTGCGTTTTGTTTTTTTTTTTCTTTGAATTGTCACGGAACCGCGCCGGACGCTGCTCGTTCAATGACACCTTTTGTATATTAGCATTTTCCCTTGAAATTCTCAGTATTACATGGTTGATAATATTATTGTGATGTCTTATAGTAACCCTCCGCTGGCGACCGCTTGGTGTCTTGCCAAATATTAGATAGAGCGGCGCCCTTTAGTTGTGTACTTAATTTTTTCTTCGATAATTTATATATTAACACTCGACGTTTTACTGGCAAATCGTATATTTACCCCAATGAAGCGTCGGGTATATTAACAAAGTATTTTTTTTTTTTTTTTCTCAACACTCCTGTATTTACACCGGCTGGCAGCTCGGTAGCCGATATTCGACGTGTTTGATCCGTCGAATGTCGGCAGTAGGTTAGCAGTAGATTTGTATTTAGCTGAATTAGTTTGCCCGTAATGTAATGGAGCACCTAGAATATCCTTTGTGTCATTACAAGTTATGATTAGAAACAATAAATGTGTGTTTTATTTCGTAGCGTGGGGTGGATCCTTTTGTGCTGGGTTGTGGTTTGTTTCACTTTACTTGCACGTTTTAAAACCTTTTTTTGAGAACTGTAGCGTTTTAGTGTGATTGTCGTGCGAAAACATTTGCCCCACGGGAATACCTAAAGGTATGATTCGGTTGTAATCGGCGACCGTGGCTTTCTTACTAAGAATTTATATGGAACTCTACGTTTATTCCCAGTATTTCCTTTTGACAGTTTCTTCAAAGGAACTTATGGTACTCTTCCCATTAGATCCTTTAAACATGTCGAAGGAACTAGCGGGAAGTAAAAGAACCATTAGATCCATTGAAGGAACTGTCAAAAGGAACTACTGGAAATAAACGGCGCTCCATATAAATGAATACTAAGCAATAGGTTGCGATCGTTTACATCCGAAACATAAGTTTGGAAGGGGGCTCGGCCGTGTGCGGTAACGGCGTAGCGACGCGGCATGTAACATAAACGCGTCTTGTGACTAACCTTGTACTCACTCGGCATGGTTGGCATGGACTTATACGTAAATAAAAGATATTCTTCCATATATATTCCACTGTCAATTCTCCAAAAGGCGTTAGCCACACGTTGGTTGTGAACCGTGCTATTAAAGGCACTCCTCCCGGCGTCAGACTGGATATGTTCAGCTTTTTTGACAGATCACAGCTAGATTCGGGTTGACGAATGATTCCGCACGCGACATGCCTTGTGTAGATATTCTTTCGTCGGAAGGAGCGCCGATGACGTAGACACGTAGTTTAGACCGTTAGTATGCTTCACTTGAGGCCTACTGTCTTCCTGAAACAAAGTGGGACTTGTTTTTGCCAAATTCAGGCCAAAATGTAGCCAAAATTTAAAGATTGTTTGCTCAATACTACCAGCTGTAGTCGCAGCCGTATAGATACGGTTATTGGGGATGGATTAAAATTGTCTTGATGAAACTATAGTTTTGTAACGGCCTAAACAAGCTCTGAAACCTTACGATATTTTTGATTCATCTCGCTATAAAAAAATGGCGATTGTAGTTACAAGATGGCGGAGTTTGGCGCCATTATGGTTAAAAGGCGGGAAAAAAGGCTGCGACACAAAAACTAGAACACCTACCGGTAATTTCGCCAGAATCTTGCCTATTCACGCCAATTTAGCTTAAGAATGTGACAATAATCTGATGGGACGTTGCCAACAGAGATGCTTAACTTTTTATCTATGATTTGATGCCATAAACATTCCTCTCTAGTCATTTTTAGTTAGTCTATGGAGCCACCGTTAAGTCACTAATTCGTCATAGTGTTGCGACTAACTTGGCATAACAAAATATATATAACAATAATTGTATGTCGTTTTATAAATTAATGATAGAAATTTGTTATTATTTAAGTTAAGGAATATAAAAAATATTGCAATTCTATGACATGGCTTAACCGAATCTAAACTACAGAGTCTAATCTTGCTCAATACTTAATTCTTGCGTAGAAATAGTTGTTTTGAAGAGTAATATGCTTCGCAGTAGTCATGTGCCATAACAAACGCCATAGCACGCCAACGACGTCATAGTTGCTTCGCGACTCCAGGTCACTGGACCAAATGTAACAACATTAAAAATAAGGTTAAATATAATATACATGGATTGAATATACAACTTTTTGGATTGGTATAATATAATACATGTTAAACAAGTAATATAAATTATGTTGTGTGTTTTATTGTATGGCAATGCTAGAGTAGAGGTAGTGTAGCGATTTTGAGGTTTTACATCTATAATAATTAAGTATAACTAACCGAAAGCAATAAATACTTATAATTAATACATACATCAGCACGCGCGCGCTGCGACGCACAGGAGTTCGTAATGAGGCTCGCTAGTCGTTTTTCTTTCGCGGGATTGTAGTTCTTTCTAATGTGGGTAGTTTGACATTTCATTGGTTGTAGAAAGGTTACTTCATCATCTTAACTTTAAGAAAACTAACTCCTTCTAAAGAAAAACGACAATTTCTAAGTCAACCTTTTAAAAAAATATTTAAAAAATTGTTCGCACCACACGCTAAGTATCGGAAGGCACAGCAGCGCGCGCCTCATATGTTTAGATTTATTAATATACACACTTGCATACAATATAAAATATTACAATATTTTTGTATAAATAGGATTTGGTGTATTCAGTAGCGAGGTATTTGTATTTTTAAAATTATTAATCGTGATAAACACTTGTTGGTATAAGTGAGAGTTTGTGATTTAATCTCTTAGACTTAGGGCGTTGGTGCCGACGCTTGAGGGCGTGCGGCCATCTTTCTTTTTTTTGACAGATGACATTAGCAAATGAAATATGGCAGCACTTCGCGCCAATCGCGGCTTTGCGCAGTGCGACAAGTGTGAGTAAAAATGTATCCTTTCTCTTAATATTCGAGATTTCTTAACTTGTTGCATTGTAATTAGCAGCGCAGAGTCGACGTGAGGCTAAAACTTAACATTCCTTGTGTACAATTTGGTCGTAAACAATTTATTGCATTTTATTTATGGTAGTTTAAATATACATCAATTATAATAGATTCATAGACATTTAGAGATGGGCTGTTTTTCTTTATTTTTGTTTTATCATCACAAACCGCAGTAGACAAATGTGCAATATTTAATGGATTATTCTCTATGTATATTATTTTGAAATATCCGTAGATAGGGTCAGGGGGTTGGTTCGTAGCAGTAGATGCCCGTATTCGATTAACATGTATCCGACCCGGGGCATAGACTACGGTTTTCATGTTCTCCTAGCCCATAGAGGCTATTAAAATTTTTTTTCGCATTTCAAAAGTCTATGTTTATGGGGATTGCTCAACCCTGGCTTATGTTGCGATGACGTATTTATAATGAATGTTTTGTAATACAAGCGTTATTATTGTAGACTTTTTTGTATGTCTGGCCTTTTTGAGTAAAAACGCTGTTGTACCTTATTTTATTCAAAAAGGGTAATTAGTTTATAGGATTTGGGCTCTCTAACGCCCTCTAGCTAGTGGACGCTGTAGTGCGCAGTCGCGCCTCCCTAAACGCCATTTAAATATCTATGGTTCATCTTCACTTAGAAAGTTAGAAATAAATGGTGACACAAACACAGCTGTTCTTTCATTTATCGCTTAACGTTTCCGTACCTGTTTTTAGTGAGTTAACATTTTTTCCAATTATATTTTATCGGCGTAGTTTGTTTGAGCTTGGAGTGCCACGTTGGGCGCCAATCAAAATTTTTCATTTTTTTTAGTTAGACAACCTGACTTTGGTAGTAATAGTGATGTGATGATAGATTTGGAGGTGTTTCGAGACCTAGATGCATGACGAAGGAGCCGTAGCGGTGTGCATGAGTCAACTGACGGACCGAAGAGTGAAGATTGGAAGACCACGAGCGGTGAGGCAATACTGAGTTTTATTTGTGGGTGGTAAAAATCAAATTTTATTTGCTCCCTGAACTAGTGGTTTGACTGCAAGTGTGTGATTTAGTTCAGTAACACCAAAACATCATTATTTTAAGTTCGAAAGAAAATGTTTTTTGTAGTCGTCGTTTTAATAAAACTATCTTCATTAGACTACATTCAGGGTAGGGTACTTTGGCGGTAAAGAAGATTATTCAATAATAATAAAAACTGCCTATTAATAAAAAAAAAACTAGATTCGTTCAGGTAGTACTAAGCTTATAGTTATTAAATAGAAAATGTTTGCGATTTTAATGGGTATTTCGTAAATAAAAAATGCATAGATTCTTTTAGTTTTGTTATCTTTGTATTAGTTGTTTCTTTTACCAAAAGCAATAATATTTTCCTAAAACTTGACGCTCTGTCAATAATTGGGGATCTTAGTATTAAAACATCAGTATTGTCGCTCACCACCGCAGTACAACGCTTAGTTTTTATCATTTTTATTACATATTCCCAGTAAAGTGCATCCCAGTATATAGTTAAGTAGATATAGACATGGTTTTTGGGTGCTGGGCTGTTACCATTGTAGTTAAATTGCCCCTGTGTTTGCTTACAATAACTGCTAAAAAATGGTTTAAAATTTTCATAAACACTTTAAAAGATAATTAGAGGCAGATTTGTAAGCAATCGCAACTGTTTTTGTTTGAATGATCCGACATTTTCCTTTTTATATACTTATCCTAAAACAAAATGTGATAATACCCCCGGGATATGCCTAAATTTTTCAACTTTAGTAGTTCAGTAGATGTAGTCTAGATTTGATATGCATATCATCAGAGAGATCCCAACAAGACACAATCATATTGTGCCTTAATTTAGTTTTTATTGAATAAAAAATTGGTTTGAGGGACTGTAGCATATTTTTTAGTAGATATACGGACCAAAATTAGTTCAGAAAGGACGATATTTTTTGTACAATAATTATTTCTTCCCGTTAAAAAGTTGTTGACGCTATTTGACATAACGATTAGCGTTTACGTAGTGTTTTTAGACAAACTGTAATTGTAAAACGAAAATATTATACGGTAAAAATATGTAGGTACCCCTTTGATTAGTAGTACAAAGTAACTTAAGTATTTTCTAAATGCATCTAATATGTCAATGATGTGTCTTCCTTATTAATGATAGACTGATGCTAGTCACCCGTTGTGTAATGTAACATGATTTGATGATCCCGATTCACTGGGATGCACTAGATTTCGTTTAATCCATAGAAAATGTAAGGGCACTTCTTTAGATCTTTGTTTCCCGCCAAATGTGACAAGTCCGCGCTTTTTGCGCGACTCCATTAAATGTTTCGTTTTGTCTATGGTCAATTAAAAAAGTTTCATTACTTTTTGTGGTCTAAAAAAGTGCTTTTCTGATTTTTTGAGTGTAGATCCACTCTTTTGTAGCTTAACATGAGTGTTCAGTAGAAATAAACCCCAGTACAAGAATAATAATGTACGCAGAGTGCCTATAAGTGTGACAATATCATTCTCACACCTTTTATTTAAAAAACAGACACGGTAAAATCTTATTCAAAGAAAAATAATACAAATTTTCTTAGAAAAAATTAGAAAAACATTCTTAATCGTGATAAACATATTAATCCACTTCATTTGAATGAGGTTTGCGTGATTTCATATTAGTTATGTGAGTTTTTAAGTCACAATACCTTAGTTTTTCTTTTTTTATCAGTAAAAAGAAATATTTTAGTTTAGTCAACCTGGTTATTGTTGTTAAAAAGTTGAATTGGTAATAAATAACTAGTTTAGGTTTTTTAGTTTCAAATATGGTCGCTGTTTCGTTAAATTGTAAATCAATATTTGTGTGATACTCTGCCGCGGAGCCACCTCTTTAGAAATCGATCATTTATATCTTAAAATAATGTATGTTAAACGTACAATACGTACGTATGCCGTTTATAGATGTACGTGCATTATGTAATAATAAAATAAACATTGTTTGTGGCTCCGCTGCGGAGCATACTCTCTAGCGGAGTCACTAAGAACATGTACACCGGAAAGATAAACGCTACTGTTTTTTGATGAAAACTGATGTACGAATCGTGTTTATTGCGTACGTGTCGAAAAATATCATTAAAAGACAGTGGTTTTATTAAATTTAACTAGACTAAAATTTTCATAAAAAGCGCCTGGTTATTTAATGTAAGCAAAATTTTCTGTAGCCGTTACCTTATTTTAAGATTAGGCGAAGAACTATAAATAGGTATTATTACCGAAGAAAATTAGCGGGTTATTTAACAATCTCTTATTCTACAAATACCACATTCTACAAATGTCAACTTCTGCAAATGCCACATTCTACAAATGCCACCTTCTTCAAATGCCGACTTCAACAAATGCCACATTTTAGTTAATATGAAGAAGTAATATTTTCAATCACTTCGTTTCAGTCCAACTGCTTGTTTTGAAGCGTGTCTAAATATAGAGCACTGACTTTAGCCAAATTTAAACGAGGTAACTACTTAATAGTTTGGAAAGTGTTCAAAATAAACAGATAATTTATGTATTTGCTTTTTGTCAGTTATGTTAAATAACAAATGTGTAAACACATTTTTAGTGTATTGATGCAATAGCGTACAGGTACTATGGGCAATAGCGTCGCTTAACCAGTTTGCAAAAAAATTCGTGTGCGCGCGTATCGTCCCTGCACGAACTAAACGTATGTGACAGCGGGCGCGGCGTGCAAGCGATTTTAACCTTAGCAGTGGTTAAGCGACGCTGTTGCCCACGGTACATGTCTAACTTTTATGGCGTAATACTTGCTGTCTTGGGACAGAAACATATTGTTTTAGGTTCGTTGAAGTTCTCTAGTTCTACGTTAGTACTATTATACGGAGTGTTTGGTAATAGACTTATAAATATATAGGTATATAACTTTCACTATGGGACCAACTCTCAAATCGCGAAAAAAAACCAGCTGTTTCATACAAAAATTTATGACGCAAATATCAAAATGTATGAAACAGCTTTTTCGCGATTTCAGAGTTGGTCCCATAGTAAAAGTAGTTTCAGTTTGGTGGTCTCTATCTACCATATTCAGCATTATAAGGCTATTACCAAACACCCTGTATATTCTGTGGTTCTACTCGTGAATGATTAACTGAACATAAGTTAAGTTAAACATTACAGTCTACTTTACCCTTTATTCTGATCTAGGTTGTAATTAAACAAGAATGCAAGAATTAAACAGTATGTATATTTTTTTTACCTACTTAGTTTTTGTTTTTAAGTGAAACACCTTTGTAATAAATAAAACACCCCTTTATCGAAGTAATTAATAGTGTGTAATACTATTACCCACAGTGTGTTCATAGAATAAAGCTTTTATTTAAAAGTAAAACTTGTATGGTGAGATACCAACATTGTGTTTATTACAATAAAACGTTGCTTGATGTGAAAACTAGTGATTGATTTATTGTTTGTTTCGATCCATGGACACTTTCCTTTATATTTAACAAAATAAATAATGAATAGCATAGTTAAAAAGAACGCTAATTTTCTTCAGTAATAATATTTATATTTATGCACTTAATCATAAAAAAAATCTGTTTTTAAAAACACGTTTTTAAAACGGACTTAATTATTACAAAAAAAAAATCGGACTAAAAACATTAAAACGGACTAGTAAAAACAGACTAAAAATTAAAAAATAAACAAAAATATACATAAACAAACATATACATAAATTTAAAAAAGTTCTTTTTTCAGTAAATTATTATTTTCTGCTTTTTAGTTAACGAGCTAAGACTAAAAAAATAAACCATCTCCTACTCTCGTACTCGCACTCGTCAAGACGATTCAAACGAGCCCAAACTCGATGGGGTTGCATGGTTTTATTACAAAGTCCCAGTGGCCTTCTTCCGGCTCCATCTTCAGACCCTGGAAACTATTTCCCAACAAAGTACTCGTCAAGACGATTCAAATGAGTCCAAACTCGATGGGGTAACATGGTTTTATTAAAGAATTCCTGTGTCCTTCTTCCAGTTCCATCATCAAATCCTGAAAACTGTTTCCCAACAAAGAACTCGTCAAGACGATTCAAACGAGCCCAAACTCGATGGGGTTGCATGGTTTTATTAAAGAGTTCCTGTGTCCTTCTTTCGGCTCTATCATCAGACCCCGGAAACTATTTCCCAACAAAGAACTCGTCAAGACGATTCAAACAAGCCCAAATTTGATGGGGTTGCATGGTTTCAATATTGAGTTCCTATGGCATGGCCTTTCAGTTTCATGATCAGACCCTGGATCGTAAAGAGCCCAAACACGATGGGGTTGTATGGTTTCATCATAGAGATCCTATGGACTTCTTCCGGATCCATCATCAGATCAGTTCAATGACACCATAATATTCAATGAAATATTATGGTCCAGTTCTGACCTATGTTCAAAGTTTCAAGTTTTTAGCTCATCGGGAAGCTAGTACAAAATCGTTCACAAACATTTCGCGAAGAAACAAACAAACGAACGAAGGAACACACAAACGAGAAAGCAACCTAATAAAAACGTGTTTATTAACGGCTACAGAACATTTTGCTGACAAAAAATAACCAGGCGCTTTCTATAAAAATTATAGTCAAGTTAAAATAAATAAAACCACTGTCTTTAAATGATATTTTTCGACACGTACGCAAGAAACACGATTCGTACATCAGTTTTCATCAAAAAACAGTAGCGTTTATCTTTCCGGTGTACATGTTCTTAGTGGCTCCGCTAGAGAGTATGCTCCGCAGCGGAGCCACAAACAATGTTTATTTTATTATTACATAATGCACGTACATCTATAAACGGCATACGTACGTATTGTACGTTTAACATACATTATTTTAAGATATAAATGATCGATTTCTAAAGAGGTGGCTCCGCGGCAGAGTATCACACCAATATTTGTCATGCTGTCTTGTTTATTTAAAACTTTGAGCTTTTTTTACTGTACTAACAAAACAGCGAAAAATAGTATCGTTTTACTAACATTTTGTATATAATATAGAGTAAGAATTGTTATTGATAATGTGTGTTAATATCATGTACTGATGTTACGTATATAGGGCTAATTTTTAGTATCTATAGGTATTCTCTTTACCTACATAATTTGATCTTTGGAAGTTTTGAAAATAGTTTTTTCTATCGATTCGATGTAGTTGTCTTGGGATTTCTAAACGTGGCTGTTGGTGGACTATGCCGTTGCCTTTTTCCTGTCAAAATTTTTGCCGGTTTCTATACCATAGACAATAAAAGCGCGCGCATTTTAATAAAAAAAATGAATGTTGGTAAATTGGTAACGGACTTAATTGATAATTAAATGGAAAATTGGGCGTATTCCACCAACAGTTTCACTAGTGTTTCAAACAAAAGTGCCCCACGAATTTGTCTAAGTAAGCTCTATATAATCGAAATTGATATTTACATTAATAGAAGTAGTTTGTGAAACGTAATTTAATCGACAAGAATGTAATAGATTTTTTACTATTCTATATTTGAAATTTCATAGGCGTGATCGTATTTAAGATGGTGATAATCTTTATCTGTGAATATATTTTATTAATGAAATGTAATTTTGTCAATTTGTTACCTTAACAGGCGCCATACAAACATATTTTTTTACAATTCATGAATTAAACACAAATTAATGAACAGTAAGAAAAACTTTTGTAGAAAATTTCAGACTTCATATTATTAGTTATGCAATATCAAAAATAAACAAGAAAGTCCTCTGGGGGAATATATATTATAAAATAATTATAAAACGTAGGTCACCGGTGACCTACGCTGCGTGTTAATGAAATGTAATTTTGTCCATTCGTTCTTGTATCTCACCTGAAATACTACATTATATAAATTGAAAATAATGTTACCTAAACCCATTTTAAATACTTCTACCTGACTAGGCATTAGCTGTTAAAATTCGACAGTTAATTTTTATTTTTCAAATTGTTGGTCTCATTCAATCACGATTTTTAAAATAAATGTTTTTTATTGTGCTGAATATACCTATACAGGGCCTATTCCCGTTGCCTCACACTGTATCCTACTGTGGTATATCGGGAAATAAATTATGGACGGTCTATTACCGTTGTCCCCCACTGGGGGATATCAGGAAGAAATGTATAGAAAAAACTTTTTTCCCCGAAATCACCCAGTAGTGGGCAAAGGACAACGGGAATAAGCCCTATATAGTAGGTATTTAGGGTACCTAGTTAACTAAAGAAACCAAAATACTACATAAATCGTGTGAGTAATAAAAGCTTAATTTAGTTGCAAATGGCCCCAAGCTTATTGGAAACCCTCAACGAATGCGAAGTCCACGCATTCCGCCCATCATCAGGATCATTTTTGTCTTTTAGGCTATACCTGGTAAACCAATAGTTACGAAGTTATTGAAGGTCAAAGTAATTTTTTTATGAAATCTTATTTTATCCGTTATTCCCTAATTTTTGTCCAAAGAAACATCAAAATTTTAAGTATTTCGTAACAAACAATGGCTTCAAAACGTCAACACTCAATGTATCTCATGAGCACGCACATAAACGCTGCCTCTCAACTCGACCGCACGCAGCTGTGTAGCATACACTCGCAGACGCGGTCTGTTGTACGCGTTACATTGCGTGGAAATGTATGCAATGCTTTTTAACACCAATTAAAATCGTTTCTCAGCAATAATTTTGAACAGAAATGGTCCTGATGATGGGCAGAATACGTAGACCTCGGCTTCGTTGAGGGTCTTGTTACACCCGCACCCTGATTATCTAAAAAGAAACTATTTAGCGACCGGTTTCATTCCACATACATTGCTACTTTTCTTTGGTATGTTTTTTTTTAATCCAAAAAGAACTAGCAATGGATCACTATCATCTATGAACTGCAACCGGTCGCTAGGTGGTTTCTAATTAGATAATCAGCCCGCCGGTCCAACAAATTATGAAGATGATGATGAAGTGCCTATTGAGTTAGTTTTTGATGAACCCATAACATCATTATGATTGGTAATGGGCAGGGCTAAATGTGTTTCTTAAAACTTTGTTAAAGTTAGCCTCAAATGTCAAAACAAAATATAATTTTTTTTGTTCAATATTAATTTCTGAACGACTTTATAAATTCCTTAGATTATTTATATGTCTAGATAGAGTCTTAGGCTTTTGACGTATTAAACAAAACAGGCCAACTTTTTTAAGGTGGTGTGCATTTTTAGCATCATCGTGTCCAAAGAGTATTGTAATAAAAACCATGGCCGGCACCCTGATTATCTAAAAAGAAACTATTTAGCGACCGGTTTCATTCCACATACATTGCTACTTTTCTTTGGTACGTTTTTTTTAATTCAAAAAGAAGTAGCAATGGATCACTATCATCTATGAACTGCAACCGGTCGCTAGGTGGTTTCTAATTAGATAATCAGCCCGCGGGTCACACTACTGACAATGTGTGCGTGTTTTGGTCACCCAACTGTTGGGTGATATTTTTTTCGACGCTGTCGTAGCTTCGACTGTCTATCTTGACATATAAATAATCTAAGATAAATTCATCGTTTGAGGGTAGGCTCACGAACAGCTTCAATAAAAAGTGTTTTATTTCATGTCTTGAGCGCGTAAGCTTGATAGGTGAAAAATACACGCCATCTTGAATACGGTCACGCAACTTTCAAGCCTATGGTTTTAATGTACTAGTCATCTGTAGTTTAAAATTATGATGGATTATTATACGACTGTACGAGAGTTTTAGCTTTGGAATATTTATCTACATACGGTCAGTCGGTGACGCACTGACAGACGCGCCGATTGCGATTAAACGATTTAAATAAATGGTTTACAAGCACTTTGGTTTTTAATTTCTCGTCCCGTTAGCATTTGTAGCATCCTTGTTCCCAATGAGTCACACCATCAACTGTCACATTGTTACTCGATGGGAACTTTTTATTAGAAATTTCCCAACCAGTCACACAGAGGAAAATAACCTGTAACAGTGTGACTGGTTGGGAAATTTCTGATAAAAAGTTCCCATCGAGTAACAGGGGCCCTACTGCCCAAGTGACGTCGACTTCGCCGTCGGCTTCATTTGACAGATGGATGAGATACATTGCTACTTCTTTTTGGTACAAATAAAAACTTACCAAAGAAAAGTAGCAATGTGTTACAACCATCTGTCAAATGAAGTCTACGACACTTGGGCGGTAGGGCCCCAGGTGTGACTCGTTGGGAACAAATGGAAATTACTAGGCCTAGGAGAGATTGATTAATATATTAGAAAAAATATAAATATGCTAGGAGAGATCCTGAAACGGTCTAGGTACCTATATCTTTGATCACAAACTCGACGACGCCCCTATCGGCCCTACACATGCGCAGGCCCCGGCTGGGAAGGCCGAAAGAGGACGGAGCAATACAAAAGCCCCCTTCCGGTGCATAAGGTCCATATGGACGAAATGATACTATGGACCTTATGCACCGGAAGGAAAAGCCCTTGTTCCATTCCGATCAACTAGTTGTGCTGATTGAGACCCAAGGACATACCGCAATTTTCTCTTTCCTTTGTATTGCATGATGCATCGTCCCTCTCGGCCTCCGGCCGCGCCTGTGCATGTGGGGGCCATAACACGTTCCCTGACCTAATGAGGACATGAGCTAGTGTGTCCCCCCTTACCACCGAGCGAACGTTCCACTAACACCGAGGATTAGATTGGACGGCCTATTCCCGTTGTCTCCCACTGGAGGATATCGGGAAAAAAAATCGGTTGGCACTCCAGCGAGTCTATCGGCTAAAACCATTGAAGTTCATGTTAACTGTAATTTGACAGATGGATGTGATACATTGCTATTTCATTTTGGCACAAATAAAAATTTACCAAAGAAAAGTAGCAATGTATCAAGTCCATCTGTCAAATTACAGTTAACATGAACTTCGCTCTAAGTTTTAGCCGATAGACCCCCTGGAGTGCCGGCAGACTTGAATATTAACGTTGTGCATTTTTGAAATTAGCGGCAAAGGATTAAAAATATTTCTTTCCAATAGGATAGTAATAACTAATACAGTCACACAATTCAATCAGTTTGTAATTAGAGAAAAATTCTAAAGATTTCGCGCCAGTGACCTTTTTAATTTCTACATGCACGCATTCTACGATTTAAACCAAGAACCTTATATTCATATTCTATGACACTGGACATTCTACTACTGAAGGATGGTTGGGGATGAGGTCATTCACCTTTGCAGACATCTTTTATCCCTCTCACACTGTGACTGGAATTGCCATGCTAAGTACAAAATATCCCAATTCATAGTCAATTTACCCAGGTCATGTACAAAAATTAATTAGATTTTCTAAATAAATGTAAATATCGGCACACTTTAAATTAGTTACATGATGTAAAAATTTATTAGTACATGCCAAAGTAATTATTTAGAGGACAGATGAGTCCTTTTTGTTATTACAATATTTTACGTTTAACAGTAATTTCTCCATATTTCATAAGTTACCAAATAAAAATAAGGTGGCATCACTGATGGAATTGTCTTTGATTTGACATGTCACTAATGTCAATGATTTTCCACCGCATCTCACGTTTATGTACAAAAATATAAAATTATTTAAATAAAATTCGCGTTACAAAGCATGTGTTGCATTGTGCAAAATTGCAAAAGTGTTTCAAAACCAAATTCTAACATTATATTTCACAAGTAAGTGTTTTTTAAAGTATTTTCAGCATTCAATTTTTCCTTCTCAGAAATCTGAATTTTAGCAGATTTCAAAGATTGTTTCCGATCTAATTCGGAAATATTATAGAAGTTAATTATAATTCCACCTTAATTACGTATTTTTTATTTCAATATAATAAATATAATATGTACAAATCTGTATTCATTTTCGACACATAAGAAGCTTTAGAAATATTATCTGCATATCGCAGGGTGACCATAATCACAGCAGAACTTTTGAATAAGAAAGAAAGATTTTAACATTACATTTTATGTTTTTATGCCACATTTAACTTTGAGAGCGGAATTATTTTGTATTCTTAACAGAGAGAAAAAATGTAATGTAAACTAAAATATTATCTTACGTAGTTGAGTTAAACAATTTAGATCAGTTTCAGCTAAGAATCGGACCTACCTAACTGACTACCTTACTACTATACTAGTTATTATGGTCTTTGACACCTATTGTTTATTCGTAGTAAAAAATAAAAATTAATCTTATTTTATTTTTCAGATTCCGAAACGATGAGGAAAAGAAACATTTATAGTATATCCCAATTACCATTAGAGGGAAATTATTTTCAACGGCCAAAATAATGCAGTTTTGACATTTTATATTGCAACTTTTTTTATTACAATGACTAATAATGAGACTTAATTTTTTTTTTCACACAACCGAAAATTCTAAAACTTTTTTCTATTACTAAAGGCGCTTATTCCTGCCTATAAAAATATTCAGCCAATTTGATTTTTTGGACATTCCTCATTGTACAAAATAAAAATACACGTGACTTTAGGGTGGAAGGGCAGGTGTGTATACTGCCCGGCATATATATTGGCAAGAGAAAGAAAGGGACAAAAGATGCGCAGTAGCCATAAACTTAGTGTTTTGTCTCTTTTATTTTCTTGCCAATATATATGCCGGCATCTGTACCTAAGTCTTAAACCTCACCACGTATCTCCAAGTTTTGACTTTTAACCAGCCGGACCGTACAGGACCAAGGGGTCAAGTTTGCTATTATCGTGACTAACGCCGTAATCGTGTTTCAATGGTGTTTGGATGGTAATGCTTTTTGACACAATTCTTGTTTTTGTAAACCCAAAATTGAAACACATTGTTTTTCCTAAAAATCCAAACCCGTTAGACACTGTGTCTCAGTTTTGGGTTTAAGAATCAAGAACTGTGTTAAAAAGCATTACCGTTCAAACACCATTGAAACACAATTATATGATGTTAACAATAGCAGACTTGACCCCCAGTGTGACCACCATTCCAAAACAGTATCGTCCATCCGGAGAGGAGCCAACCGAAAATAATCAATAAGTAAATATTTTGTGTTGCGCGCCGCCGCTGGCCAAAAGGGGGGTTTGAATGAATAGAAAGGTTATAATATGGTTGGTCAAGAGTAGTAATAATCCTATAAATGCAGTAATATTCTAAATGCGAATGTTTGTACGTTTAGAGATACCCAAACATACAAACTTTCAAACATTCAAATGTTTAGAATCTAAACACTTTTGAATGTTTGGATTGGTCGTCCAAAAAACTTACGCCGTAGGCATAAGTTGATAGTCTGTAGTAAGTACCTATTTGTAGTGACTGTCCTACGAATGGACAACATTGTTGTCACCCTAATGAAAGAGATGGAAAATATCGTTGACGTCATTCAAGGTTATTTTTTCGTTCTTCAAGCCCCAAAAGGTGGCGCAATGTCCAGAGTCATATATAAGGTTCTTGATTTAAACTTATAGTCACAGAGTATAAATAAGTCTATGATTTCACAGAAGAGATCGCTACTATTAGTTCCATTTTCAAAATTAGCGCGTTGCTGGTGACACAAGTGTTTACGTCTTAAAATGACGCGCCGCCATTTTCAATGCGCCCCGTAGAAAGAGGGAGGGATACTTCCGCCGCCAGCTGTCTACTCTCCATCCGTCTTACGCATTTTCGATCAGCCACGTGATTCTTACTGACGCGAGTTTAGCATTTTCCCCATACAAAAAAGCGTACAACGCCGGTAAAGAAGTTTTCACTTCAAAAAGTATGGAAAAACTGTTTTTGCTGATAATATGCCTCATGGGAGACATCGGGAATAGGCCGACTAAAAATTTTAGTATTTTAAGTTTGAGGTGTTCCGGCCATTGCACAACTGACATACTTATGTTTAGGTACCCTCTCTCCGATTGAAAACTAAATGCTGCCACGGGTCTCGTACCAAACTCATATGTTTTAATCTTAAAATTTTGACCGGAAGTGGAAGATTTTCTCAAGCTTCCGGCCAATTTTATTTGCGATAATCTTCTGATCCTCGCTCAGCACAACTTTTCCGACCGTGTGCCATGCATTTCATCGTGATGTCATAATATGACGTAGGCAATATTGTCGCGGGCTTACGGAATATTCGTTCATTACCTACGGAAAGTGGACGAACTTAATGTGGTCCTTTTTGGAAGTGGTCATTTTAAGAAGTGGAAATTTAGTCCCAAAGGGAGAAAACGGGGTTAGCTTACCCAGGCAAAGTAGGTCCACGGCCCCGAAAGGGAAAAAGGTTTGAAACGGGCCGAGCGGGGAGCATTCAAATGGCAAACATGTTCATAACCACGCGACACAAAAAAGTCGTTACTCTTCCAAAGCACGACCTCCATGTTGGGGACAGCCCGATTTATTTTCACGGTCGGTGTCACTGCGCGCGGGAAAAATTGCTCAAGTGTCAAACTCAGGCAAAGGCGATCGTGCGTGCGGCCTACCAATGGTCTACCATTTATTTTTTTCGAAAATAAAAGAGCAAATTATATAATTAAGTTGTAAGATAACTTATGTTTTACAAACTCCAAAATACGTGTCAGTAGGTAAGCTCGGTTGAGGACTTGTTCTATTATGTATTCTGTGGTACCTTATAGACGTGAAACCAAACCGTAACAAAAACTCACTTCCGCATTTATAATATTACCTACATGATCTAATTTAGGGATTTAATAGTAGGTAAATAAGTAATTAATATCTACCTAACATGCGATTTCAAGACACAGCGTTATATTACCTAAGTATGTGGCGTAAGTAGTGCGTATTTTGGCTAAGCGCCGGGACCCTATTTTTGAAGATTCAAATCCTAGGCAGTGAAGAATTTTCTTGACTTTTTTTCTTATTTTTCCTAAAACCAAATTTTGTTAAACGTTTTTTCATAATACCTAGGTAGTTAGGTACCTACTAGGCAGACGAACTCCACAGACGTGGTTAACACGAAAAATTCAGCGTTTATACGTTTAGGATGTCTGTGTTTAGGACCCGCCCTATTTTTGAATCACTCGGCTGGCGTCGAGCGCTCTTTTCTACTGATTTTCGTTCGACATATGACTTTCCATATTTTTGAATCGCTCGACCGCAACGAGTGCCCCTACCCACTCGTTAACAGTCGAGCGATACGGTAAGGCGAGTGATATTCTTTTCTACTAAAAAACAAAGATATTTATGTAATAGCCGATAGAAACATGGATATTACGTTTCGATTTCATTGCGGTAATAACCAATTTTCCCTAAATTCTGCGTGGAACGGATAAAATCCAACATTTCGTTTATATTGGCAGCACCGGAAACGAACGATTCAAAAATACGAAAAAACGGCTTCATGCGACTTGGAAGACGAGTGTGACTTAAGTCGCATGCGACAAAACTATGTCATACGAGCGATTCAAAAATAGGGTCCCGTTCGATCAATGTATGATTTTGGGGTATTAGGTAGGTACCGTACGTTTTAGTAATGTAGGTATACGTGCTATGAAAAGAACCATTATAATACGATAAAAATGCTTCCTCGCATACCGCACATTAAAAACGCGCTCGCTCGCCGCAATTAAGCTGTGTTTAGAAAAAGTTTAAAAAACACGACAGCGATTTTGTAAGCGCACATCTGTCGCGATTTATTACACCGACATGTACGGAATATTTGCCAAACAATTTTTTAATTGTTTCGGTAATGTTTAGATATTCACGTTTACGGTATGGTCACATTATTCGGAGTAACTTCAGAATGAGAATATTTTTATATGCAATAAATAGATTAAGTACTTAAACTTCAAAACTTTTATTTGCAGACTACTTAAGTGTTACATAGTTCTTAAATTATAAATAGTATCTACTTTCAACTTGACACCTTATACAGGTACCTATGGCAAATTAAAATTAATTAAACAAATAGGTAATTCAATTAATATTAAATTAAATTTTAAATTAACATAAACATTTCAAATTATAATAAAATTGTAATTATATTTTAGATTACCTACCATTACTTATATATGTTTCATTTCAAGGTATTCTTGTAAAAGAAATAAAAGCTTTTTTCTATGAGAAACGTTATTAATTTGTTATTAAAAGAAGTTAATTTTTGATCGTTCTGTATTGTCGGTGGTAAATTGTTAAAAAAAAAAAATTATCTCGTATATTCATTGACCTGCATATTTTTTCATGTCAGTGCGTATATTATTTCGTAGTACCTACTTAGGTAGGTACTTAGCTTTCCTTTTATTCGCTGAATTAAACTTAAATAATTAAGAAACTTTAAATTTAAAACAGAGTCGAGTATTATTTTTGTAAAAAATGGTTCCGGTCCCTGCCCATAGACAATCTTTTTGTTTTATAGGTACCTAGGTACTTTACAATTTTGGCAAAGGAAATCTAATCGTACAACCCACGTATGACACAAGAAAGGAAAGCAACAAAAATTGCGCCATAAATTCAGGTCCGCCCGAGTAGAACCCAGTCAACTCATCTGTGAAGGAGATAGCCCGACGTGGTATGATTTATTAACCATTGAAACCATTCACTAGCTTACTTTGCTTGGGTTTTGTTGAGTTTAAGCATTGCGAATTTAGCAAATAATCTCCATTAAATTAAACGTCAGGCTAGAAATTATTGTATTTTTCGGATTTTATTGTGAACTAGCACTAGCGACCCGCCCTCGCTTCGCTTCGGTGTAGTGTGGAATTTGACACCATGTATTATACATATAAACCTTCCTCTTGAATCACTCTATCTATTAAAAACCGCATCAATTCAAAATCCGTTGCGTAGTTATAAAGATTTAAGTATACATAGGGATATAGGGACTAGGGCTTGCAAATATTCGATGAAAACCAATATTCGAATATTCGAAAATTTTTAAGGAGGTATTCGAATATATTCGAATAATTCTGTAAAATAAGACAGATGATCGTAATTATTAAATATTGCTTATTTTTTCAAGTTAAACAAAAGTTAAATGCTTCGTTTAATGGGACGCATTGTGTAAAAATTATCCTCAATTGATATTTTTTTGCATTCGCCCCACATTTTTAGTTTAAAAACTTCTTTGTAGAGTTATAAATCTTTAAAGGGGAAATTATTTTATATTTATTAGTCCGTTTTCTAATTAATTTTAAAGACATGTTTTGAAACCGATTTTGATACTTTTTAGTTCATTTTTAAAACGTATGTTTTTTGGTTTGATTGTCAGTAAATATTATTTTTTTGTTTTCTAGTCTTCTCTAAGTTTTTTCGCGGGCTTTTTTCTGGCTTCATTATTAGACCAGGGTCTAGTACTATCTCTCATCAGAATACATTTCAAAACGAATCAAACAAGCCCAAACTTGATGGGGTTGTATGGTATTATTATGAGATCCTGTACCCTTCTTTCGGCTCCATCACCAGATCCTGGACACTATTTCCCAAGAGATTACTTGTCAAGACAAATCAAACGAGCCCAAACTTTATGGAGTTGTATGATTTTATTAGAGAGTTCCTGTGGCCTTCTTCCGACTCAATCACCAGACCCTGGAAATCATCTTCCGTCAAAGTACTAGTCAAGACAAATCAAACGAGTCCAAAGTAAATGGAGCTGCATGGTTTTATTACATATTTTTCGTGATTTTCTTACGGCTTATTATCAGACACTGGACACTATTTTCCCAACAGAGTACTTGTCGAGACGAATCAAACGAGCCCTCTATGGATATGTATGGTTTTATTACAGAGTTTCTGTGATTTTCTTCCGGCTCCATCATCAGATCTTTCTCAACAGAGTTATTGCCAAAACGAATCAAACGAGCCCAAACTCGATGGATTTCTATGAATTCATTACAGAGTTCCTATGGTTTTCGTCCGGCTCTATCATCAGACTCTGGACACTATTTCCCAACAGAGTACTAATCAAGATGAATCAAACAAGCCCAAACTAAATGGAGTTGTATGGTTTTATTACATAGTTTTTAATTTAATTTTAATTTTAATTTTAATTTTAATTTTCTTTATTAGACACATAACAGAATACAGTCATGAAAGCAAATGATTACAAATTGTACAATGTCCAAGTACTAGACTGAACTCCAACAACATGCATCCTTTAATAAACAATATTATTCTGTGATTAAGAAAGAAACATAGGTACTTAAAATACTTAGGTACTAAGTTAGCTAAAGTCTAATATAGTACTTAATAAGCATAAGTCGTTATTGAATCGTATCAGTTTAACTAAAACAAGTAGTAGGATCAATATTAACATTAAACAAACTACAGTACAATAGAGACAAAATTACTAATATAGGTAATGTGCAATATAAAAAGTAAGTAAAATCGACTCATTTACTTAAGTAAGTATATTGTGTATACACCTCTTGAAGGCACTTGGATTATCGTTCATGATATCAATATTAGGGTGCTCCTGAGTCAGATCATTGTAAAGGCGACACATACGTACAACTGGGTTGTAAAAAGATGTATTATTACGGTATACTTGCAGAGAAAATAATTTAGGGTTTCGGTCACGAGACCTGTAACTGGTTTTGAAGTTAATGGAGGCTAAGAGAGATGGAGAATCTATTATAGAGTGGACGATTTTGTGAAGGTAAACAAGTTCGGTACGCTTTCGTCTCGTTTCCAGTTTAATCATGTGAAACTTATTTAATCTGGTCGAGTAAGAATTTAATTTCCGATGCAACCCCTGACGAAAACAAAGACTTCTCAAGAATTTCTGTTGGATCTTTTCTATACTGTCAGTATGGACAGCATAGAAAGGGGACCAAATAATTGAGCCATACTCTAGAACACTACGAACAAGAGCATTAAACAGATATATGAGACTATGAGCCCTCTTAAAATGTTTTGTGTTTCGCAGGATGAAACCCAGCATCTTGGAACCTTTCTTATGTATATAACTGTAATGATCCCTAAAAGTCAGTTTGGCATCAAATATGATGCCCAAGTCCTTAGCATGATCTTGTCTGCTTAGCTTCTGACCGTTAAGAGTGTATTCATATTGAATTTTGTTGATTTTCCTAGTGAAAGTCAAAACGAAACATTTGCTGATATTTAATAACATATTGTTATCAGCACACCATCTAGCTACAGCATCCAGATCTTGTTGTAAGTTTTCCGCATCTTTAACAGTGGCTACCACGGAATATATTTTTAGGTCATCTGCGTAAAGCAAACTGGGACATTTTAGTCGATGAACAAGATCATTAATAAATGTGATAAAGAACAATTTGTGGTTTTCTTCCGACTTCATTATCAGACACTGGACACTATATATTTTCCCAACAGAGTACTTGTCGAGACGAATCAAACGAGCCCAAACTCGATGGATTTGTATTGTTTTATTACAGAGTTCCCGTGGTTTTCTTCCGGCTCCATCATTATACCATGGACACTATTTCTAAACAGAGTTATTGCCAAGACGAATAAAACGAACCCAAACTCGATTGATTTATATGGTTTCATTACAGAGTTCCTGTAGTTTTCTTCTGGCTCCATCATCAGACCCTGGACAATATCTCCCAACAGAGTACTAGTCAAGACGAATCAAACGAGCCAAAACTCGATGAATTTTTATGGTTTTAGTACAGAGTGTCAAACATAGGCCCTGACTCAAAAGCACTATTTGAAGCTAAGAATATGCCAAAGAAAATGAAAAGAAGCTTAATAGGTGTTACGCTGAAAGACCGTCAAAAATCAGAGGAAATAAGAAAAAATTAAACGAAAGTAGAAGACATAATAAGGAAAATAAGACTGTTAAAATGGCAATGAACGGGTTAAATGGCGAGAGAAAGCAAGGAAAAATGTTCCACAATTATTACAGAGTGGCAACCATGGGACAGTAAAAGAAAAAGAGGAAGACAAACCAAAAGATGGGCAGATTATATTATGTAAACTGGAGGAACACTTTGATGGCGAAAAGCAAGAGATAGAACAGAGTGGAAACAGCTGAAAAAGGCCTACGTGTTGCAAGACACGCTGATCTACTAAAGCCAAAAAGGAATAAAATGAACAAAAGAAAGAAAAATATTTATTTGAGACAATCACACACTTGTACTTGTTAAGACGAATCAAACGAGCACAAACTCGATGGGTTTGTATGGTTTTATTACAGATTCTTTGAGGCCTTTTAGTTCCATCATCAGATCAGCTCAATGACACTATAAGATGTCATTGTCTTCATGTTCTGACCTATGTTTTAAGTTTCAAGTCTTTGACTCATTGGGAAGCTAGATTAAAATCGTCAATTTGTGGAAAAACAAACAACATAGGTAAACAAATAAATAAACGAGAAAGTGAACGTTAACTATAGCTTCATTCTATGCTCACAAAAGCTATTTGGGTATTTAATGAATGACTTTTGCCTAAATCCAAAAAAGTGGAAAATATTCGAATATCACCGACTTGAGTATTCGAATAGCAAAATAAGGCGAATATTCGAATAATTCGAATATTCGAATTGCAAGCCCTAATAGGGACAGAGAAGGCGACTTTGTTTTATACTATGTAGTGATAATGCTGTTTTTTTTATATTCAGATTAAATTGACTCACCCGTAGCGTCCGTCTGAGCTGCTATCGGGTGAGTCGAATTTTTCTAGTAGTATTTTTTCTATTAAATTATTTATCTTGACCGGCCATAAAGTTTGTTCAAGCGATAAAAAGTATCACAAAGTTTCCTCGGAGTGCACTAAAATTTTTTTTTACAGAGAAATATTTTACAATTTCGTCTTTTGGTGAATTTACATTGTTTCTTACTTCCTGCGTCATTGTCGTTAAGTACTCAAAAATCTTTAAAAATCCAATGCATCACAAGGAATAAATCATTTACATTAGAGTACAATAAGAATTTGTATTAATTTGTATATTTTTTATTTATTTAAAGCGATGCATTGGATTAATAAAATTTTCGAGTAACGCCAATTACGCAGGAAGTAAGAAACAACGTAAATTCACCTAAAGCACTATATGATTCTCGTTCCAATGGCGGCGCTAGTATGCAAACTATGTTGCTGGACAACTTAAATTACTTATTTTCAATATTGCAACTTACAGCAACTATGGAGTAAAATTAACAAAATGAAAATTAATGACTTTTCACAGTTTTTAGTTTCTTTAAAATAAAAACTGTTTCTTGTCAAGCGGATGCTAGGTGATGCCTATTTAACCCTCAACTCGTAGGTTCCGCACTGGTACCTATAGTTTATTTTTAATGAAATAAGTATACCTACTTATCAATAATAAATTATACCGATGCGATTCTTATTAGGTACCTAGTTCTTGAGATATAAAACTATATTTTAGGAATTTACTACGATAAAAAAAGTTCTTATAAATGATCATGTTGGTTTTCTTTTGCATACATTTAAAGTGAGATAGGTACAGACCATATAAAATAAACTTGCTAACTGCAATGGAAGTTACGCACCTAAATATTTGAACTGAACAAAAGTTTAATAATGTAGTTTACAGGTAGGTACCAGAAAGCTGAAAGTAATATATTTCTATTATTTAAAGTTTACGCGCTGAATTACAAACTAGTGAAATCGCTAACACTTCATACCAGCCCCCCTAGCACGACCGATGAATGATAGGTACGCGCTTAGAGCATACAGAGTTCTGTATGCTCTAAGGGTACGCGTTATGATAGGTATGGCGGTTAATCACGTAGGTATAACTGTCAAAGGAAAATGGATTTTGACATTTGACTGTCGATAAAACGGAAGCGCTATGTTAAACGATATAAATATCGTGTTTCGTTCGGCGGCCATGCTAGAAAGGGCGCAGGCGTTTTGCAATTTTTGCAAGTAGGTAATTTTACCCTAATCTTAATTATTTCTTTGTTAAATTAAATCTGAGTAGGTACCTATACACTAAGATTACACATATCATTGAAGTGAGTATACCTACTCACTTCAATGATATGTGTAATCATATAGGTAGTTTTGGTGTAACAAAATGTCGAATGTGTTCGGCTTTTCTCGATGTTCTGTTACATTACAACTTACAAGTAGGTATTTGCTGATGCTTTAATATTTAGTATACTCATCTCAAATCTTAAGGAAAACACCTTAAATGAGGAACTTTGTCAGTAATCTTGTATAATTAGTAGGTAGCAGATGGACGTTAAGCCAACAGCTGCTTGCTGTCAGATGGTAGAGTGATAAATCATTGCACCTGTGCCGACATTAATCGTGCTCGTCCGAGGTGGAAACTGACAACTGCACAGTTTATTAGAGCAATAGAGCCCAGCCATAAGTTTAGGAGGCGTTTAAACTTAATACGGGCCTTAAAATAATAACAACGGGCATAACTTTTCGTGCAATATGTTAAGGCGTATTTTCTGACCGAAAGTGGCACAGCGGTTAATTTTTTTTCTATTAAATTAATTAATTCTCGACTGCTAATGCAGCCGAGAATTTCATAAAATGAATTAGGATAAAATAGCTATATATCATACTAACTTCCCAGCTGCCCGCACCATTTGAAGCATTGACGAGTAAAATAGGTGATGAATTTATATTCATCACCTATTTTCGATCCTAAAATAACGATATTTTTAGCTACCCGCACCATATGCCCGCACCATTTGACGATCGAAAATAGGTGGGACATGTATGCAAGACAGCACGCTAGGTTAAACAGTTGAACTACGAAAACAGCTTTTATTACGTACGGCATAAAGGCGGTCTCAAGGTCAACATGTATGGTCTGATGTGCTGCTGACTGTACCTAAATCATAATTTGCAGTGTCACTATCTCTTCATTACGCCACCGCGCGCCAGGAAGCGTTTAAATTCAATGAAATGACCCCCCCGGTTTATCGGGTGCCACACGTAATTAACCCAATAATCATCCGGTTTTTGTACGCGCGGCCATTTTGTGGCGCGCGACAAAATGGCGGAGCTAATGGTCTGTGAAGATGATAAGGGATACTGGGGTAGAGAAACAGCGGAGACTGCTTTGTCATCTAGCGTTTAGCATCCTTTTAGGTTTGAAATTGCTTAGTTAGAAGGATAGAACAGAATAGTAATCTTAGGTTAAAAATTAGGTGTGTTTTGCTTAACATGTGGCTCTACCATGAGTTAATGCAAACTGTTTACGTTACCTACCGTAAACTATCGTTTTCTCCCTTTCACTCGCATTGACTGTGAGCAGTATATCCGATAGTTTACAGTAACGTAAACAGTTTACATCAACTCATGGTAAGGCCACTGAATAGTAAAACAAAGGAAGCAAGGACTTAATTGACTTTTTTGCTAGATTTGTGTCTATCATTACCCGAAGGAAAACTTCACAATCTACTCTAGTAGTCCGGTAGTCAGGTCTGTCATAAATAACTAGTTAAAAAATAAAAAAAATATCTGCTGTTTCATACAAAAATTAACGAAAATATCAAAATGTATGAAACAGCTGATTTGTTGGTCCAAGTTGTGCAGTTTGTTGGTCCCTGTCTAGTTATCTACCATATTCGGCATTAGGGGTTATTTTGTAATACGTTGTATACATGGTTATTTATAAAACAAAAACAACCATTAGGAGTAGATTACTATCATCATAAACAACAACATTTATTTTACTACTTTTCCAAAAACAGACAAAAAAAACGACTTTTCATTCAAAATTCGATAAGCTGTTCGGACATTTGTATGGTCGATTTTTTTTTGTCTGTTTTCGGAAAAGTCGTAGAACAAAATGTTGTTGTAGACGATTTTACTAATCTACTCCTGCAAGGTTTTTGGTGTTTTAAAAATAACCCTGTATACTTAAGTTCCGCTATTTCAGCAACCGCACCTTTACCGGCGAGCAACTCGCACCTCGTGTTTTTTTTTTTTTTTTTTTTTGGGGCTCTCCACCTTAGGGGCTTTGAGCCATCCTCCCCCACGGGGGGGAAGGAGGCGGGAAATCCTCATTGGATACCACCTAGCCGGTTGCTACCGGACTAATCTGGTTATGTCAGACTCGTACTGACTAAAAACCGCCTTAATCTGGTTACGTGACCGGAAAGTCAACGAACCTTCATCCGGAAGCGACTGCCCTCCCTCAGGGGAGAGGACAGCGCAGACGTCACATTTCACCTAGGTGATTGTGCGTCGAGAGACGAGTAACAATTAAGCTGACTCCCTGAGGGGGATCGATCAGCCAGAGAGGGCGGGGGGTGACCTGAAGGGTCGGGCTTGATGGGTTTAATCGTCCTCCATCGCCTCCAGGAGGAGGTTCAGGTCAGACGAAAGCTTGTTGGGAGGGTCCGTTAGGACCGATTTAGGTCGGCGGGAAAACGGGGCGGAGGAGGTAGGCGGGTCATAGACCGCTGCGGAACGGATAAGGGGGTTAGGATGGTCTCCTGCTGCTTTAAAAAAGCGTTCAGAGGCCTTACAGGTCCATTGCTGGAGGGTGGGAAGGTCTAGGTCCCTATGCAAGTCCGTATTGCGAACGTATCGCACCTCGTGCCCGCCGGTTTTCTATTTACCGGCGCGCGACGAGCGTTGGGTTAACTAACGGCGCGAAAGCGTCGAATGTCACGCGCACTTCCGGTCCGAAATGGCATCCAAATGCAATGAAAACGATACAGTGCCTTAATTTATTTTAATGACCGAATTTATATCGACACGGATCTATTTAATTCAGCGTAAAGGGTGTGAATACATAATCGTAAAATATCTAGCTTAAAAACATTTTAAAATGTTTAAGCGGAATCCGTCCCGAAGTCCCCATTGTTGTCAAAAGATGGCGGTGTTCTATCATTTTGTAAGTAATAATAACATACCTACTGTGAACAGGATAATGCGAAATACTTAATACTATAGTGAGCTAAGTAAAAACTATAAAACAAAATAATAAAAGAGATAAATAGTGCTGAAAACACTTACTTTACAAAACTCATTACCGCAAAAAGACCGCAAAGAAGCATATAGATAGCATTAGCGCCATCTGTGGATTCATATGTGAACAATTATTTAGTCCAGAGTTTATTTAAAAAATACTACAATAATTAAAAAACGGTTTTAAAATTACTAATTAAATAACAGAAAGAAAGAAAAGAACAAGGTACCTATACTTTCGAAAGCTAAAAATGTTAAAATAATTCACGTTATTTTTATGGATAATTATCATGGCTCCTTGACAAGGCTGTATGATTGATAGACTTCGCTGCCCACTAATTAAATAATAAAACATAATGGATCTATTTCAGCAGGCCAATCGCTAAGCTATCGATCACCATAGTATACATTTTAACCATAGAAGGTAGTTATACTATCCCCGTCAATTAGTAATGCGCCTGGCGGCCATGATTTTAACCTCAAAAACAAAAACAATTGAAAAATTTTAAATACCTAGACCCTCTTAATGAAAATAAAATCTTAATGAAAAAAAAAAATCAATAACCAATATTATTATATTAGAATTTTCTTGTTTCATGACATTTTTAGTTGCGGATCACGTCAACGTGGATATTATTGTGACAAGGTTCCAGTGCATTACCAATTGATGGGGATTAAACTATCCCCGCAAATTGCTAATAAAACTGGCGGTATGTTTTTAACCTCAAAAAGTTTATATATTTAGACCCTATCTTATTCAAAATAATAATTCAATAACTATTAGAATTTTATTTTAAATGTCATTTTTTGTTGCGGATGACGTCAACGTGGATGTTAATGTGCAAGGTTCCATCTTATTTTTACTTTCTATTGGTAAAATGTACTCTATGTTCGATCGATGACCCAGCGATTAGTCTGCTGGAAAGCATCCAATATAGGCTGCGGTCCCCATGGCGATTACAGCGATTTCGGCGTTTACAACGCTCACACGAGGTCCGCATTCGATATCGCGCTCAAATCGATAAAATCGACAAATGACAGTTGGCGAATGC
Source organism: Agriphila geniculea (assembly GCA_943789525.1). NCBI lineage: Eukaryota > Metazoa > Arthropoda > Insecta > Lepidoptera > Crambidae > Agriphila > Agriphila geniculea. The sequence continues at coordinate 3,759,400 of OX038891.1, read as the reverse complement.
GAACCGCTCGTAAGCGCGCTAACGTTTTATTCTAACCTCAAATACAAGATGGAATAATTGCTAGATACTATTTTTGCTCTCTAAAGCGATGATAATGATGAAGAACGTTTGATTATTGAGTCGTGTGCACCCAACATCTTTTTTTTTCAACTTTTTACATCAACCACCTTTTTGGATAAGCTCCAAATTAGTATTAACAAAATATTAACCAATATAATGCTCTATCCTTGTGTTGTGAAGTGAGGAAAAGATCTTTCTATAACGAACTCTATCATTTTTTGATTTTTTGACGAAATAAAATTCTGACACCTGTTTCGATTGACAGTCACTTATAACTTTTGACAGAACGTTCACAGTGATTACGCTCCGAGGCATGGTCGCTGTAAGGTGTGATACGTTGGGTACCGACCAAATTTTGTTTTTGATAATGGATTATTTCAACGTTATCTACTCTAAATGTTCTATTTAGTACCTAGCAAAATTTTATTGTACTTGTCGACTGTTAGCCATACGGCAACCGTGAACTTGGTCGGTACGTAACGGACTCGTCTCGTACGGACCAACATTAAAAAATAATAGGTATTAGAGTAAAAGATGTTACAGATTCATTGGTACTCGTCGTATACTTTTTGATGTGTGCATCTGTATTCAGAACACATGCTTAAATCTATAAGGAATCCCTATTTCAAGTTGGTCGAAACGTAACTAAATACTTTCCGCACCGACTTATACCGTATATTCTTTTTAATTGTTGTTTTAGCATAAAATTATGAACTTACCGAAAATGTACCTACATACTTTTAAAATGCTACAAACAATGAATACTTATAAAAGATGCCTATAGACTGTGATGTGATAGACTATAATTTCAGAGAAGATCACTCTTTATCTTTATAGCTAGTAGCATTTTCTATACCTACAATACAACGTGCCTTATTATGAGAGTCTAAATGGCGGGTGTATCATGGCGAATTAAACTGTCTCAAATACCAAAAAATGTGCCTAAAATGTACTATTTAGTACCTGGAATTGAAAAAACTACCTAAATTAGAAGAAAGTTATATCGAAATTAAAAGTACACCCGCCATATTGACGTCAATATGGCGGGTGTTCTTTTATAAATCAATGTTGAACCATAATACATAAAATATAACAACATCAAAAAAATTTATCTAAAAAGTCCCTTAAGACAAAAAAAACACATGCTCGATTACTTAAGTAGTTTCTGAGAAATCAAACAACAGCTTTTTTGTGAACGATAAGATGGCGGGATCTCTTATGGTTTTGAAATATATCACGGCTAGATTTTATCATTCATTAGTGCCATTCATATTTTGGTAACTACTATTTAGTACTATTTGTTTGGAACTATTTGGTACCATTCATTATGTACTATTTAGTACAAATAATTTAGTACCATTCATTTGTTACTATTTAGGTACTATTTAGGTACTACCTTTCATTAGGTACTATTTAGTACAATTTATTGGTTACTATAAAATACTATTCTTTGTTACTATTTAGTACCATTAATTAGGTACTATTGAGTACAAATTATTTGGAGCCATATAGAACAAATTATTTGGTAAAATATTGTACCATTCGTTTGTTACTATATGAATGGTACTATTTAGTACAAATTATTCGGTATCATTAGTTTGTTACTATTTAGTACCATTCATTAGGTAGTATTTAGTACTATATATGGTACCAATTAAAATGTACTATATGGTTCCAAATTATTTGTACTATATGGTACCAAATAAATTGTACTAAATAGTACCTAATGAAGGGTACTAAACAGTAACAAATGAATGATACTAAATTATTTGTACTAAATAGTACTTAATAAATGGTACCAAATAGTTCCAAACGAATAGTACTAAATAATAGTTAAGTTACCAAAATATAAATGGCACTAATGAATGGTAAAGTATATTTTTTTGATACACTTCAAAACCATAAAGGATCCCGCCATCTTGTCGTTCACAAAAAAGCTGTTGATTGATTTCTCAGAAACTACTTAAGTAATCGAGCATGTGTTTTTTTTTTCTTAAGGGACTTTTTAGATACATTTTTTTGATGTAGTTATATTTTATGTATTATGGTTCAACATTGATTGATTTGAAAGAACACCCGCCATATTGACGTCTATATGGCAGATGTACTTTTAATTTCGATATAACTTTCTTCTAATTTAAGTACAGTTTTTTTAATTCCAGGTACTAAATAGTACATTTTAGGCACATTTTTTTGATATTTGAGACAGTTCAATTCACCATGATACACCCGCCATTTAGACTCTCATAATAAGGCACGTTGTATTGTAGGTATAGAAAATGCTACTAGCTATAGGGTGGGTACCCACTTAGGTTCGCGAACCTCCGCGCTCCGCGAACCTGCACCGAAAATATCATTTATTCTCTGCTGAAACAGGGCGCCGAGGTGTGTACGTGAGGGAACTCGTATGCGAAGCTGGTTCGCACAGGCACACACTGTAGCCAAAGTAAAAATATTTGTTTTTGCTATGGATCACTGTTCTAGGTTCGCGGAGCGCGGAGGTTCGCGAACCTAAGTGAGTACCCACCCATAAAGATAAAGAGTGATCTTCTCTCAAATTGTAGTCTATCACATCACAGTCTATAGGCATCTTTTATAAGTATTCATTGTTTGTAGCATTTTAAAAGTATGTAGGTACATTTTCGGTAAGTTCATAATTTTATGCTAAAACAACAATTAAAAAGAATATACGGTATAACAGTGCGGTGGTAATGTTAAAAAAGACGCTTAGAAAACGCTTTTCGTACAAGTCATCTCGGAAATATGAAAATGTGGTATCGATGCATTCAGTACGATGCCCTGATCACAAATATATAAGATGACAAGTGCGAAAGTGGTGGGGGTAGAAACTGTGACGTCATAAAGTTTTCAGTACAAAGAAAGTTTTTTTTCATACCATGTGGTATATCTGTCGTGGGCCAATCGTTGAATTGGGCCGATCGAGATCTGCCTGGGCAGATCACGATCACGATACGCCGGCATTTCTTGATTTGCCTTTTCAAAACCCGCCATATCGTTCAAAGCCATAACGTTTGACGATTTGCCCGTCCATGCTTGGGCAAATCGATTCTGTGGGGTGGCCAAAGTACAAGCAAATACAATAAAGTTTGGAAAATAATTATTCTACTATATAATAAAGATAAAACCAGCCATGCTGGGATTAATAGTCTGTAGAGTGACCAAAATATTAGTAAAATGAAAAGAATGTAGGTACATTAATTATTTTTTGAATTTTGTTTGTTATAAATCATCATTCTCATCTTAACATTCTCATTATTATTCTCATTATTATTATTATTATCATCTTAACACGTGGTTCGTTATACAAATGTCTCTTAAAATCGTATTGTTTTTATTATCACAATTTTCGATTTCTTGTGACGCCGCCATCTTGCTAGCACGTAAACACACAGGCTGACAGAGCGCAAACAACGTTACATTACAGCGCCACAAGCGTCGCGAAACGGAAGTATATTACGATGCGCCCAGCCATATCTCGATGTGGCTAAGTACTAGTAGGGCAAATCGATGAATGGTTGCTTTTATCGATCTGCCTAATTTTTGATTGGGCACATCATGAAATTATAAGCCAGATCATGAAATGCCGGCACATCGTGATCTGGCCAGGCAGATCTCGATCGGCCCAGTTCAACGATTAGCCCACAACATATCAAATGATAGGGCTTTGTGAGTAGATTGCGAATATATAACACACTATAAAATTTTCACTGCTTGGTCTAACAAATTATTAGCAAACGTCGAAAAATTCGCATTGAAAACGACTGAATTGATTTTTACAAAATACAAAACAAATAACTATGCACATACTCATTCCGAATGTATAAAGGTAATTGGCCAAAGATATTTAAAAATAAGAAAAGTACATCAGTTTTAATAACAGCATAATTTTCTGCTTTTTAGGGTTCCGTAGCCTAAATGGCAAAAAACGGAACCCTTATAGATTCGTCATGTCTGTCTGTCTGTCTGTCTGTCTGTCTGTCTGTCTGTCTGTCTGTCTGTCTGTCTGTCTGTCTGTCTGTCCGTATGTCACAGCCACTTTATTCCGAAAGTATTAAGACTACACAGTTGAAACTTGGTAGGTAGATGTATTCTGTTAACCGCTTAACGAATTTAATACAAAAATAAGAAAAATAAAAGATTAAGGGGGGGCTCCCCATACATGGAACTGAAACTGAAAAAAATTTTTTTCTTCAAACCAACACGTGTTGGGTGTTTATAGATAGGTCTTTAAAAATGACATTGAGGTTCCTAAAACAACTTTTTCTCAAAGTCAACCGTTTGGAAGATATTCACCGCCAAAGTGGTAAAATGTGTGTCCCCCCCCCTTTAACTTTTGAAATAAGAGAGTGAAAAATTTAAAAAAAATATATGCTGTAGATCTTAATAAACACTTTCAACCAAAATTAGTTTGAACGAGATATAGTAATTAGTTTTTGAGATATAGCACATTTTCCAAAACCGCAAATATAACTTTGTCATTCATACCAACACTGTGAAAAACAAAGTTATTTTTACAGACGAAAAATTATAGGTGGTATTAAATATGGTATGGTATAAGGTAACTACGGAACCCTATGGCGCGTGGCCCGACATGCACTTGGCCGGTTTTTCTAAATTCTCAGATTCCTTTAATAATTAAGAAAAAAACAAATAAATAAACTTTTGTATGTTTATTATTTCTTGTCCTACTTACTAAACAGTATTTGACAGTTTCCATGCTTCTTTTAAAATTAAATCACTATTAAAAAATGTGTTAACAATTTCTTTGGTTTTCAATGCGTGGAAAACCATTTGTTGAATTTTATACATGATTATTTCAAAAAAGAATTGAGTAAAGTTTGTTTACCAAATAGGACAAGTAAGGATAACTAAAAGTAATGAAAAATACACATGGAAAACACACACAGTTGCTCGGAGACCTAAATAACCTGACGAAACTCAATAGGCAAAAGTTATTTAGAAAAAATCAAAACAATACCCAAAAATCACAGCCTTTTTAATGGGTGTGAAAGGGGCATTCATAAAATACAACAAATGTTTTACCATGCATAGAATACCAAAACTATTGTAAATTGTTAATAATATTTGATTTTATAAGACAACATATTTTAAAAATAGTAATTAGGTTTAAAAGAAGTAGGTATCTAAAGTGTCAAAATTTGGTTATTATACCTTCGTCTGTTTATCCTTTTTTGTCCTAGTAAGGATAAACATACGAAAGTTTATTTATTATTTTTTTTACTAATTATTACAGGAATCTGAGAATTTGGAAGAAGCAGAAAATTATGCTGTTATTAAAACTGATGTACTTTTCTTATTTTTAAATATCTTTTGTCAATTACCTTTAGACTGTAATGAAAATTTTTACCCCCGGGGTATTGATGGTATTTACCCCGCTGAAGATTATAGTCGGTAGAGCAAAGGGGTCATGTGGATTCGCGTGGCTCAGTCATCTATGGACTAACTATAATTTTGGGCGCCGTTAATATCAATGAAAGTAAAAGATTAAAAAGATTAAAGTGTCCGCAAATCGAAACAAAGTGAGTTTAATAAATCAAACCAAGATTTGCGTTGAAACAAACATTTATTTAACGTATCGCATAACTAACACAAAGTTAACAACTAATCGTTAAGAAACTTGTCATAAAAATATTTAAAACCACTTGGGTTATACGGGCCTTAACGAGCCATCCGAAGAGTTAAAGTGAGGTCACACATTATATTTCAATACATATTACCTTGGGAACCCATACTAATGTTAAAACCGCACGAAGGCAAAATGGCATAACAGGGACCCTTAACAGGTTAAAGTAAGACCATACATTGATCACAATAATAATGCCCTTGGGACTCACTATAAAATTAAAACCACTAAAGAATAAGGGATTTATAACTAGAAACCCTTAAAAGTTAAGGCGAGGACATACTCGCTCGCTTCCAGCCAGTCGGACGGAATGAATTGCCGTCTGTCTAGAAACGAACCTATATGTACCTACTGACAGAACTTATGCTAAAATACAAATCACTTATTATCTTAACACAAGACATTCATAGTAAAATAGAATTATTTATACATTCTGGCTCATGACCAGAGATTACGCTGAACCTAAATTAATTTAAAATATGTCTAAGACATTTATTGGCTGTAGAATTGCACGGGACTAAATTGAACATGACCTCGAGTAACCTTTGCAAGTTTATAGGTACTTAGGGTGAAAAAGGTTCATCCGAACGTGGATTAATTCCCGAGATACATGTTACGGAACACTGCAGCTACGGTAATAATGAAAGGAATCTTCAGAATACCTCGGTTATGTTGATATTATACTCATTGCAGACGTAATGTATACCACGTGCTGCGACATCGGCGGGCTTTATAGCGAAGCTAAGCCTTAGTCCTGACGCAAATTTTTAGGTAAACCATGGACCGCTAAGCCATAGTCTTGACGTAACTTTTGAGGTAAACTATGGGAGCCCAAATTGGGCTTGAATTACTACAGGTATTTATCTCATAAGAGATATGTTGAAAGATAAATTAATGAGCCTCGCGCCCACTTAAAAGGATGCTCAAAGCATCATGAAATTAATTACGAAAACCCACAAGGAATTACAAAAACCTGGGGTAGAATCACATCTTCTGTCATTCTTGGAAACGTCGCGAAACCTCTCGAATACCATCGACAACAAGACCACGCCATAGACAAGCTACCTTCTCTGAACATACTTACCTTTTATAGTAATATAATTATTAAAATCTTTAACTAGCATGCCAAACATTAACATTTACTTTAATTAATTAAAATAACAAATAAGTGATATTTATTTATTTTATTTCATCGACAAAGTATAAGTTTATTGGTTTGTGGGACTAGCATGACGAATGAAGCGCCAAACGTCACATCTGACAGTTGTCACTTGTCAAAGTGCCAGTCAACTGTGAGATGTGTAAACAAGAAAATTTATTTATTTTAATTATCAAAAAAGTACTAAAATTCTTAGTGAATGATGTTTCAAAATGAATTTAAGTGAATGCCCGAATGCCGGAATGTATGGTACAATCGCCGACATTCGCTAAGCCATTGGAAATTAACGCAAACAAAGGTAGTAATCTGCATGCAATAAACTAACACTAAACATATCAAAAAACTACATGAAAACACTGGATGTGTTTTGTAATACCTATCTAAACCTAATACCTAATGTGGCGGTCCAACCCACATGACTATAGCGAGAATCCCGCTATAAAAAGTACCTGAAAGATCAAGTGTTCGCTACCCCATAGGGAGGTGAAAAAAAAAGTGTTACAAGACATTCGAAAAGAGTATGTGCAGAGTTATTTGTTATGTATTTTGTAAAAATCAATTCAGTCGTTTTCAATCTAGACCTGTTCAATGGCGACTCTGAATTGCGAAATTTTTCGACGTTTGCTAATAATTTGTTAGACCAAGTAGTGAAAATGTTATAGTGTATTATATATTCGTAATCTACTCACAAAGCTCTTTCATTTGATATACCACATGGTATGAAAAAAATATATTTGTACTGAAAACTTTATGACGTCATAGTTCCTACCCCCACCATTTTCGCGCTTGTCATCTTATATATTTGTGATCAGGGCATCGTACTGAATGCATCGATACCACATTTTCGTATTTCCGTGATGACTTGTGCGAAAACTAACCTCAAACCTTGTTTTACCGCCCTACTATAAGTCGGTGCGGAAAGTATTTCGTTACGTTTCGACCAACTTGAAATAGGGATTCCTTATAGATTTAAGCATGTGTTCTGAATACAGATGCACACATCAAAAAGTATACGACGAGTACCAATGAATCTGTAACATCTTTTACTCTAATACCTATATATTTTTTAATGTTGGTCCGTACGAGACGAGTCCGTTACGTACCGACCAAGTTCACGGTTGCCGTATGGCTAACAGTCGACAAGTACAATAAAATTTTGCTAGGTACTAAATAGAACATTTAGAGTAGATCACGTTGAAATAATCCATTATCAAAAATAAAATTTGGTCGGTACCCAACGTATCACACCGCTGTAAGCCCAAGATAGCGCTGGTAATGACGTCATGAGTGACGTCACGCTAGATATTGTAAACGCGCTAACGTGCATGCGGACCGGCTGTTATCGCGATAATATCGATATTTTCGCCATGGGGACCGCAGCCATAATTGTCAAGTCAGAATTTGACAATCAGCTGAGAATCATAATATTATCCCCGTCAAATGGTAATGCGCGTGGCGGCCATGTTGATGACGTCAAAATGACGTAGTGAAACCGAACACTCAGTACCGTTAGCAAAACTGGCTGGCGGGCGAGTAGGGATGATAATCGATAATCGATGCCGAAATAATCGATTATTTGATATTAGATTATTTCAAATGTGTAAAGTCCGATTATCAATTTCTTAGAAAAAAGGTAAACAATGGTGTTACCAGAACAAAACAACACAAAATGAAGTAGTATATTGCGATGTCAAGAAAAAAACACTAAAGTACATGGTTTCACCACAAACCTAATATAAATATTAATTAGATAAATATTATGATTATGAATCATCCGATTCGGATTCGGAATCCAGATCCGCTTAACGCAGCGGACGCTCTTATGGTACGTAGACTAGCGGCCGCCCGCGACTTCGTATGCGTGGAGAGTTATTTTTCTATCCCTTAGGAGTCAGGAGTCGGAATCTGTTGGTCACACTTCTGATTATCTATGACCACTCGAAGTATCTCGGTTGACTTTGTGTTTCCACCTGCTTGTAAAAATGTCCAACCTCAAAAGGCTTTATTTATCAATACAGAAGCTTTTGCTTTATTAAGAGCACACAAAACAGAATCAGTTCCTGTTTTTTTTGACGAAAGGTACCCTATGTCCTTTTCTGTACCTGTGACAACGTGTATGCAAATTTTTTTGATGATCGGTTGAGTAGTTAAGGTTCCATGATAGCAAAACATGGTTACGCGGGCCATTTTTTTATATAGAAAACGTAAAGTTGTAGCCACAAAAAATATATACGACAAGATAAAGTGCTTTTTTTTCGGGATGAAAGGTACCCTATGTCTTTTTTTGTACCTCAAACAGTACCTCAGACAACGTATATGTAAAATTTCATGATGATCGGTTCAGTAGTTAAGACGTGAAGGCGTAACAAACAAACAAAGAAACGGACTTTCACATTCATAATATTAATAAGGATGAATAAGGAATAATGATAGACCTATTATTTTGGTTGAATAGCTAAAGTGAATTTATTGGCAATATTCGAATTGCACACCGGAAAATCCCCGTTAGGTTTATGTTTGTTCAAATGCAGTTAGGGATACGCAAAATGTCAAAAGTATCGATACCAAAAATTTTCGGAACAAAACTATCGATATCTGAAGGTATCGAGTACTTATAATACATTTATAGAAACCTGAATGGAGTGTTGTTTTTATTGCCCTAGCAACAACTTATTTATTTCGCAAAATAATCTAGCAGTAACGTGTCTCACAAAAGAAACATTTAATTTGCTAGTAGATTCTTTTCTGAAAAAAATCGGCGTAAAATTAGCAATTAGATCGATCATTATAATTCTTAGATTAATCGACCAAATCGCAATAAGTTAGCAAGGATTAATCGTTTAATCGAATCAATTTCGAACATCGCTTCGCTACCACCGAGTTGACAGACATTCAAGAGCGGATATCTCGAAAACTATACAAGTTATCGAAAAAATTGTCTGAATAAAACTGGTAGCAAATTTAATCAGCTTTTATTTTGTATGTAGTCTTCTTATCTTATGTCGCTTGAACTCATAGTTTCTGAGATATATGTAAAAAACCGAAAAATGGGGCCTTCAAACCTCCCCCCTCCGCCCCGGCATAGGGGCTACTGGCGGCGAATTTTGATATGTTCACCTCCCAACAGGTCCAAATAAAGTTACGAAGTCAAAAATTGTCTTCCAAGCATTTCCCTCTATATATTTTTTTGAGCTTTCTTTGCCTGAACTATTATTTAAATAAATAATATTTCATTTTCATTTATTTTGAAAATATCCATACAATTATTATATTTTCACTTAACCCTATCTTATTGACAATAATAATCATTAAATCAAATTAATTATTATTTACTTCAACTTTTTTTGCTAGCTGTAGCGGGTGACGTCACTATTAGGTTAATTTGACAAGGTTCCAGCGCATTACCATTTGACGGGGATAATAACTAACTTCAAAGTTGAAAGTTTTTTGGAAAATAGTTACTTTGTAGGACAATATGAAGTATATTTCTCGATTGTTTCAACCCGTTATATCAATACCAAAGAATGCTAAGATCAAGAATACAGAAATCACTTGTAAAAGTCAAAAGGTAAGAATAATTTTTGACCGCAAAATAATTCCGGTCTTTATTACTGCCAAAGCAAATTAAATTTTCTAATATTATTTACTTTCTATTCACCGTAAAAAATAGAATTCCCTATCCACAATTTATTTAGTTAGTAACTTCTGATACTGTAGGGAAGAAATAGGTTGATTCAAATATAGGTTATTATTGTCTTTAAATATAATGTGACTAATTTAACAATGTACAACTGAACATGTACATGTGTAAAAAATTTCATGACGATCGGTTCAGTAGTTAAGACATGAAAGCGTTACAAACAAACGGACTTTCGCATTTATAATGTTAGTAAAGATAATTAGGTATAAACAATTTTATTCTCATACAAAGATATTAATGGGCTCGTCTTTCCTTTAGTTGACGTGGAGTTAAGAGTTCATATTTTTTTTGTGTAAAGAACTCATAATTTAGATCACGAATACGAAATATTAAGGTGCGGAAACAAATAGGACGCGAGAAAAAAAATTCTAAAAATTAAGATTTTCTAGGTTAAAAATGTCTAATTTTAGGCCATGTCGTCATTTTTGACGTTTAATAGCGGCGTACTATGTTGGTAGTTGGTAGCACTGCTAAATTGTTGCGATAGTGACCAAAAACCGCAGGTCACGTGATAGGTGCGAGGAGCGTAGCGACGAGCATGTTAGGTGTACATGAACCCAGCGCGCAAGCCGAGCGAGCGAAGCGAGCGTGCCGCGGCAGCGGCCGGCGAAGCGCCAGAAACGACTTTTTTTACGTGCAAAATCTTGTATGTACGTCCCCTCCCCTCTCCCCACCTCTTTTTAGCCTCCCCTGCTTAATTCCCATATTTTTTGTTTTGAGGTTATGTTTACACAAAAAAATATTTCTCGAAATCTACGCAACGCCGGCAGATGGGGATTGGAAGAGGTTGTTGTTTCAACTTGTTTCCCTTCCCCTCCCCTCCTTTAATTGCCGAAAAATAACAGTAATTTGTCTGTTATCATTACTTTTTAGTGCGAGATTAAAAATTAATTTAAAAAAAGTATACATTTCCGCACTCCCAAATTTTACGGGGGGGTTGGAGTTAGTTAATTCAAATTAACTAACAAAAGGACTGTAGACAGTCTAAGATCTTCATCAAATCGGTTGACAAGAAGAAAACTAGAGAATTGCTGAAACGAAGCAGGAGAAATATAAGAATGATTGTAGGTGTACTGACAGGACACTGTCCACTAAACAGACACCTATCAGTGATCAAACGGACAGAGGATCCCATCTGTCCGCAATGTAGAGAAAAAGAAGAAACAAGCTACCACTTCATGGCAGAATGCCCGATATACGCATCACTGCGCTGGGAGTTCTTTGGAGTGGATAAGCTTAAGAAAGAGGATCTAAAGCAGTTAATGATAAGTCAACTCAGCAGGTACTGTAAGCGTACAGGTAGGTTCGAGGGTCTGACGCCGGTGGGGTAAATTATAACCCGCCTCTCCCTCCGGGGATTTGGGGAAATGGGTGAAATGGTTCCAATCAAGGTGACTGATCACCCGTCTGGCTTCGCTGTTGTCCCCCCTTCTAAATAATAATAATAATAAATAATAATTCAAATTACAATAAAGTGCCTAAACTACTTTCCAGCTCCTCTTAGAGCTCGGTTTAGTAAGACCAACAGGCTCCGGCCTCTTCACCATGCTCCCCCTCGCGAGAAGAGCGGCAGATAAGCTTGAAGCACTCGTTCGTCACTACATCGAGGAAGCAGGAGGGCAGAGGGTGTCCCTGCCAGCGCTGACTGCGGCGAGCCTCTGGGAGAAGACGGGCAGGCTGAGTGACGTTGGACCGGAGCTCGTGAAACTGCAAGATCGACACGGGCATAAATATTTGTTGGCGCCTGTAGGTATAGTGTTTTTTTTTTAATTTTGGTAATTTATAAGCTTGATGTGTGTAACATACAGGGTCATTCTAAATTCACCATCCAAATTTTAACTCGTCAACGCCCGGAAAACGAGACATTATAGATTTTCTATTGTTATTCGGATGCCAGTGACCGCTCGGGCGTTGATGAATTAAGGATGTGTTCAGTCCATGAAACTGATTAACTTTCTCTAAGGAACATAGGGTCAAATATTAAAAAAACGACTATCCATACAAATCAAAGAGATCATTGCATGTGATCAGATTTATTATACTCTTTATTGCACTATAAACATGGTTACAAAGATAATTACAATTATTGTGAGCAAAGGTGAGCTTATCTCTAAAAGAGATCTCTTCCAGCCAACCTAGAACGTGTGGGAGATTTCGTAAGTTAGCAGGTAAGACAAACTGCAGAATGGTTGGTACACATAATGAATCTAAAAATATATTATACCCAAAAAATAAAATACTTTAGATTTACTAATGGATGACCAAAACTTTATGGCGAAATTTAACACAAGTCTCTTCGAGAAAGTTGATTAGTTTCATGGACTATAAACATCCTTAAAATTTGGATGGTGAATACGTATAAAATGTATTTATGTATCCCCTTTTTTTCAATCTCCCTTAATTTCTCTTAATCTTACTCAACTTTTAGGACTCAATGGAACCAACTCTGAAATCGAGAACATTTTTTTTTTTTATTGTTTTATCTCACGAACTCATTCGCCAACGCTGTTATGGCTTTGCAATAAAGTTGAAACTAGTTTAATTCATTGGTTTTCTTGAGATAGCAAACTATCTAAAGACCCAGGTAATTGAAATTTGTAAAAAAAAAAATTTTTTTGTTTGTAGACACATGAGGAAGCCATTGCAGACCTTCTCTCAGATGTGGGACCTCTGTCATATAAACAGCTACCTCTGCTACTGTATCAAGTAAGTATATTTAATAGATATCTGCTTGGCTGCCCTAAACCAAATCCAAGTATCTCATTCTAGGCACACTTTACAGGACAGCTTAAAAATGTTCTTTAGTGTTTTTATTGAAAAAAAACTGATATTCTGAACACTAAAATGTTAAAATATCATTGGTATTTAAAAGTGATGCAACGGAAGTGTCTTAGCGGAACCAGAAACGGAAACAGATGTTGAAAGTAAATTTTAGCAGAATCAGAAACGGATGCAGAAACGGAAGTGTAAATAATATGAAAAAAAAGACAAATTTACAAATATAATTCTTTATTAAGTATCAAATACACCAAATCTGGCTGGCTGACCCCTCCCCCGCGCGCTCAACCGTCCAGCGACTCGCACGCGCTTCGCGCCGCGCATGCGTAACTCTCAGCCGTCGGTTGTAAACTTACAAGTTACTACTACTTTTAAAAGTTGCGGAAACAGAAGCAAAAACGGATGTTGAAAATCGCGCGAAACTTCCGCACTTGCGGAAACAGAAACAGAGATCCGTTGCATCACTGGTATTTAAAGTAAAAACATATTTCTGTAAAAAAAAATTCGTTCTCATACCTACCTACATTTTGACGAACGATAATAATGTTCCGCCTAGAAATATGTATGTATTTGTCAATAATATTTCTACGCTATAAACAAGTAACTTAGATTCTCTATTGTACTTTTAGTAGGTGCTTGTTTTCAGCTTTGCATAAAGCCACAGAATATAGTCCTTACAACTATAAAATAAATACATAGAAATCAAGTATCTGCTAATCTATTTTAAATACAAGTATCTTGATAAGACTTGCTTGTTTTTAAATTAGAAACGGGAAAAAAACTTTGTTTTAGCGTAGATTTTGCAAAAAGAAAAATATTCTTGAAACAAATTATTGGCTATATTTCCCGAATTAAACCGAATTTTAATAAAATAAAAAAATGGTAGATGCGACTTGCTTTGCTTAAACAGAAAATGAAATAAAAATTTTTTTTTGGAAACTGAGTTACTTGACTTCTGCGTAGGGCAGCCGTGCTATTAAACCAATAATTTGCTATTTAACCGTCTCTGTGGTCTAGTGGTTGACGCAGGGGTCCCGGGTTCGATTTCCAGGAGGGTACAATTTGTACTCGGTTTGGTTGGTGGTAGGGCTTATTCCAAGTCCGCCATCTTACCTAAATCTGACGCCATAACAACAATTTAAAAATTGTTCCGGCAGTTAGAGGTAAGATAGCCAGTTCCTCAGTGGTGAGGATTCAGGGTGTAGTGCGCTTCCACCTTCAGCCTTATCATCACTTAACATCGGTGAGGTGAAGGCCAAGGAATATCCCGTTGTGCATAAAAAAACCGGCCAAGTGCGAGTCGGACTCGCGCACGAAGGGTTCCGTACCAAAAACTGAAAAATAACACGTTTGTTGTATGGGGGCCCCACTCAAATAATTAATTATGTTCTGTTTTTAGTATTTGTTATTATAGCGGCAACGGAAATACATCGTCTGTGAAAATTTCATTTGTCTAGCTATCACGGTCCATGAGATACAGCCTGGTGACAGACAGACAGACAGACGGACAGCGTAGTCTTAGTAATAGGGTTCCGTTTTTACCCTTTGGGTACGGAACCCTAAAAATACCATTTTGTTGAACAGATAAGCAACAAATACCGCGACGAGCACCGTCCCAAGCACGGGTTGTTGCGCGCTCGTGAGTTCAGCATGCTCGACGCTTACGGAGCGCACGCGAGCGAGCGATGCGCGCAAACCGTTTACCAGAGTGTATCGGACGCTTATAGGAAGTTGTTTGAGAAAGTAGAACTGGCTGTGCATAGAGGTGAGTTTGATATTTTCGTTATTAATTTTTGTATGAAACAGGTGATTTTCTTCGCGGTTTCAGAGTTGGTCCCATAGTAAAAGTTGTTCAGTGTGATGGTCCCTATCTACCATATTCGGCATTACGGGTACTTTTGTAACACGTATAACGATTAAATTGAGAAATTGATTTCTTTTAGTGCACTCCGAAGAATATTGCTTAAACAATATTTTGTAAGTCTGTACTTTAGTTTAAGGCGGTTGTATGACCGAAAGTGACGCCGCGGTGAATTTTATTTAATATTGTAATTCTAAAGGTATGATTCCGATCTCAGCAGCAAGCAGCAGTGCTGCCGCAGCAGTGTGCTCCAAATTGAACCGTAATGCTATGTTTAAAGGCTCAATTTGAAGTGAGCGGAGAAGTGTCGCGACCGCATAGTATCTTTAGACGGTATCATTACATTCCCTCGTAGTCACTGCTAGAAGTAGATAGCAAAACTGCTAAATGTGGCCGTTTTTGACACATTTGCTAACAATTTTTATGAATGACTGCGAGGGAATGTAGTGATACCTTCTAAAAATACTAGACTATGAGCCCTAAAAATTCCACGAAAAGTTACATTTAAATCCTTTTTTATTAACAACTTATTAAATATAAACCTCTGAAGGCGCCAATTTCGATGGTATAACCACCTTAATGGATTTTTTGCTAGAAGCGGCCACTTTTTAACCCCCGACACAAAAAGAGGGGTTTTATAAAGTTTAACGTGTCTGTGTATCTGTTTGTGGTATTGTAGCTCCTAAACGAATGAACCGATTTTAGTTTAGTTTTTTTTGTGTCATAGATAATTTTATCCCAAGTGTTCTAAGCTATATTTCATGAAAATCTGTTCAGCCGTTTGAAGATCATCAGCTCTTTTCTAGTTGATGAGGGGATCTGACTCAATGATATTGGAAGTATATGGTAGGGTAACCTTGCCTGATCAGCCGTTTGAAGAACATCAGCTCTTTAATAGTTGATGAGGGGATCTGACTACCTTCCATATGTCCTATCGATTCGAAATTTGGTACCGTGTTACTTCAATAATATTGAAAGTATATTGTAAGGTAAGGGGCCATCCATAAATTACGTCACACGTTAAGGGGGAGGGACGGGGTCGACGAAATGTGACAACGTGTGACAAGGGGGTGGGAGAGGTCCTTAATTTCGTGACGTCACATTTCAAAATCATTTATATAGAAATAAAACAAATTTCTGAACTGTTTTTTAATTCAATAATTATTTCAACATGCAAAAATTGTAAAATATGTGACGTCACAATGGGGGGGGGAGTTTCACAAATGTGACCAGCTGTGACAAGGACGGGGGAGGGGGTCAAAAATTTAAATGTGTTTCTATTTATGTTCAAGTTGAGGCGCCCTCTGGCGACATGGGCGGGTCACTATCGCACGAGTGGCAACTGTGCGCGGGCGCGGGGGAGGACTCCATAGAAATATGCCCGTCCTGCTCGCATGCTACATTACCAGGGGGCCAGCGGTGCGGGTGTGGGAAAGGGACGGATGCAGTTAGCAGTATAGAGGTTAGTGGGAACTGTGCGCGAGTATTTGTATTGTAATTCTACACTGGCCTGCAAAAGTAAGTACTACAGAGGCCTATTGTCATACAAACGAGGTAACTTTGATGCTTTGGTTCTCCGTCCAGGATTAAACGGGGTGTGATTTGATAATGGCCATTCAAAGAGTAAATGGAGGAGGCCCAGATCGCTAAAGAAACCCAACGGATTAGAAGAGTCGTTTAGGTCAGGGTTGAACTTAAAAAAATAACAAGTTAAAATTACATCAAAAGTATGGAAAATGTAACACTAAAGAGTCAGTTCGGTCTCTGGTGTAAACGACTTGTAGGAATGTGGTAGGGTATGGTAATATGGAGAGAGGGTAGCCACTGATAGGAAGGCCAAAGTGGTAGATCTTCCTCCGGGCTGGGAGGTATTAGCCCGGGGACCGCGGTCCAACTGATGATGGTTGGAAGTTGTATATATAGTTTGGTGGCTGAGAAAACTCCGATAGCGAGATGTAGGTTTCTCCATATATTCTCCATACTACGAGGTGTTATTCCTTACTAATCTTTGTGTTCATTCGACACTAGGCGCCATCTAGTAACATGGTGGTTGAATCCTGTTGTAACCGTGTTGCTATGTGCGGCGGTACGGTAGATGCCGCTACAGACTCTTCTAAGCCGTTGAGTTTCTTTCATTTACTCTTTGAATGGCCATTATCAAATCACACCCCGTTTAATCCTGGACGGAGAACCAAAGCATCAAAGTTACCTCGTTTGTATGACAATAGGCCTCTGTAGTGCTTACTTTTGCAGGCCAGTGTAATACACAATTTTAATAAAACTTCCCGTGAAATTTTAAGGGCCTATAGTATTTCCCTCGTAGTCACTGATAGAATTAGATAGCAAAACTGCTAAAAGTGGCCGTTTTTGACACTTTTGCTATTATGAGAGTCAATATGGCGGGTGTATCATGGCGAATCGAAATGTCTCAAATACCAAAAAAATGTACCTAAAATGTACTATTTAGTACCTGGAATTAAAAAATTTGTACCTAAATAAGAAAAAAGTTATAACGAAATCAAAGGTACACCCGCCATATTGACGTCAATATGGCGGGTGTTCTTTAATAAATCAATGTTGAACCATTATACATAAAATATAACTACATCAAAAAAATGTACCTAAATTGTACCTCAAGGCAAAAAAAACACATGCTCGATTACTTAAGTAGTTTCTGAGAAATCAAACAACAGTTTTTTTTGTGATCAACAAGATGGCGGGATCCCTTATGGTCTTAAAGTATATCACGGCTTGATTTCACCATTCATTAGTGCCATTCATATTTTGGTAACTACTATTTAGTACTATTCGATTGGAACTATTTGGTACCATTCATTAGGTACTATTTAGTACAAATAATTTAGTACCATTCATTTGTCACTACTTAGTACAAATTATTTGGTGCCATATAGTACAATTTATTTGGTACCATATTGTACCATTCGTTTGCTACTATATGAATGGTACTATTTAGTACAAATTATTCGGTACCATATAGTACCATTATTTTGTTACTATTTAGCACAATTCATTGGGTACTATTGGGTACAAATCATTTGGTAACATATTGTACCATTAGTTTGTTTCTATTTAGTACCATTCATTAGGTACTATTAGGTACAAATTATTTGGTACCATATTGTACAATTACTTTGTTACTATTCAGTTCTCAAGCTTACGCGCTCACTAGACATGAAATAAAACAATTTTTAACGGATACTAGCGCGGTTTTATTAAAAGTACTTTGGTAATTAGTTAGTATTTGGTTTGATTTTTGGTTTTCCCGACGTTTCGGCAACTTTGCAGCTTTGCCGTGGTCACGGGGACTGAAGCTGCCTGTGAGTCTACCCTCAAGCGAAGAATTTTTTAGACGTTCAGAAATTAAAATTTATCAAAAAAATTTTTTATTAATTGTTTTAAGTTGATTTATAATGTAATTTTATGAATTATTTAGTGCTAAAAAGTGAGAGAAGTTTTGATTGACGCTCGCTTCATAATGTTTCCAATCTTGTCAGTGACACCCTTCACGTATGGTACGACGGCAGGTTATAATAATAATTATAATAAAAAAATGTTTATTTCTCTCAAACAATCTTACATGATACAAATAATTTCTAAGAGACAATATTGTTATAGGTAACAATTATTAAGATTGAGAGAGACTGGTGCCTAAACTAAGCTAAGCTTGACGCTCTACTATATATACCTAATAAATGGTACTAAATAGAAACAAACTAATGGTACAATATGTTACCAAATGATTTGTACCCAATAGTACCCAATGAATTGTGCTAAATAGTAACAAAATAATGGTACTATATGGTACCGAATATTTTTTATTTAATAGTACCTAATGAATGGTGCTTAATAGTAACAAACGAATTGTACTAAATTGTACCAAATAATTTGTACTGATTAGTACCTAATGAATAGCACTAAATAGTAACAAATAATGGTACTATATGGTAGAAAAATAATTTGTACCAACCAGTATCGAATGAATGGTACTTAATAGTGACAAATAAATGGACAATTATGGTATCAAATAAATTGTACCTAATAGTACCTAATGAATACTAAATAGAAGACTAAATAGAAACAAATGAATGGTACTATATGGTACCAAATAATTTGTACCTAATAGTACCTAATGAATGGCACTAAATAGAAACAAATAAATGGTACTATATGGTACTAAATTATTTGTACTAAATAGTACCTAATGAATGGTACTTAATAGTAACAAATGAATGGTACTATATGGTACCAAATAATTTGTACTAAATAGTACCATTCATATAGTAACAAACGAATGGTACAAGATGGTACCAAATAATTTTTATTTAATAGTACCTAATGAATGGTACTTAATAGTAACAAACGAATGGTACTATATGGTACCAAATAAATTGTACTATATGGCAACAAATAATTTGTACTAAATAGTGACAAATGAATGGTACTAAATTATTTGTACTAAATAGTACCTAATGAATGGTACCAAATAGTTCCAATCGAATAGTACTAAATAGTAGTTACCAAAATATGAATGGCACTAATGAATGGTGAAATCAAGCCGTGATATACTTTAAGACCATAAGGGATCCCGCCATCTTGTTGATCACAAAAAAAACTGTTGTTTGATTTCTCAGAAACTACTTAAGTAATCGAGCATGTGTTTTTTTTGCCTTGAGGTACAATTTAGGTACATTTTTTTGATGTAGTTATATTTTATGTATAATGGTTCAACATTGATTTATTAAAGAACACCCGCCATATTGACGTCAATATGGCGGGTGTACCTTTGATTTCGTTATAACTTTTTTCTTATTTAGGTACAAATTTTTTAATTCCAGGTACTAAATAGTACATTTTAGGTACATTTTTTTGGTATTTGAGACATTTCGATTCGCCATGATACACCCGCCATATTGACTCTCATTTTGCTATTTACTTCTATGAATGACTGCGAGTGAATGTAGTGATACCTTCTAAAAATACTAGACTATGAGTACCCTAAAACTTCCACGAGAAGTTTTATTAAAATCATTTTAAAAACCTCTAAGAACGCCACTTTCAGTGGTATAACCACCTAAACTATCAGATGCGCTGGTTTTCAATATTAAAAAATTCTTAAGGTAAAATTGATAATCATATAATTTGTATGTGATACGAAATTCACAGGGTCCACTAGGAGATATGAGCTATTTTATTGTCCCCACTGCTGAGGCACAGGCCTTCCCTATGGGCGGATAAGGAGAATGGGCCATAACCCACCACGCGGGCCCAATGTGGATTGGTGGGTGTTAACGACTGCAAATGCAGCCGGGACCAACAGCTTAACGTGCCTTCGTAACGGAGCTCAAGATAGTAATTTTTGGTCACCCATCCCATGACCAATCCTTGCGAAAGTTGCTTAACCTCCACAATCGCAGGGCCAGGCTCTAAACCACTGCACCATCGAGCTCCTCGGGTCCACTAGTCACTACATAGTATAAAACAAAGTCGCTTCCCGCTGTCTGTCCCTATGTATGCTTAGATCTTTAAAACTACGCAACAGATTTTGATGCGGTTTAGAAGAAGGTTTATACAGGGTGTTTGGTAATAGCCTTATAAAGCCAAATATGGTAGATAGGAACCATCAAACTGAACAACTTTTACTATGGGACCAACTCTGAAATCGCGAAAAAAATCAGCTGTTTCATACATTTTAATATTTTCGTTTTTAATTTTTGGGAGTTAATTAATTGGGTGACTGGAAATAATTAAATGCTACTGTTAATGGGATACTTAAATACTAAACCTGGCAGCGGTTTATTTTTTGGGCGACAAAATAACTAAACGGGCGACAAACAGTGGATTACAAAAATACTTAAAACGGGCGACTACATGTGGGTGATAAATAATTTAAGTTAGCAGTGATAAATCTAAATGGGTGACAAGAATACTGAGTGGGCAACAAGTAGGTAACTATATAACTGATTTAAGCTGCCCAACGTGGTATTTTTTAACACCTTATTATTAGGTTGCTTTCTCGTTTATTTGTTTGTCTTTTGTCATCTCGATTAAGATAATAGTCGCCTTTTTTAAATAAAATATATGCCAAATTTTAAATGTTTTGTGTGCCCTAAGGTTGTCGCCCAAATAGTAATTTGGTCGCCCGTTCTGAATAACTAGTTACTCAAGTTGTATTTTACAGTCACCCATTTTCTATATCTGTAGTCGCCCTCGCTCCGTCGCCCACTTAGTATTTCAGTACGCTGTATTCAGTAGTTTTGAAACCCAAAATGGGAATTTATTGTTACCCGAATAAATACTACCCTTAATTAGGGTTCCGTACCAAAATGGTAAAAAAGGAACCCTTATGGTGTGACTCAGTCTGTCTGTCTGTCTGTCTGTCTGTCACAGCTGAATATCTCGGGAACTACTAATGGTATCAACTTGAAATTTGGAATAGTTCAAGATGACATTTGCCCAACTATTTTGCAAATAAAAAAAAAATAAAAAAATAATGTCTTTTTTACAACAGGGTCTGAAAAGGGGTCTTAAAAATTTTAAGTGGGGCTACTAGGGCATGTTGGGTATCATATGAAGGAGCGTCGTTTGCACGTTTTCAATCATTTTTTCTTTTTGTTTTAGGCCGCATAGTTTTCGACTTATGATGAAAAATGTAAAAAAAATGACCGTTCCCCCCCCCTTATCTCCGAAGTTTGCAAAGAGAAAAATCTGAAATAATTCTATGTTATAGCAGTTTATATAAAGATTACAGGAAAAATAAAACGATGTCTCAATATAGCATAATTTTTTAGAAATTAACAAATTTCTAAAAAGTTTATATTAGTTCCACTATCGGTCAAGAGATAGCGCTGACCTAAATCTGCAATACTAATTTAATTATTCTACTCTGCAGTGTGGTTTGATGGTGCAATTATGATGGTACGGAACCCTCGGTGCGCGAATCCGACTCGCTCTTGACCGGTTTTATTTTTGTATGAAACAGCCTTTTTTTCGCGATTTCAGAGTTGGTCCAAAAGAAAAAGTTGTTCAGTTTGATGGTCCCTATTTACCATATTCGGCTTTATAAGGTTATTACCAAACACCCTGTGTGTATAATGTATGGTGTCAAATTCCAGACTACATTGAAGCGAAGCGAGGGCGGGTCGCTAGTAACAGATAAAAATGTTTGTTTGTAGGTGGGTCACACGTTCGTACTGGGGACAAAATACAGCGCGCCCCTGCGGGCCCTGTACACGTCGGCCACCGGGGCCCCGGGGCCCGTGGTCATGTCTTGCTATGGAATAGGAATAACTAGGTAGGTATATATTTATCAACCGCCTTTGTTGTCTAGTGGTTTGCCCACCCGTGTAAGTCGCAAGGGTCCCGGGTTCGATTCTCAGGGGTACAATTTGTACTCGGTTTGGTTGGTGGTAGGGCTTATTCCAAGTCCGCCTGGCTAGCTACCACCATCTTACCTAAGTCTGACGCCATAACAACAATTTAAAAATCTTGTGTTCCGGCAGTTAGAGGTAAGATAGCCAGTTCCTCAGTGATGAGGATTCCGAGTGTAGTGCGCTTCCACCTTCGGCCTTATCGTCACTTAACATCAGGTGAGGTAAAGGCCAATCACTATCCCGTTCTGTGTTACAAAAAATATCAGCAATTTATATGATTTTCAAATCAAAATATGTTTATTTCAATATTAATATTTTTTTTATCTAAATCACAGCTTACATAATACCTCATCCCATAGGTACTAAAGAAATTACCCGTCGTAAGGAGCGTTCCCACGGCCTGCCTGTGGACGGGCCGCGCCGAGCCGAGCCCGTCTGTCTACCCGCAGGTCGTGGGAACCGACAACGTCTGGCGCGCCGGGGCGCGCCGGGGCTCGCCGGGGCCTGTGCGGAGCGTTCCCACGGCGCGCCGGCGCCTGCCGCGGCGCGCGCCCTGCGCGGCGTCACAGTTTAATAAAATAGTGAAATACAGTAGGTTTAGGTATGATAAAAGTCAAGTTTTAAATGGCGGCCATTCCAACATAGACATAGACACCCCAACATGTGGGTGTTTTTGTCGATAAAATTAGATGTATTTCACGCCTTTGAATTGTCGCTACTTCGAGACCAAAGACACTATACATTCAGAAGGAATCGAAGCTAATTTGTTTCTTCTTTTAATATGTGAAGGTAGGTTTTTCGCATTTTTTTGGTTTTTTGTTTTCATCGTTAGTTTTGGTTACCAAGGTATTTGATTGCTTAGAAATTGATTTCGCGGTGAAGATAGACCGTATAATAATATGGATTCTAAAATATTACGATACACGACAGCACTTCAATCAAGTTATACAATTAAACTGCGAAAACAACATTTATTACTCAGGGCATAAAGGCGGTCTCAAGGTCAACATAGACCAAAAAAGAACGGCCTGAGGTGCCTCATGTGTACAGTGAACTGCACGTCAGACTATACATGTTGACCTTGACATGACATTTAATTAACAAATTAACTAATCCACAGATAAAAAAAATACCTGCCTGGAAAGTCCGAAAAAAAGATTAAGTATTAGTAGGTACCTTAAATATTTTTTATACAGTTCCTTTGGTCTTGAATTGGCGATGGTTTGAAGGCGTGAAATACACCTCATTTTAATATTCTTAGTTATTTTTCTATAATTCGAATGCACAAGGATGTTATCTACAAAACGAATCTAAAATTTCATTGCTGTGTTGTATATTTCGAGAGTTGTTGTTGTTTGAATATGACCCTAAGCACTAAATGTTAATTTTCGAAAATTAATAAAAAACAAAACTCATAAAAATTGGATTTAATCGTTTGATGAGATTTGTATTCATTCATATTTGTCCATTTTCAAAAATAATAATTTTTGGTTAGGTACGTAAGATGGTAAGGGTCATATTCAAACAACAATAACTCTCGAAATATGAACCGACTTATGGTGTAATTAGGTATTTCAAGGACGGCCGAGTTACAGTACTGATAGATATCATTACTGTGACGCACGGCAGATGCCGACGGGCGGCAGGCGCCGGCGGGCCACGCTCCGCGCCGCGCCGCGCCGATCCTTTGAAGTTACCGACACCCGATGGATCGGGCAGACGACGGCGCGCCGCGGCAGACGTCAACGGACGCGTCGGTTCCCACGACGTGCTGGCTCGGCCTGATCTGTGACACCACGGGTCGTAGGAACGCTCCATTAAGGCGAATATCGCGGCGATTTAAAATGATTTTCTTGTAGAATGCTAGATGGCGCCGCTATCATCGCAGCATGCTTTTCTCAGATCAGGGGCGGATCCAGAATTCAAGTTTGGGGGGGGCCCTCGGAGCCTCGGGTCTAGGATTACCTTACATAGATATACAGTGCCTTTGGTTTTGAACTAGCGATAATTTAAAGGCGTGTAATACACCTAATTTTATCGACTAAAACACCCACATGTTGGGGTCTATCCCTGTTGGATTGGCCGCCATTTTAAATTTTACTTTTTATTTTAGATGACCCTGTAGAAAAATATTAATTTCTCCGGATTTAGAAGTCCTACAGTTATAACAAAAATATTGTTCGAAAGCTAATAATATCACCTAATAATTTAAAAAATAAAATATGTAAATTTTTTGTTTAAGTACGTCATAAAAATTTACTGAAATAAAATTTTATACGAAATTTTTGCGATTTTTTTGAGTTTTTATTACATTTCTCAAAAACTAGGACATTAATGTCCACTTTTTTGCACTATTCAAATACACAAGAATATTATCTACAAAAACAATTCTAAAATTTATTGCTCTATGTTGCATATTCAAGAGTTATTTTTGTTTGAACTATGACCCTTACGTAACCAAAAAATGATTATTTTCGAAAATGGACATAATTACAAGCATTTTGAACATATTTTAAATTAGGTTGATAATATTATCTGAATACTAATTTCATCAAATGATAAAATCTAGTTTTTTGGAATTTTGTTTTTTTTTTATTTTCGATAATAACCATTTAGTACTTGTAAGGGTCATATTCAAACAACAATAGCTCTCGAAATATGCAACATAGAGCAACAAATTTTTAAGTTTTTCTATGGATAATATCCCTGTGTATTTGAATAATGCAAAAAAAGTGAACATTAATGTCCTAGTTTTTGAGAAATGTAATAAAAAGTAAAAAAAATCGCACAAATTTCGTGTAAAATTTTATTTCAGTAATTTTTTATGACGTATTTAAACCAAAAATTTAAACATTTTATTTTTTAAATTGATAGGTAATATTATTAGCTTTTAAACAGTATTTTTGTTATAACTGTAAGACTTCTAAATCCGGAGAAATTTATATTTTTCTGCAGGGTCATCTAAAATAAAAAGTCAAATTTAAAATGGCGGCCATTCCAACAGGAGTGGGGATAGACCCAACATGTGGGTATTTTTATCGATAAAATTAGGTGTATTACACGACTTTAAATTATCGCTCGTTCAAGACCAAAGGCACTGTATATGTAAGGAAGGATGCCTTAGGATGCAGAAAATGCCTGGTTTTTCAGAAAAATGCTTGTGTATAGGAAATGAGACGGCCGCGCAGCGCGATTTTTAGTCAGTTTTATCCACTAGTCTTGTACTCTTGCCTGTCTATAGTAAAAAAATGGCCGCGCAGCTCAATTTTTAGACAGTTTCACTCACTAATCTTATCTGTCTTTAGTAAGAAAACGGCCGCGCAGCGCCATTTTTAGTTAGTTTCATCCGTTATACTTGTACTCTTGCTTATCCGTAGTAAAAAAAAGCAGCCGCGCAGCGCGATTTTTAGTCTGTTTTATCCACTAATCTTGTCTGTCTATCTATAGTAAAAGATACAGCCGAGCAGCTCCACTTTTTGTCAGTATCCTCCACCAATCTTGTCTGTCTTAAGTAAAAAAACGGACGCGCAGCACCATTTTTAGTCAGTTACAACTGTTATACTTGTACTCTTGCTTGTATATAGCAAAAAAAGCGGCCGCGCAGCGCGATTTTTAGTCAGTTTCATCCACTAATTTTGTCTGTATTTAGTAAAAAAACAGTCGCGCAGCGCCATTTTTAGTCAGTTTCATCCGTTTATCTTGTACTTTTGGCTGTCTTTAGTAAAAAATACGGCCGCGCAGCGCGATTTTTAGTTAGTTTCATCAATTAATCTTGTCT
Source organism: Agriphila geniculea (assembly GCA_943789525.1). NCBI lineage: Eukaryota > Metazoa > Arthropoda > Insecta > Lepidoptera > Crambidae > Agriphila > Agriphila geniculea. The sequence continues at coordinate 3,733,008 of OX038891.1, read as the reverse complement.
GTTTAAAGTAAAAAAACGGAGCCCGCGATGCGCCATTTTTTTATCCACTAATCTTTCAATATGTGGTTTCATCCGGGCAGACGGGTAGCTTGCGCAGCAAGGTTTGCGTGATTGGAGCATGTACGCAAGATTTCACAGCGAGACTCACTACACTAACTACACTTAACAAAAATGCCTGTCTCTGCTTTGCTCCAGCCGCAAGCCTTGAAACCGTAAAATGCTTGTCAAATGCGCCAAATATCTGTCAGATGGTAGCCCTACTCGGGCCACGTTTTATGATTTAAAAAAATAAAGATAGAAGCACTGACACTAGCTACATAAAACAATAAGACTTAAAAAAAAAAATTTTAATGCAAAGTCCAATGTTATCCGCAATCGGCTTCGTGGGGGGGGCCATGGCCCCCTTGGCCCCCCCCCTGGATCCGCCAATGTCTCAGATAGCAGCAAACTTTATCAAATTTTCAAAGAAACGTCAAAATCTTTGAAACACAAAAGGCAAATAATAATAATAACGTTTATTCAATAAAAAGATACATTACAATAACAAAATTAGGTATAATAAATTACAAATTAAAAATCTAAATATAAGCTTATTTACCTGAACTAGGTTATAATAATAACCTGTATTTCAGGCGAATAAAGTCGTAATAAATTAATCTTTGACTATATAAATTAATAGTAAATAAGCCTTTAATAGGTATCTTATTAGTACAAATTATTGCCGATAATTAGTGTCGCTCAATTTTTATTGAAATTTGCAAAAAAAACCTTTCATTTTACTGTTCACTACATTTTTGCATTTGGTGATTTTTTTTAAGAAACAATTTAAAAGTTTCATGACTTTTTATCTGTATTTGAATATTACAAAAACAAATCGAAGCAGGTACCGCCATCTAGTGAGGTAACTTTAAACTAATTCCAACATTAGTTTAAATTCACCTCACTAGATGGTGGTACCTGTAAACTAAGCCATATCTGATGTTCCTAATGAGACCCCATGTCTAAAAGTATAATTTAATTACAGATTGCTAGCAGCTAGTTTAGAAGCCTTCTCCACTGAAACGTCACTGCGATGGCCGCAACATATAGCTCCTTACTCGGCCATCATTGTAGGTCCAAAGGTAAGATATTGAAACTTATTGTAACATAGTATAACAGATTTTGACAGTTGTCATAAGACTTTTAAATTTCAATCATATCAAATTGTCACTGATAATTTGTAATTTCTTTCGAAATCTATGCGTGGAAAACTATTTATTTAAAAAAACGATTTTGCGTATCTGTTCGGTCAACAGATCGAGTTTTGTATGAAAATTAGTTTTTTTGTCTTTTTCATAAAAGTCTTGAAAAAATGTTGTTGTTTATGATGTTAGTAAGATTACTAGGAGGAGTAGATACTCCTGCGAGGTTGTTGGTGTTTTACAAATAAACATGTATAGTTAAAGTATGTTTATTTATGCTTACTGTCCTTGCAATCATAAAAGTCCCCTTTTTAGGGTTCCGTACCAAAATGGTAAAAAAGGAACCCTTATGGTGTGACTCAAGTCTGTCTGTCTGTCTGTCACAGCTGGATATCTCGAGAACTACTAATGGTATCAACTTGAAATTTGGAATAGTTTAAGATGACATTTGCCCAACTATTTTGCAAATAAGAAAGAAATAATAAAATTAATATTTTTTTTACAACAGGGACTGAAAAGGGGTCTTAAAAATTTTAAGTGAGGTGACTAGGGCATGTGGGGTATCATATGAAAGAACGCTGTTTGCACATTTTAAAACAATTTTTCCTTTTTTCTTAGGCCGCATAGTTTTTGACTTATGATGAAAAATGTAAAAAAAATACCGTTCCCCCCCCTTATCTCCGAAGTTTGCAAAGAGAAAAATCTGAAAAAATTCTATGTGATAGTAGTTTATGTAAAGATTACAGGAAAAATAAAACGATGTCTCAATATAACACACTTTTTTAGAAATTAAAAAAACATTTTTTTTTAGTTTCACTACCAGTCAACAGATGGCGCTGTCCTAAGCATGCTAACCTACGGGAAAAAATAGTTCCACTATCGGTCAAGAGATGGCGCAACCTAACACTACAATAATAAATTGGTGGCTGGTTCTAATATAATTACCTACTATTTGCCGTACGAATAAACGAAGAATAAGTTCCTACTTAGTAATATAGTAATATAATAATAACGAGGAGCTCGGTGGCGCAGTGGTTTAGCGCCTGGACCAGCGATTGTGGAGGTTAAGCAACGTTCGCAAGGTTCGGTCATGGGATGGGTGTCCAAAAATTTATTATCTCGAGCTCCTCCGTGCTTCGGAAGGCACATTAAGCCGTTGGTCCCGGCTGCATTTGCAGTCGTTAACACCCACCAATCCGCATTGGGCCCGCGTGGTGGGTTAATGGCCCGTCCTCCTTATCCACCCATAAGGAAGGCCTGTGCCCCAGCAGTGGGGACATTAAAATGGCTGATGGACTAGTAATATAAACATTTTGCAATGTGGAGTGGCTGAAACGTTTTTCAGTCACCATAAGCAGCATTTGTAAATTAACTGTCCGCCTGTTCGCCCTTCCACCTGTCTGCCGTTTATCCTACTTTTTTAAAGACTGTCCTAAAATAACATATCCAAATATATTTATGATTGTACGGAACCCTCGGTGCGCGAGTCCGACTCGCTCTTGACCGGTTTTTTTTTATTATAAGCACATATTATAGTCCGTTTTTTATTTTGCATTATTTATTTACACTTTATGAACAAACCAGCTGCACAGCAGCGCCGCTGATAGGCAGCACTGGCAGGGTCGCCATGCAATGTGCGATTCGATACGTAAATAACAAGTCTGACTGCGATCAAATACTGATTTATTAAAGTAAGGAAACGGCTTATATACGAGGAGAGATGCCTGTGTGTAGATACATATTGGTACACACACTACATCCTATTTGGTAAACAATCTTCACCCAACTCTTTATTGAAATAATCAATTATTAAATATAAAAAAAACCGGTCAAGAGCAAGTCGGACTCGCGCACCGAGGGTTCCGTTGTTCCGTACAATCATAAATATATTAGCATATGTTACTTTAGTAGAGTCTTTAAAAAAGTAGGATAAACGGCAGACAGGTGGAAGGGCAAACAGGCGGACAGTTAATTTACAAATCTTAACCACAGCTGCTTATGGTGAATGAAAAACGTTTCAGCCACTCCACATTGCAAACTTTTTATATTACTAAGTAGGAACTTATTTTTCGTGTATTCGTACGGCAAATAGTAGGTGATTATATTAAAACCAGCGCCACCAATTATTATTGTAGTATTATGGTTGCGCAATCTCTTGACCGATAGTGGAACTATATTTTTTTTTCTTAGGTCTGCATTCTTAGGTTAGCGCCATCTGTTGACTGGTAGTGAAACTAAAGAATTTTTGGTTGGTATTTTGAATTTCAAAAAAAGTGTGTTATATTGAGACATCGTTTTTATTTTTCCTGTAATCTTTACATATACTACTATCACATAGAATTATTTCAGATTTTTCTCTTTGCTAACTTCGGAGATAAGGGGGGAGGGAACCGTCCCTCCCGCCGACCGAAAAAATACCGATTTTTTTACATTTTTCATCATAAGGCGAAAACAATGCGGCCTAAGAAAAAAAAATGTTTTAAAATGTGCAAACAGCGCTCTTTCATATGATACCCCACATGCCCTAGTCACCTCACTTCAAATTTTTAAGACCCCTTTTCAGTCCCTGTTGTAAAAAAATTTTTTTTTATTTCTTTCTTATTTGCAAAATAGTTGGGCAAGTGTCATCTTAAACTATTCCAAATTTCAAGTTGATACCATTAGTAGTTCTCGAGATATCCATCTGTGACAGACAGACAGACTGAGTCACACCATATGGGTTCCTTATTTACCATTTTGGTACGGAACCCTAAAAATGGTTTTCCACACATAGAATACGAAAGAAATTACTATAGTGTAGGAAAGTAAGGTAGTGGACCCCTACAGTAAATCCTCAGTAGACGAAACTTTACAGTATGATAAAGTATCATAAATGAAACATATTTTTTAAATTACCCAAATTTTTTTTTGATTTGTTTTGATTCATACTATATTACATCCCTGCAAAGTTTCACCGACTGAGGATTTAATGTTGGGGTCTCCATACAAAAGATCGCTTCATTTTTGTTCTTCGCTTCATTTTCTGACGACCTGAGTGGTGCAGTAGTCAACATGCCGCTTACCACGCTAGAGGTCCCGGGGTCGATTCCCGGCCGGGCAGAAATTGAAATGATGAATTTTAATTTCTGTGACGGGTCTGGGTGTTATGTATGTATAATAAGTATATATTTTAAAAGTATATAAGTAGTATATATCAGTTGTCTAGCCCCCATATTACAATCTTTGCTTAGTTTAGGGCTAGATGGCGCTGTGTGAAATTGTCGAAGCATTTATTATTTATTTATTATTATTATTATTTCCTACACTACTAATTATCAGTGACAATTTGATATAATAAGACAACATATTTTTAAATAACAATTTAAATTAAAAATACGTATGACAACTGTCAAAAACTGTTTACTAAATAAGACAAGTTAGGTTAAACAGACTTATTTTTTTGTCCTCAGGAAGGCTCTAAAGAGTGGTCATCCCACTCTGACAAGATAGAACAAGTGTACCACCAGCTCGAGGCAGTTCCGTGGCTGCGCGGTGACGTCATCATAGACGATAGACACAATCTCACCATTGGGAAGCGACTGTTAATGGCCGAGAGGTAAGGTGCAATCATTTATTAAGAATAAAATATTTTTACGTTACTGCCTCTGTGGTTTAGTGGTTCACCCACCCGTGTAAGGGTTCGATTCCCAGGGGGAGTACAATTTGTACTCGGTTTGGTTGGTGGTAGGGCTTATTCCAAGTCCGCCTGGCTAGCTACCACCATCTTACCTAAGCCTGACGCCATAACAACTATTTAAAAATTGTTGTGTTCCGGCAGTTAGAGGTAAGATAGACAGTTCCTCAGTGGTGAGGATTCCGGGTGTAGTGCGCTTCCACCTTCGGGCTTATCGTCACTTAACATCAGGTGAGGTGAAGGCCAAGAACTATCTCATTGTGCATAAAAAAACTTCTCTATTGGGAAGCGACTGTTGATGGCTGAGAGTAGGGTTACCATATCTCAGGATTTGTCCTGAGATCTCAGGATTTTTGGACTTTTCTCAGGATTGCGGCCGGATTTTGAAAATCTCAGGAAATTTCAGGATTTTTAGAATTTTTAATAAAATTCAGTATATTTAATAAAAAGCAGATTTTTCTTCGCGATGTCAAAGTTGGCCCCATAGTAAAAGTTGCTTGTAATCATGAGTGGAACCACCCCACGGCGGGAACCAAATCATTAAAATTTCACGATATATAAGGTGGTACCAAATGATTGTGATGACACTTAAAGCGGTTGTATGACCGAAAGTGGCGCCCTCAGAGGTTTTTATTTAATAAGTTATTAATAGAAAAAGATTTTAATAATGTTTATCGTGGAGATTTTAGGGCCAATGGTCTAGTATTTTTAGAAGGTATCACTACATGCCCTCGTAGTCATTCGTAGAAGTAGATAGCAAATGTGTCAAAAACGGCGACTTTTAGCAGTTTTTCTATCTACTTCTAGCAGTGACTACTAGGGAATGTAATGATACCGTCTAAAAATACTAGACTGTGGGCCCTAAAATCTCCACGATAAACATTATTAAAATTGTGTATTAGAATTATAATATTAAATAAAATTCACCGCGGCGCCACTTTCGCTCAGGGTACCACCTTAAACAGGTGATAGTGTCGCATAAATTGAACGACTGCATAAACTGACAGGCGAAAAAAATCGTTTTTCGACCTATGTTTCTTGGAGAAAGTTGTTTAGTTTAAGCAAAGACTTCTATGTCACATAGAAGTCTTTGGGAGTTTTTGGCGGGATTTTGTCGAGTTCAGTCGGTGACTATTTTAATTATTCGCAAATTGATTCATAGTGGATATTGTGTCTTAAAATTGGTGCAGTTTTGTGGTACAAGTGTCTACGCAACTGAACAATATGTGGGATAATGGAAATAGGCGCGATCTTGGTTGTGTGAAGCTGAGACTTTTATTGTAGTGGTCGCTACCTCGGCAAAACTTACCGAGTAAACTGTCGCTTGCATTTGGCAGCAAGGAGCACTTGCTGCCAAATGCTCCAAGCAGCATTGAAATGTGATGCACCCGCATTTTAATGTAAACTGAAAAAATCTACTAGAAAATCTAGAAATACTGAACTATTCAAAACATGACACTGGCAAAAATTACTTCCAAGAGGAAAGTAGATTGCCATAACAAAAATAAGAAGAAGAAGAAGTCTTTGGATTTAAGCAACACTACCACCATTTGAAGTATCATTACATCTTATATTTCAATATTGCGTGTTTTTGTTCACAGACTAGGCTGCCCCCTAGCGGTGGTAGTGGGCAAGTCCATGAGTGACGGACTACTGGAGGTGCACCGCTGCACGCGCACTGACGTCACCACGGAGCTGCTCACCTTACAACAAATCACTGGAGAAAGAAAGGCGATTACAATATAAGACTTGTTGCATTAGAAAGTGTTTTATTTATTTCATTATATACAAAATCGAGTCATCTTGATTCTTAAATCAAAGTTTTTTTGTCAACATTTGTCAAAATGTTGATTGACTTATCTAGATAGTGAGTGACAGCTTATAATATCATATTATGTATGTTTTTTGGTATTTGGCCATATTTGGCACAGACTAGACTGCCCCCTAGCGGTGGTAATGGACAAGTCCATGAGCGACGGACTACTGGAGGTGCACCGCTGCACGTGTCCTGACTTCACCATGGAGCTGGTCACCTTGGGACATCACTGGAGATAGGGCGGAGATTACAATATAAGACTTATTGCATTAAAATAGTGTTTTATTTATCTCATTATACGCAATAATTGAGTCATCTTGATCCTCAAACCATTTTTGTCTACACTGTCAAAATGACGATTAGCGATAAATCCATAGCTGTAAATCCAACCACGTGCTAGCTTTTATGACACCTGTAGGGTTATTCATGATTATCGGAAATCTACTTGAAAGCATTCGATTCGAAACTATATCCTCCGATATTACAAAAACCGGCCAAGTGCGAGTTGGACTCGTGCACGAAGGGTTCCGTACCAAAAAACGGCAAAACAAAAACACGTTTGTCGTATGGGAGCCCCCATTAAATATTTATTTTATTCTGTTTTTAGTATTTGTTGTTATAGCGGCAACAGAAATACATCTTTTGTGAAAATTTCAACAGAGCAGAAACTAAATCATTTCAGAATAATTTAAAATGTTATGGCTGCGGAAGGTCCGGCCACATTAAGCGAGATTGTCACTCTGGAAATCAGGGTCTATTATCTTTGTTCAAGAGATTGCGCTCTTGCACACAGGTATACATTCGTATGTGTGTGTAGCGCATGAATACCAGTGAAAAAAATTATTTTTAATTTACCTTTGCACAACTGGTTACACTGCTTTTCCTGTCATGTCAATGTCAACTCTATTGCAAATTTTCTGTTATCTTTGAATTGCTGAGATAACAATTTAATTCGATAAAATATGTTTTAGGGTTTTATTTCAATATTTTTATTACTGTGTTATATGCCGCTTTTCTATAATGTCTAGTTATTACTATCGAAAATGTGAAAATTCGGTAAAACGGGTGCAGATGATAAACTGGTAACTTATCATCGGTTTCCATATCCAGGAATAAATAATATTACGAAGTTAGTTTACTGCATTCTATTCGCCATAAATAACTGAGTTAAATATTTCTAGTTAAACCATATAATTTATAGTTTGATCGTGCGATGGTGTACGTAACATATTATTACTAGCGACCCGCCCTCGCTTCGCTTTGGTTCCTTTCTTTTTTGCCAAATGCAACCTTCCAACAACATCCAAAACGAAAACAAATACCTTACAGTCGTCACCCATTCACTCCAAAAGTCTGTTTCCGTTCCGTTCAAGTCCCGTCCCGTCATTGGTGTAAGAAACGCACTTGAATTTATATTTGCGCGCGTTATTTTTTCCTACAACTCCTAAGATATTCATGCTTAACTACTAACGTATTTATGTTGATAAGGAGTAATACTGTATCCTTCTAAATAGCGGAGTGCTTTTTTCAGAGCTCTTGCTCTTGCTCTATAAAAAGGTTGATCCATATTTGGTTGCCTACACAATACAATCCATGGTAATAGGAACAATACATTAAATATTATCATTCTATTTTCAGAATTCTCTCTCAGTGTAGAGAAAAGGGATATGCAAGGCTAAAACTAAGCGAGACAATACCCTGAAAAGTTTGGCATTTCCACCAGCATTTCGTGCCTCGTTTGAAACTGGTTTGCAATGAAATATATGAAAAACAGCGCACTTTTTCATTAAGTACCTTTTTGAAGCGCTAAATTTAAAAAGTATCGTTGTATCGAGTAATAAATAATTAACCTTACTATTACATACCTAATTAGTTTTATTTTTATTGATTACCACCGATGAAAGTGAAAGGAATGAAAACAAATCAATACGTTCCTTAAATCTATAAGTGCATATCTTTTCATGAAATTTCACTAGTAATTTATTCATATTTTAGTTATCTATATTTAAATGATCCTCGAAAAAATAGTACAGCAAAAAATTGCTATCTAACCTAATCTTAACATTAGCAAACTTTTTGTGAGGATTATTTCAATATTTTTATTAGAAAATGGTAGTATTTAATCGCGTAACAATAAATTCCTATTTTGGGTCCCAAAAATACTGAATCTAGCGTACTGAAATACTAAGTGGGCGACTACAAATATTGAAAATTGGTGACTTTAAAATACAAATTGATCAGAACGGGCAGCACTAAAGTTAATTAAAATAATTAATAAGCGACAAAATTACTATTTGGGCGAGAACCTTAGGGCACACAAAACATAAATTTGGCATAATATTTTATTAAAAGAAGGCGACTATCCCCACATGTAGTTGCTCGTTTTACGTATTTTTTGAAACCTACAGTATGTCGCCCGTTTAGTTATTTTGTCGCAAGACAAAATAAACCGCTGCCTGGTTTAGTATTTAGTCGCTTATATTGTTTCCAGTCACCCAATTAAAAATATCCCCTACAAAATTCGAACAGGGACGATTCTAATTTTCCCGCTCTCATTGTTTCTGCAGCGAGGCCGCAACAGCGCTAGTGTATTTTTATTTTTTATTTTATTCATAAGGTACACCAACAGCGATACACATTAGATTTACATGATATCAGTTTCAAGGGTTTTAGTACAAACATGCTCGCCAATTACAGGTATACACAGCATTTGTCGTGTATCCATGAATAAAGCTGTGTTTGCTTTTTTTTATTAGGGAGTTACTATTATTCTCTGTTAAGAGTATTTTTTTTCTATGCTGGAAATGGTCGAGGTCGTGGATTTCACTATCGTGGACGCGGCTCTCAGTATACAAGGAACTTTAACCGAGGACGTGGTCACACCGGTCACTCTGGTCGTGAGTATCAAGCAAATAGTTTTCATACTACAGTTGCAAATTATACAAAAAATGGAAATGACGAACCAATGAAGAGAAGTAAAATAGAATGGTTGCTTGATAGTGGATGTACAGACCATATTATTAACACTGATGAGTATTTTGAGACCTGTGAAATATTGAAAAAACCAATAATGGTAAAAATAGGTGATGGAAGAATATTAGAAGCGACAAAAGTTGGAAATATTAAAGCTTATTTTTTAGTTTATGGACAAAAATCCGAAGTGACACTGACAAATGTTTTTTATGTGAAAGAAATGAAGGCAAATTTGTTAGCTATGCAAAAATTACAGATAGAAATTCAGTTGTGTCAAAAAGGAAATTATCAAAAATTTACAACTCTTATGGAAGCATAATAGCGATTGCAATTAAAGAAGAAAGGTTATACAAAATTACTAGTTACATGAATGAAGAAAAGTTACAAGCGAATATGAGTAGAAGAAATATAACAATGAAAGAAAAATTACACCGTACCTTTGGACATATCAACTTTAATAATTTGGAAAATATGTGTAAGAATGAATCATTAGAAGGATTACCAAAAGATATTGAATCAGAATACTTAAAATGTGCTATTTGTATTGAAAATAAAATGCATAACTTACCATTTCATAATAACCGAAGAAAAGCCGAAGAAATATTAGAGATTGTGCACACAGATTTAAATGGGCCACATCAAACGACAGGAATTCAAGGTGAAAAATACTTCTTGACCTTTATAGACGATTATAGTAAGTTGGTAAAAGTTTATTGTATCCGATCAAAAGATGAAGTTTATGATTGCTTAGTAGGTACAATATGTTAATGAAGTGCTAAACTTGACTGGAAAGATGATAAAAGAATACGTTGTGATAATGGAAAGGAATATATTAATTCAAAAGTTTTTCAGTTTGCAAAAGAAAAAGGAATAATAATAAAACCTTGCCCGGCATATGTGCATGAGTTAAATGGAACAGCAGAGAGATACAATCGATCATTAATGGACATGGGAAGATGTCTTTTAACAGAAGCAAAGATAGAAAGAAAATTTTGGCCAGAAATTATTAAAACAGCTGCGTACCTTAAAAATAGAACTTTGACTAATACCATAGAGAGAAAAACGCCATATGAAATATTTTTAAAGAGGAAGCCAAGTGCAAAGAATCTAAAAATTGTTGGAAGTAAAGTGTTTGTAAGAATTCCTGAAGTAAGACGTAAATCGAAATGGGACAAGAAAGCTGAAGTTGGAATTTTAATTGGATATACTGACACTGGATAGAGAGTATTGATTGACAACATAGTAATAATAGCAAGACACTGTGACGTAATAGAAGATGATGTGACGTTGTGTGGGTTTCACGATGAAGAAATAGAAAATAATGAGGATAGACAAAAGAAATTAGAACAAGAAGTCAAGGAAAAAGAAAGTTTGAAAGATACAAACAAGAAAGAAAATGATGAGATGAAAATCCAAGATAGATATGAAGTAAATAGTGAGGATGAGGAATCGAAGACAGACGAAGAAAAGAACAAAGAGACAAAGTCAGGAAGACCAGTCAAACCTCCGTTACGTTTCGATGAAGAATATGGTTATTACTGTATATAAGATGCCTTGTAATTAGTGTCAAATATTTTCAGGGCTGAACATATAAGTCATATGGATCACATATAAAAAATATTTCGAAAATCTACACGTTGGTTCAGAATTTAATTTTTCAAACAAAAAAATGAATGCCCTTATTTTTATAATAAGCTCATGCTGTACATGTACACTCACACTATCTTAAGACTACGCACGCATAGCATTCATTTCACACAATTACACCACTGTCGTTGTGTGCGTGAATGAACTTAAAGACACTCACCCACAGGCGTGTTTTTATCTGACGATGCGATAATATCGGTCGGATGCGTCTTGCTGCCCCCTGCACTGCACATCCTGCACGAACACGAACACTGCGATACGATATGATGACACTGAGCAGACACTGAATGACACTGAACTTGAAAAAATCCACTGTATCTGACAGTTAATGCACAATCTGTCAGTCAATGCACACAAAACTCACTTGGATTCCATGAACCTCAGTCTCACGAAACAGTCTACGGCTTCTGGTAGCCTGTAGTTGGCGTCATGATTATTATTTAGAAGGGGGGACGCCAGCGAAGGGGGGACGCCAGCGAAGCCGGACGGGTGATCAGTCACCTTCATCGGAACCATTTCCCTAAATCCTCTGAAAGCTGAGAGCAGCGGTGGCGTCATAATAGCACAACAACGTCAACAACACCATGTTTAAATAATCCGCGTGATTATAGCGATAGTTCGGCATTTTGTGGCTTACGGCCTTACGCACGCACGCGCACGCACAACAATACACCCGACCGAACGAAAGAATCTCCGCGACTGACGGACAAGCGCGAAGCGAAGCGCGGCGCGTGCACCGCACACTATACGACATACTAGAGATGTGGCATCACATGACATGACGTACACAATTGATTGATTAATTGATTCAACGATTACATTAATTTATTTTAGTTTTATCTTAAAGGGATGCCTCCCTTTGAGAAACTAACATGCAAATAGAGTCACCTAATACTTACTAGCTCAGACCAAATTAGGTATTCAGAATCACTGTCGTCATTTATTATCAATTTACAATTTCATTTTCTCATTATTTTTTTTAAATCGGCGGAGTATAAAAAAGGCGGACTTAATGCTTTTAGCATTAAGTCCGCCTTATGTACATTAATTTATTGTAGTACAATAAAGAGATTAAATAAAAAAAATCTGCTAAATGGCATGTTGTGGTAAAATAAAAAACCAGCCAAGTGCGAGTCGGACTCGCGCACGAAGGGTTCCGTACCAAAAAATTGCAAAAGAATAACGTTTGTTGTATGGGAGCCCCCCTTAAATATTAATTTTATTCTGTTTTTTAGTATTTGTTGTTATAGCGGCAACAGAAATACATCATCTGTGAAAATTTCAACTTTCTAGCTATCACGGTTCATGAGATACAGCATGGTGACAGACAGACAGACGGACAGCGGAGTCGTAGTAATAGGGTCCCTCCCGTTTTTACCCTTTGGGTACGGAACCCTAAAAATCGTGGTGCACTCCGGGAGAGCCGGCAGAAGTGAAAACTTGAATATTAACGTTGTGCATTTTTGATATTTTGGAATGGTTAGGGAGTAATTTTGCATGAATTGCTGTTTTACGGTTACGATTTTACTCTACATTTGAATTTACGAATACAGAACAGTAATTGTACGAAAGTCTTATCCATAGCTTGACAGAAAATCTAGAGTTTTGACATTGAATTAAAAAATTTGCGCGTTGCTATGGTGACACAAGTGTTTACGTCTTGAAATGACGTGCCGCTATTTTCGCCGCACCCCGTAGAAAGAGAGAGGGATACTTCCGCCACCGGCTGTCTACTCTCCATCCGTCACATCCGTCTTACGAATTTTCGATCAGGGTCACGTGATCCTGACTGACTGACGCGAGTTCAACATTTTTTCCCCATCACAAAAAAGCGTACAACGCCGCTAAAGAAGTTTTCACTTCAAAAATTATAACAGCCAAATAAACATTCGCTAATCTAATTCCACATTATAAAAACTATTGTAAAAAAACAAAATTCTGTAATGTGATCGTTTTTTTCTGTAAATGCCCGATAGCTTTTACTTTATTCGTAAAAGAAACTAAGAGTAGGTAATAATTTTTTATCTGCTGCATATTACTAATAGGTAATTTAATCAATCCTATAATTAATTACTGTACATCAAGTAGATATTGCTTTTGCAACAAATCCTAAGCTGCTAACCCTAAAAAAATACGCCTGATGTGCACTTGATTTTATTAATAAGAATCAATCAAGAATCTTTAAATTTATCGATAATAGGTCGGCTTTCATTGACTCAGTGCGAGCCGGCTGTATACAATGCCTAGGCATTGTATACAATGCCTGCATTTCATACATTGCCGGTAACAGATATATAAAAAGAAAAGTGAAAGTGAGTATAAAGCTAGGTTAGTCGTAAGAGGATTTCAACAAACTGATTGTATTGATGACACTTATTATTCCCCTGTTGCTAAAATGCCAACCTTTAAATTATTATTATCTTATTGCTGTCAAAATTCCCTAGAAATTCATCAAATGGATGTTGAAACTGCTTTTTAAACGGTAAAGTTTTGTCTGAAGTTTATGTAAAACAGCCTCTTGGTTATGATAATGGTACTGATAATGTTTATAAATTAAATAAATCTTTGTATGGCTTGAAAGAAAGTCCAAGAGCTTGGTATGAATGTTTAAATGAATTTCTGATAACTCTAGGTTTTTACAGAAGTAAATATGACTATTGTTTGTATGTTAAAAGAGATAATGACTGTATTGTATACATATTAATATTTGTGGATGATCTGTTGATTTGCTGTCAAGATGTAAAAACTATTGAAACTATTAAAAACAAGTTGTCTGATAAATTTAAAATGAAATATGTTGGAAAAGTTAAAAACTACATTGGTATTGATATTGAATATAATTATGAGCAAGAAAATGTTTTAACTTTGAGTATCGAAAGATGAGCCCTTGCCAAACTATAGCGGCCGAAAATGTGGCATCGTTGGGAAGAGTGAGCTCACTCTTCCCGTGTCAGTCGCTTGTAGAAAGCAGTGAGCGGTGCACGTTAGGGTGGGTACCCACTTAGGTTCGCGAACCTCCGCGCTCCGCGAACCTGCACCGAAAATATCGTTTATCCTCTGCTGAAACAGGGCGCCGAGGTGTGTACGTGAGGGAACTCGTATGCGAAGCTGGTTCGCACAGGCACACACTGTAGCCAAAGTAAAAATATTTGTTTTTGCTATGGATCACTGTTCTAGGTTCGCGGAGCGCGGAGGTTCGCGAACCTAAGTGGGGACACACCATTACGTAAACATCTTTGATTTGGCTAATTAGGTTCGTTAAGCTACAAAAATGCCTTCCTGTGCCTTCAGAAAGTGTTCTAATAACTCAAGAAACACAAACAAATCCAAGGGAATTACATTTCATGCGTAAGTACAGAATTATTAATTATTTTCACTGTGTCTAATTAAATAAACAAATTAAAATGGTGCCCGTCACGTGTTTGTATGACAGAGAGCGAATGGTTGCAATTTGCAGTATGAGTGAGCGAGATGACGCTGTGTCTCTTTTTTCGTCATTATAGCATTGGTTACCTGCCAGATAAGATTGAGCTCTTGAATAACTGATCGTTGTCCGTACTAGGGGTCAAGTTTATGTAGACGTAAACAAACCGAGCGGCGAGCGTAGCCGAGCCACGCCGAGACCTACGACATCCTACGAAGAGCGAAACTATCGGTACCGTCAGCAATAGTAATCATTAATTTTGTGTACATTAAAATTTATTTTTGTCCAAAGATAAACTTATTAAAAGTAACCTTTTTAAACTAAGATGTATAAAAAGGGTGTTAGGTTAATTAAGTTAAAAAGGATTTTTTCTATTCCGGCTTTACGTGAACAAGTTGTTCTGTAAAAAGTATTTTAGCAGAAAAATTTAATTTAATTTTAAATTAATTTCCTTGTAAGTCTCTTTGCCAGAAAATAAAAATAAATCATTTAAAAAGTATTATGTTGAAATCCTTACTAATATTATAAATGCGAAAGTCCGTTTGTTTGTTTGTTACGCCTTCACGTCCTAACTACTGAACCGATCATCATGAAATTTTGCATACACGCTGTCAGGGGTACAGAGAAGGATATAGGGTGCCTTTCATCCCGAAAAAAAATATAGTTCCCGAGGGATAGAAAAAAACCGTTCCACACAGACGCAGTCGCGGGCGGCCGCTAGTAATGCATAAATATCACATAGTTGTCTATGTTGTAGTATGTAATGGGAACTTATTGAAAACTTTTTTCAAAATATGGCAAAATACCAGTAAGTACCCACTGTCAACCAAAGAGTACCTACATGTAATAAAACCATCTAAACTACGTTTTTACTTTTTACCAACTTTTTACTGTCAAAAATGATGACACACTCTGATTTATAAATAACTATATTTAATGTTCACGTAAAGCCAAACCTCCCTTATAACAGAACCATTCTCTTTATTAACCCCTTTACTAATAAATATTGTATAACAGCTGCATAGTTACACAGTGTTTTGTCACTATCTTTTTAATGTCAAATTCAAATAGTTTGACAGAGAGTAACCATTGTGTAACTAAACATCTGCTATTCAATTTTTATTAGTAAGGGGGTAAGTGTTAAAATTACGCATTGTCATTATCCGATTAATATTGTGGGAGAAATGCTTAGACAAACATTCACACAAACATTCATACGTACATACGTAAATTTTTGTGTCAGTATTTGTTTGGAAGCCTTATTATCAATGTGTATTTAGTGCAGTCCCAATTAAGTACATACGTGTCAAATTGTATAACCTCCTTTTTGTTAATAAAGAATCGTTTGTGAACTTGTTTTTTGATTTTTAATTTTAAAATGCTCGTCCTGATAGAACGCAACCATCGCAATACAAACGCGCCACTATATATTAATTACTTATTTATGTCGTAAAGACACCCAGTCCTTATTGTGTATGAGTACAGTACTACGTCAAGATAAAGAATTGGCATCGGCTAAAGTACCTAGTATTTTTGCTTTTCTTAGAAATGACGTTGACATTTGTTACATTGAAATGAAGAATTGTAAATGATTTTTAGGACCAAACTACTTTTTGTTAATTTGTTTTTGTGAAGTTTGTATGCTTCCAACGTTTTCCGATGCCCAATTTTAACCTTGAAGTACTGTAAGAACATATCTCGCGCTAACTAGCGTTGTTCGCAACGATACCTTAGTATAGTAGTATAGTACCTAATAATTATTAGTTATTTATTGCTAACTTAACAAATCTAGAATGCTGACGGTACCTACCAAAATGAAGCGGCGGCGCGCGCCCATGTGTCGTGCGTGTGAGACGTTACGCACACTGACAATTATCATGTGGACACTTTTCAGACGCACGGGGCTCATCTTTCGATTTAAATCTTTGCAGAACTCTTATATCGAGTCACTAGCTAAACGTTATAATATTGAAAATTCTAAGTTGTATAAAACTCCTATGGAAATGAATTTAAAACTTACAAAGTCAGATTTAAATGAGGATATTAAGTATAGAAATTGATTGGTGCCCTTTTGTATATCAACTCTGGTACAAGACCAGACATATCTTACAGTGTAAATTATCTCAGTAGGTTCCAAAATTGTTGTGATGAAACACATTTTAAATATGCTTTACGTGTTTTAAAATATTTGTATTTAACAAGGGATCTTTGTTAAGATTATGGGCCAATAATAAATAAAAACAATGATTTATAAAAAGGCACGCGCACGCTGCAATTTTATTGAAGAAGAAAAAATTAGAAGTGACAGTCATACAGGAAAAAGTTTTTTTTTTTTTTTTTTTTATGCATCAATAATGGCTTGGGGTTTCACTAATTTCGGAAATGCACTTCGCACATAACAGTAACTCCGTTCAACACTTGCCCTTGTGCAAATGTATATTTCAGGAAGAAAAATTACAATCAATCATATTTAAGTTGGATACAAATTTATCATGCTTAACTCTACCTAAGGGCTTGGTAAAAATGTCCGCCGTCATTTCATCAGTAGGTTTATATCTTAATTCTATTAGATGTTCACTAACAGCATCTTTGATAAAATGATGTCGGACATCTATGTGCTTTGTTCTTCTATGGCTATGTTCATTTTCAGCAATCCTGTGAGTACTCAAATTATCATTAAATACAATTATTGGTTTCAAATTATAATCAAATATATCAATGAAAAAATTATTCAAATATTTACTTTCTTTGACAGCCTCTCCTAGACTGTAATATTCAGCTTCAGTACTCGAATAAGCAACTGTGTGTTGCTTACGAGCTTCCCAATTAATAAGACAATCAGCATACAAAGTACAAAAACCAGTGAAAGATTTACGATCTATGCCATCATTGGCCCAATCAGCGTCAGCATATATTTCAACACTTTTATCACTATTTTTATATAACAATCCATGTGATGCTGTTCCCGCTAAATACCTTAATACTCTTTTTGCTGCTTGCCAATGTGTCAAATCATAGCTATTATTAAATTGCCCTAATTTACTACAAACAAAAGCTATATCTGGTCTAGTACTAACACACAAATACATAAGTGAACCTAATAACTCTTGATAAGGGTATTTTTCATCACATTTGTCAGCCTTTTTGAGATTTAAACTCACTTGCATTGGGGTTGGAGCAAATTTACACTGTGACATACCATATGTTTCTAAAAGCTGCCTAATATACTCTGGTTGAGATAATTTTAAGGTACCATTTTCTCTGTCTCTTTCTACCTTCATACCTAAACAATTTTTTGTTTCTCCTAATTCCTTAATTTCAAAATTTGATTTAAGTGTCTTAATTAATTTTATTTTTTCCTCATTATTTTCACTAAAGATGAAAAAATCATCTACGTACAATGCAATAATAATATATTTCCCGTCACATTTCTTTGTATAAACACAATTTTCACATTTTGCTTGTCTGAATCCTATGGAAGTTAATATACTATCAACTTTTTCATTCCAAGATCTACTCGCCTGCTTTAACCCATAAATTCCTTTCTTTAACAAGCACACTTTATTTTTTCCTTCCTTCTCATATCCATTAGGTTGTTCCATATAAATAGTTTCTTTTAAGTCACCGTTTAAAAAGGCCGTACTTACATCAATATGTTCCATATCCATATTGCGTTGTACTGCAATAGCAAAAAGTAATCTTAGTGTTGAATGTCTCACGACAGGAGAAAAAGTGTTATTGTAGTCTACGCCAAACTGTTGTGTAAATCCCCTAGCTACTAGCCTTGCCTTAAATTTTTCAAAATTACCTGAGCTATCCTTCTTTTCTTTAAATACCCATTTACACTGTATTACATTCTTATTTTTAGGTCTTTCTACTAGTTCCCATACATTTTTATCTAATAATGATTTGTATTCATCGTCCATAGCAGACTTCCATTTATCATTATACTTTGAAGACATAGCCTCTGAATAGGTTTTAGGTTCAGAACTTAATAATGATATTTCATCGTCACTATTGATTATATAATCTTTCATCCAAGCAGGACGTGAACGAGTTCGTGCGGTTCTACCAGAATTTAAGTTTTCAACTTCAGTATTTTCTGCATTATCATCATTAGGTAAAGATCCATTTGTTAAAATATTTTGGTTTAATTGATTAATGTCATTTTCACTGTTTTCTAAATTGTCAGTACAAATACTATCATTAGACACTTCAAGACTTTCATCTTGCCCTGAAGAAATACAATCTCTACTAATAGTCACCGATTGATTTAAATTATTATTAAGTAGATCTGAATTATGCTCATTCTCAATTTGTAAATGATTAATTATATTCTGTTCCTTTTTTGAATCACTAATTCCTGAAACATTCTCTAAAAACACTACATTTCGAGCTTTAATCATTTTTCCAGGAACCAAAGGATCAGCTAGTCTGTATCCTTTTGAATATTCACAATATCCAATCATAATGTAAGGTTTTGACTTTGCATTTAACTTATGACGTAGTTCAGCTGGAATTAAAGCGTAAGCTCTACATCCAAATACCCTTAAATGACTTAAATCTACTTTGGAACCAGACCATATTTCTTCAGGTAAAGAATGCTTTAAAGATGCTGTTGGACTAACATTTTTTAAATATACTGCAGTCAACACAGCTTCTCCCCAATATCTTTGATCCAAACCAGAGTCTTGTAACATGCTACGGGCTTTTTCAATGATTGTATGGTTTAGACGTTCTGCAACCCCATTTTGTTGAGGTGAGTAAGGAATAGTAGTTTCATGAATGATACCATTATTAAAAAAGAAAGAAATTAAAGTTTGATTACAGTATTCACTGCCATTATCTGTTCTTACTCTCTTAATTTTCAATCCAGTTTGGTTTTCAACTAGATTCTTAAAGTGAATAAACTTTTCAATTATTTCTGATTGACTTTTTGTCTTAAGAAAATAAACAAATGATTTACGTGAAAAATCATCGGTTAGAGTCAAAATATAGCGTTTTCCACTCCAACTTTGAACCGGGAAGGGACCGCAA
This sequence comes from Agriphila geniculea, assembly GCA_943789525.1. Classification (NCBI taxonomy): domain Eukaryota; kingdom Metazoa; phylum Arthropoda; class Insecta; order Lepidoptera; family Crambidae; genus Agriphila; species Agriphila geniculea. The sequence goes on along the minus strand of OX038891.1, from coordinate 3,713,257 downwards.
AGATCGGAATGAATTAATTCTAATTTTTGGGTGGCTCTCCTGGAACAACCTTTAGGAAATGATAAGATTGTTTGCTTGCCCTCAATGCAAGGAATACATTGAAATAAAGAAGATTCCTTAAATTTGATACCCTCAGCAAGTCCATTACGAAGTAAGAGTAAACCTTTATGACTAAGATGACCTAATCTTTTATGCCATAGCTCAATGTTATTATTATTTGAAGATTGTACCTCATTGTTTGTGACACAATGGCTGACAGCTTCACTTGGGTTCAATAAAACAGGAACATTGCTTGTTATGCTGTCAAATGTTGGAGACTGCTGGTGCTGATCGAGCTTGTATAAACCATCGCTATTAGATGCTGAAAAAATACAATCACCTTTAAATTCTACATCGGATTTAACAAACGCTCTACATTGTTTGTCATCAAATACTAGTACATATCCCTTTTTAGTAATCTTATTCACAGAAAGTAAATTCGCTGCAATACCAGGTACATAGGTAACATCAGTGATAGTCCTTTTAGAGTTATTATTTAAAGTTACGTTAACATTACCATGACCACTGCCATGCAGTTTATGATTATTTGCTACAGTTATAGTAGAGTTAGAAGAATTTTTGAAATTAATCATCCAATCTCGGCGCATTGACATGTGTGTACTGCAGCCGGAGTCAACTAACCATTCTTCAGGTGAAGACATTGCAACAGACATTGCCACTGCCATAGCTGTTGCCGACTCAGGATCAGATCTTGCAGTATTTTCCTTATTCAGATGCTTCAACATGGGACATTTTGGTTTAATGTGGCCTTCCTTTGAACAGTAATGACATATTATTTTCTTCTTTAATCTTGTAGATACCATAGCATTAGCAAGGGTGCCTTGTTGTTGTTCTCTTTTTCTAAAGTCCCCTTGTTTTAATCGTCTTATAACGCTATCTGAAGTTAGTTTCGAATCGGACCCTTCCATAGCCATTGTTAATGCATCAAATTCTTCAGGCAGACCAATTAATAATATTTCAGCTAACTCTTCATCTTCTAAAGTGCAACCCATATCTTGAAGTTGCTGCGACAAATCTAAGATATGGCCTATGTAGGCTTCCATTGATGAATAGTCTGTCAGATTGCTTTTATAAAGATCTTTTTTAATAGAAAGTCGCCTACTGATGCCCTTATTCTCGTAAGCATTTGAGAGGTTATTCCAAGCTTCTTTGGCCGATTTGGCATTTTTTATATATGGGTACACTTTGGTGGTCACATTAAGGCATATTTTCGCCAGAGCACGTTGGTCATCAGCTATATTATATTGTAAGTTGTCAATGCACTGCCATAGTCCAACGTCCACCAACAACATTTTCATTTGGAACTTCCAAGTAGAGTAATTGGAAACTCCTTCCAACTTTTCGACATGAAAAATGGTATTACTTGATGGGATTTGTAGAGTCGAAGGAACCAATGATTGAGACACCACCACCAAGTCTTCGCGCTCTCGATCTCCACGTGGTCGAACATTGTTCGCATCATCACCGGCAATATTTGACGGTGAGTGTTCTTGAGGCATGATTACTTAACTTTGAAGTTTTATCGCACTGTGGAAACTTTCTGGGCCCATAACCTGTTAAGATTATGGGCCAATAATAAATAAAAACAATGATTTATAAAAAGGCACGCGCACGCTGCAATTTTATTGAAGAAGAAAAAATTAGAAGTGACAGTCATACAGGAAAAAGTTTTTTTTTTTTTTTTTTTTTATGCATCAATAATGGCTTGGGGTTTCACTAATTTCGGAAATGCACTTCGCACATAACAGTAACTCCGTTCAACAATCTTAAATTAACTTACATTAAGAATAATAATGCTGATATATTGGATTGTTATGTGGATGCTGATTGGGCAGGAGATATTCAGGATAGGAAGTCCACTACAGGTTTTATGATTAGATTTTGTGGAAATGTAATTATTTGGAAGTCTAAGAAACAAAATAGTGTAACAAAGGCATCAACTTATGCTGAATACATAGCATTGTCAGAATCTGTAACTGAAATTAATTTTCTAAGATGCCTTATAAATGATGTTTTCTTAAAAATTTGTAAACCAATAAAAATATTTGAAGATAATTCTGGAGCTGTAGCTATTGCCAAGTTTGGAAATTTTACTAAAAATTCAAAGCATATTGAAATTCATTATCATTTTATACATGAAAATGTTAAGAAAGGAATTATTGAAGTTGTAAAGATAGAGTCTGAAAATAATATTGCAGATATATTTACAAAAGCTTTAGGTAATGTGAAATTTATTAAATTTAGAGAAAGCTTAAACTTGAAATGATTAAAATATTGTGTTGAATTAGTAAAGATTAAAATGTTGTGTAAGTTAGTAAAGAGTACTAAAATGTAAGTGTATTGTTTGGTATAAGAATACTTAGTTACGTGCTATGTGTAATGTTAGTAATAATTAAGTAAAAACTAATGTTGCAATATAAATGTGTAGGCTACTTTGCCACTTACACATAAAATCTATACATATTTATACGAAACAATTTATAGTTTAATAAAATATATTAAACAAAACTTAATATTAACTTAAATCTAAAACTTAACGTTAACTTATATCTAAACTATATTATAAAATAATATTTACATTTATATCTATTATTAATAATATTTATTTATCTACTTATATTTATCTACAACATTAATATTTACATTACATCTTGCGTACCAGTTTGTCGATATCGATAATTTAGTATTGATAACTTGTCGATACGCATGACCCTCGCACTAGCCGTGCGCAGTATATAACGGTTATGTCATAGTAGAACCAAATAAGTAAGTCATCTTACTCTTTATACGCACGAACGCGGTTTGTATGTGAGCGCGCCCGTACGTATGCGTCGTCGCACGCACACACTGACAAAATTTAAAGGTGATAAAGGTGCAACAGTCATGGCTGCGCCGTACGTAGTACCGCCCGCGCTCACGCACGTTTCACGCCGCCACGCCGTTCGTAATAATTTCAACGTGTACCTACCTACAGTACCTACATACCATGCTTTCCAAAGATATTATTGCAAAAAGATTTGTAAGAATGAGGATATATTTTACATTAACTTTAAATAATAAGGCACTTGTCGAAACAGACGTTTTTTTATATCAATTGAGTAATTTTGTTAAAAAAATCACAAATTCCTATAGGAAAAAGCCTATTATGCATGCCTATTATGGAAAGTATTCAATTTCCGAATTTAAAGATTATTATTTTGATAAGTGTAGGTAAATGAAAAAGTAAGAAACAGTTAATAGGGTAAAAAATAAAATTTCATAATCATTTTATTTTATTTGAATAATACATTACTTAGTAAAGCCACGTTTTAATTAATCCTATTTCGTTTGTAAGTTTTAAAATCATATAACATGACGTAGGCAATGAAAACATTGTAGTCAGTTCCTGAAAACAATGAATTTAATGTAAATTGTAATTTGACAGATAGATGTGATACATTGCTACTTTTCTTTAGTAAGTTTTTATTGGTGTCAAAATGAAAGAGCCAATGTATCACATACATCTGTCAAATTACAATTAACATTAACTTCATTATTTTAGTCGATAGACCCGCTGGTCTACGTACAAAAAAATATAAAAAAAACTTTGTATTATAGATCCCTGATGCTTACCCTATAAGGAAAAAATATTTTGTATAGAGATTGGCTATGCATTTTTTGACGACTGAATAAACTAGCGATGTGACAGCCCTACGTGTTTAAGCTGTATCGCTCGCTCGAGGCTCGAGTTGGCCTACTTATTTGGTTCTACTATGGTTATGTTCTCGGTGCATGGCACCGGGCCGGCTGCGCGTGCGCCGCGTCACTCGAACCAGTCGTGATCTTACTGCGACGCGGAGCGCACGCTGCTTTGCTCACGCTATTATCTAAACTTATACGCTTTAGTAATTTCTTTTCACCGCTTATTTCGGCTATAAACTGTTTCATCTTTCTTTACGCTTATCACCATCTATTGTGCTGTGTTTTCTTGTGCTTCTACCTATTGTGCCTTCATTGTGAGGAGTATACCTATTCTCCGTAAGTCGGACTTATTATTTCTTCTCCCCTTTTCCATTACCATATTGGTGACCCCTCTTTTGGACCATGAATAAGGAATTCCAAGATGCACAAGAAACCGCCATTCCATCCACGCGGTCGAACACGAGCAATAGTGATGGGCACGGGTCGACATCGACACCGACACCGAATATCGATATTTTCAAAGTCGGTACCAGACTACCACCCTTCTGGCCTGAAGAACCCGAGATCTGGTTTGCGCAAGTGGAGGGGCAGTTCGCCATATCTGGAATCACCAGCGACTCCACCAAGTTCCACTACGTGATCAGCCAGTTGGACAGCCAGTTTTTGAGGGAAGTGAAGGACCTCATCATCAGCCCACCAGCAACTGATAAGTACCAGAAGCTGAAGACCGAGCTGATCAAACGGCTTACGGCGTCAAAAGAGAAGAAGATCAAGCAGCTTTTGACGCACGAGGAGCTTGGAGACCGGAAGCCCTCGCAATTTCTGCGTCACCTCAAAAGCCTCGCCGGCGTTAACGTTCCCGATGACTTCCTGAGGACCATCTGGGTTAGTCGCCTCTCGCACGGAATCCAGACAGTGCTTGCAGGTCAGCCACCTTCATCTTCCGTTGACGATCTGGCGGACTTGGCCGATCGTATCCACGAGCTGGCCTCTCCATCACTTTCCGTGGCACCCATCAGCCAATCCAGTCCTGGTTCAGCAATAGACGCGTTAACCAGAGAGGTTGCTGAACTGCGGAGGCAGTTCCAGAAGCTTGCGATGGACAGGAGCAGCAGACCCCACTCAAGATCTTCCAGATCACCACATCGTAGATCGGCATCGAGGTCGCGACGCTCCCAGTCGAATTATCGGAAGTTCCCGCTCTGCTGGTATCACCACAAGTTCGGAGAGAAAGCCAGCTACTGCATAACACCCTGCGACTATAAGGCGGGAAATGCCAGGGGCGGTCAATAATGGCGACTGCTGACGCCCCTACTACATCTACTGGTCGCCTGTTTGTCACGGACCGAGCTTCGAAGGTGCAGTTCCTGGTCGATACAGGAAGCGACCTCTGTGTCTTCCCCCGGTCCCTTCTTCGTGATCGTCGTGCCAAGACGGACTATAATTTGTGTGCTGCGAACGGATCCAGTATTTCAACATATGGTTATGTACATTTTAATTTAGATTTTGGCTTGCGTAGAGTGTTTAGTTGGCGTTTTGTAGTAGCAGATGTAACTAAGCCAATCATAGGCGTAGATTTTTTAAATTACTACCACCTAATTGTAGATTGCCATAACAAATGCTTGTTAGATAGTACTACTTCTTTGTCATCTGTAGCCAATGTTGTTAGTTGTAATAATATAGCCTCGGTAAAGATCTTGACTGGTGAGACTCGGTATCATAAAATTCTTGACGAATTTCCCGAGATTACCCGACCAACTGGTATACACCGTAACATTACACATAATACCGTCCATCACATACGCACCACTCCAGGCCCTCCAGTTTCTTGCACCCCACGTCGGCTAGCCCCCGACAAACTTAAAATTGCTCAACAGGAGTTCCAGTCAATGCTTGCCAATGGGACAGCACGACCGTCGCAGAGTCCTTGGGCGTCTCCTCTCCACCTGGCGCCTAAAAAGGACAACGGCTGGCGTCCTTGTGGCGATTACCGCATGCTTAATGCCCGTACTGTGCCTGACAGATATCCAATTAAACACATCCATGACTTTGCTCATAATCTTGTTGGCTGCAAAGTCTTTAGCACCCTTGATTTATTAAAGGCGTATAATCAGATACCTGTCAGTCCAGCAGACATTCCGAAGACCGCGATCACAACACCATTTGGTCTGTATGAATTTCCTTTTATGACCTTCGGACTTCGGAATGCGGGCCAAACCTTTCAAAGGTTTATGGACGAGGTAACCAGAGGGCTCGATTTCGCATACTGTTACTTGGATGACATTCTTATCTTCTCCAAGGACGAGCAGCAGCACGAGCAGCACCTCCGCCAGATCTTTACCAAGCTGAAAGACTACGGCATGCTGGTGAACACGGCCAAGTGTGTCTTCGGTGCCTCAGAGGTAACTTTTCTAGGTTACTCCATCTCCGAAAGTGGCTCTAAACCACTGGACTCCAAGGTGCAGACTATTAAAGAGTTCCCGACTCCTACGACAGTACGTCAGCTCAAGGCATTCTTGGGCATGCTTAACTTCTACCGGAGATTCCTTCCTCGAGCTGCAGAAATCCAGGCTCCATTGCATGCGCTACTTACAGGTTCCGTTAAAGGCTCACAGCCAATCACTTTGACAGGCGTCGCCTTGGAAGCTTTTAACGCATGCAAGGACAGCCTTGCAACTGCTGCCCTACTAGCGCATCCTGACTGTGCCGCCCAACTTGCCTTGGTTACAGATGCCTCCGATAAGGCAATCGGCGCAGTCCTCCAACAACTTAAAGACGGCGCGTGGCAGCCTTTAGCCTTCTTTTCGCGAAAGCTGAGCCCATCCCAGGTAAAGTATTCACCTTATGACCGGGAGTTGCTCGCAATCTACGAAGGCATTAAATATTTCCGGCATATGCTCGAGGCCCGGCACTTCGTCGTCTATACTGACCATAAACCGATCAGTTTCGCATTCCATGAGCGGAAGAAAAACTGTTCGCCTAGGCAGTATAGACACCTCGACTTCATTTCCCAGTTCACCACCGATATCCGACACATATCTGGCAAGGATAATGTGGTTGCCGATACCTTGTCGAGGATTGAAGAACTGGGAGCGCCGGTTAGCCTCGAGTCCTTAGCCGAAGGTCAATCATCTGACCATGAACTCCAGGACCTTCTGTCCGGATCCGGAGGTACGTCTCTGCGTTTAGAGAAACGGACGTTACCTGGGAGTCGTGTGTCCTTGTACTGCGACGTCAGTACACCGACGCCCAGGCCTTTCGTTCCTAAATTCTTTCGCAGACAGGTCTTCGAAAGCCTACATTCCCTAAGCCATCCCGGTACAAGTGCATCTGCTAAACTAGTTGCAGAGCGATTCGTCTGGCCTGGGATTCGAACAGACTGTAAGCAGTGGGCTCGCGCATGTTTAGCGTGCCAAAAGGCCAAAGTCAATCGCCACGTCACCGCACCTTTAGGTAATTATGCACTACCCCGCGTGCGATTTAAAGAGATCCACATTGATCTAGTGGGTCCGTTACAAGTATCGCAAGGTTATCGGTATTGCCTGACCGCCGTTGATCGATTTACTCGATGGCCGGAAGCAGTACCGATCGAAGATATCACTGCGGAAACCGTGGCTAAGGCATTACTGTCTACGTGGATCGCTCGTTTCGGTTGTCCAACACACATTACAACCGACCGTGGTCGACAGTTTGAATCGGCGTTATTTCAATGCCTGTCGAAAACTGTTGGGTTCGAGCATAAGCGGACGACAGCATACCATCCTGCATGCAACGGCATGGTGGAACGCTTCCACCGGCAACTCAAAGCCGCCATAGTCTGCCACGCGAACGACAGATGGACAGAGTCCTTGCCGTGGGTACTCCTGGGCATACGAAGCGCCTTTAAAGAAGACCTCCAAAGCTCATCTGCTGAACTCGTATACGGTGAGCCGTTAAGGCTACCGGGTGAGTTTTTCGAGCCTGCTGACGGTGGTACAACTGACCTCTCAGAATTTTCTGCTCGCCTTAAGCAAATTGCTACGAGGTTACAACCCACTCCGGCTTCACGTCATGGCAACCGTAAAGTATTTGTTTATAAAGAATTAGCAACCAGTGATCACGTGTTCCTCCGTGAAGACGCATCACGTGGTTCTCTTCAACCTGCATATTCAGGCCCCCATAAAGTTTTATCTAAGGACGATAAAGTTTTCAAAATTCTCCAAAAGGGTAAAGAGGTCACAGTATCTATAGACCGCGTTAAGCCGGCCTTCATACTGACTGACCATACCGACACTGAACCCATTCCTGATGTTCAGAAACAATACACTACACGTTCTGGACGACGAGTGAGATTTACAGATTTTTATCGCCCTTGACGGTCTCTGGAGGGGGGTGGTGTAGGCTACTTTGCCACTTACACATAAAATCTATACATATTTATACGAAACAATTTATAGTTTAATAAAATATATTAAACAAAACTTAATATTAACTTAAATCTAAAACTTAACGTTAACTTATATCTAAACTATATTATAAAATAATATTTACATTTATATCTATTATTAATAATATTTATTTATCTACTTATATTTATCTACAACATTAATATTTACATTACATCTTGCGTACCAGTTTGTCGATATCGATAATTTAGTATTGATAACTTGTCGATACGCATGACCCTCGCACTAGCCGTGCGCAGTATATAACGGTTATGTTCTCGGTGCATGGCACCGGGCCGGCTGCGCGTGCGCCGCGCAGTGCTGCCAACTTAGCGCGTTTCGCGCCAGATCTAGCGCTTTTTTTGTCTCGAAGCGCGTTTTAGCGCCTAGCGCTAAATCTAGCGCTTTTTTAGATTTTAATAGACTAAGTATTTACCTGGTTGAATGCTTGGTGAATCTATTAAAATTATACAAATTCTATACTTAATTAGTATTTTTATGGTACACCAAATAGATAATTCTCATTTTTCTCTTTCACCTACTTCAATTTTTTTTACCTCTAGGGGGGGGGGGGGGGTGGCGACGCTCTTGAAAAGAGCAAATAAATAGTAAAACCGTTTGTGGTTAGCGCGAAATCTGGCGCTTTTTTAAAAAATGCCATTTTAGCGCAATCTAGCGCTTTTTTACAGCGTTGACAGCGCGTTTTCGCTCAGACTAGTTGGCAGCAGCGGCGCCGCGTCACTCGAACCAGTCGTGATCTTACTGCGACGCGGAGCGCACGCTGCTTTGCTCACGCTATTATCTAAACTTATACGCTTTAGTAATTTCTTTTCACCGCTTATTTCGGCTATAAACTGTTTCATCTTTCTTCACGCTTATCACCATCTATTGTGCTGTGTTTTCTTGTGCTTCTACCTATTGTGCCTTCATTGTGAGGAGTATACCTATTCTCCGTAAGTCGGACTTATTATTTCTTCTCCCCTTTTCCATTACCATAAATGTAAGGAGGCGTGTTATGTTGGTATCACTTTGAGTTGACAGATATACATTTATATTGGCAACACTGGTTCCTTCCCTTGCGATGTGTAAATGGTGTGTCGGTCATGTCTGTAATTTTATAATGTGTTTTGTGGATAAATAAAACAGTGGTTTATCAAAGCATCGTTTTAATCAAATACATTTTACTTTATTACTTCATTTCTATCATGTGGGCTAGCGACCAGTTATGTTTGGTCTCCGCAAAGTCTTCAATATCTATACCGTCAGCGGTCGCCACGCCTAGTTGGTACCGCGTGAACGCTCGAGGGTCGCGGTAGAGGAGAACTTCCATACATTTGTGGACTATAGCTTTGGCAGCTTGTTCGTTCAGATTGCCCTTGTCGAGAGCATCTCGCAGTAGCGGAGTAGCCATGTACGCTCCGATGCCGGTGGCAATCGCAGAGTCTTCGCAGGCTGTTCCTAACTTGTCTACTGAACCGAGGAAAGTCTCACCGTCCTGTATGCCTGCTACAACATAGTTGTTCCACAAAGGTTCCATCTTGCTCCGCTTATTGTACAAGACGCGAGCCGGCCGGTCAGTACAGCGAGCGCGGCTTCAGCATTAAACCGTCTCCAATACACTTCTCATCAATATTTTTTTGTTCAATAATACCCTTCAAGTACTGAAAGTCGGCATAATCACCCCCAGCTCCCAGCAGGATAAGGTCGTTTACCTTCATAACACGGGGACAATCTCTGTATCTTGCCATAGTGCCGTAAGAACCAAGGGTGTCGGCAGCGATAATAATTCCTTTGTCAAACTTTAGACCGATGACTGTTGTAGTTGTGGTGATGGGTGGGGGTAACAGTGTGGGCTTTAAAATCTTGTGCAGAATGGCTTCCAGGACCGAAAGTGGATGAATTACCAGGGAAATTGTAAAAAGCGCCAGGGGAAGGACCATTTTGCCACAGAGGCGGTGGATTGAACTGATCACCCATATTCTCAAAACTTTCTTAGCTTTTAAACCTTTTCTGAGTAATCTCAATTTAATTATAATAAAAAAGTCTATTCAAAAATATATAAATTCCGTACGATGACAAGCAGTCTGTCGCAACTTTCATACAAAAAATTATTCTATGAAACAGACATGAATTTTGATGGCGACTATATTTGTCTCACTCTTCCTCATTCTTTCTCGTTCTTTGATGATACGTCATTTGTCAGTCAGATTTGAGGCTCAGAGCAACTATCGGCGGCGGGACATTTAAAGATCTTTGGAAAGTTCTTAGTATTAATAAAATTATAACAATTAAAATTATGACATTGTGTTAATAGTACGCTAGTAATATAATAAGTCAGTGGTTAATGGTCAAGTTGTTGCGAATTTTAAGTGCGTTCCTAATCAAATCATAATGAAGCATAATATGTGAAATTTGTGGTTTGAAATCGGCGCGAAAGGACGACACAAAATGGTTTTTTATGGCCAAATTTCCTTTTGATGAGCTTCGGTGAGGACGGTGAGTAATACATTAATCAACTTAACATTCGTTTAAACTTTTTGGTAGGTACTTGAATGTAAATAATAATTTTAGTCAGAAAATAATCTGATGGGAAATAGAGTACCTACATCTATAAATATCGATATCGATGTTTTTAATTTTAGTTGTAATGTAAGAAATGTAGTTAAAATGTACAATATACACTTTATAACTTTCCCGTTGCATTGTACAGTCAGCAGGCACATGAGGTTATACAAAGCTGTCAAAATTCATTTTGAACCTTAATATCATTGCATTTAAGTATAAAAATGTTTTCATATAATTTTAATTTCAGGTCACATCCCATCAGCCGTGGAAATAATTGAAGAAGTGCAATGAAGATTTTTTAGAAATAAATACTTTTAATTTTTAATTTCTTCATTTCAAATATTAAACTGAACACATGCTCTGTTTTTTAAAGTACTGCCCAACGGTTAAATGCTTCATAATTAATTCTAACATATTTATGTGACTCAGTACTAGTTAAAAAACGGAGCATTGTGCCATGTTAGTGGAAATTTTAAAATTATTCCTTAAGTAAGCGCAGTTCAGTGCATACATCGATATCGATAAAAAAATTAATACTAGGTCGCCCATCTCTATTTTTTTTCCTGTAGGTTGGCAAAATGTCGTTTTACAGTCGTTAGGTTGGCAACGATGAGGTATGTTTGATTTGACATTTCATAGATTTTTTTGCTCTATGAAGTCCCGTCTCTTCTTACCAGGGACCGCTTTTTCGATACTTTTGAATATCGATATTTTAAAGAAAATACCGATAACGGTATCGATAAATGAAATAAATACCGATATTTGTATCGGTAATATAAAGTACCGATATTTTGTATCGGTAATTTTATCGATACCCAGTACTGATAAGCTAGGCTGCGAAGCGACGTTGCATGTTTGCGCGCTGCGGGGCGGGCGGGTTGCGGAGAGGTACGGAACGGCAACAGCGCTCAAGCAGCTAGCAAGTTAGCAACTAAGCTTGGAGCGTTAATTAATTCATTTGTTGTCGATTATTCTCGCGCGAGCGACTAGGTACCTACTTACTTTCGTTTGTTATTTTTCAACGTTTTTATAATTATGGGACGGCGAAAACTGAACAATGTTTACAGACATTTTGACGTAAATAAAAGATCTTTAAAATCAAAGTGCCTATTGTGCAAAAAAGATTTTAATGTAAGTACCTACTAACACTACTAATTTTTCTTTCATTAGCTCTTAACATTATACCTGTAATACAGTCAGTGGCACGAATCATGAAATCGGGTGGGGATTGCGCGGAACGCGTATTTTGGGTATGCGTTGCGGTGAGGGGCGCGGGCGGCGGGAGAGGGGCGCGCGCTATTGGTCGCTCACAAGAGCACATTCGTGAACTTATCCCCACTCCGTCGAAAAATATTCATGATTCGTGCCACTGACTGTACCTATTCTTCTCACCGCACCGCGTCGATTTGGAGCGTTACTTCCGCAAATCAACAAAAAATCAGCCCTCCAGACCTAGAGCAGAAGTGCCCATACGGTTGATCGCGAGAGGTTTTAAGGTCGATCGCCGAGGATAACAGATTTGTCACTTTAAGTAGTTTTACTTCTGCAATCTTTTTTCAATAACGGTAAAAATTACGATCTCTTGTCTCTTGTTCATAAATTGTTGCTATGTCGATCTCTTTAGAAAAAGTATGGGCATCCCTGTCCTAGAGTGTTTTCAAAGTTTCAAAATATTATACTTAAGAGCTTATTAGATCATCCTGAATTAAGGATCCGGAATGAAGTCGCTCCTTAATTCAGAAAGTGTAATTGCATTCAGGAAGGTAGGATCCTAGTTAGGATCCTAGTTAGGATAGAAAATGGTCTCCGGCGTTAAGGATGCTAAAGCGGAAGCACTTAGGACAGTGTAATCGCTCCGATACAGTAGTACCACAGCCTAAAGAGTATACAGTCAGTCAACGCTTTTTATGTTGGTGAAAAAAAGCCGCCGTTCGTTTAGATAGACAGTTGGCGCAACGACAAAACTAAGTGTACAAGGGCATAATAACTCTGTGATTTGCTTTTTTGAATTAAAAAAGACCGGCCAAGTGCGTGTCGGGCCACGCGCAGTAGGGTTCCGTAGTTACCATATACCATACCTTATTTAATACCACTATAATTTTCATCTGCAAAAATAACTATTTTTTTCATAGTGTTTGTATAAACGACAATGTTATATTTGCGGTTTTGGAAAATGTGCTATATCTCTAAAATGACTAAATATGTGCATATACCACGGGGGCAAAACACCACCGGGGGCGTCGGGGGCAAAACATACCGTACCGGGGCATAACACAAGAACTCAATTTTTTTTCAAAGGTACTGTTTAATCCTCTTTAATATTAACTTATCCCCCCCCCTCTGGGTCATGGGCTGGCGACGCCCTTGTTAAGATTTACTCTATCTCTCAAAATCAAAATCGGTTCACTTGCTTAGGCGTGAAAGCGTTACAGACAGACAGACAGTTACTTTTGCATAAGTATAATATTAAATATAAATATAAGTAGGGATCATTAAATGAGAAAATTAGTAAAAAATGTGAATAAAATAAATTAGTAATTATTAGCAATTAGTAGTAGTATTAGTAATTAGTATTAGTATAATAGCATTCATTATAATTATTAGTAGGTATAAGTATACATTTGAGTATTTTTAGTAAATTTGTAATATTATTAAGAAGTATAATGTTAGTAGGTATATTAGTAAGGAAGTAAAGATTAAGGATAAATAGTTTTAGTATTTACCCCTAAAATCGCCAAAATTGGTTGTAAAACCCCCCAAAAAGGAACAATATACATTTCCTCAAATTACTCTTTAATCATAACACATCTATTTTTCAGCCAGAGCTTTGGTCTCATCTCTGTCGACCTCTGATGAGGTTTCATTTTTAAATTACATACATTTCACATTAAATAGGCTTAACATTTTTTTGTAGGAGTAAATGTAACGCAAGAGCCACCATTTCGTCGCAGAGAGAAACATTTCATTTGAAAGTCTATTACGCAGCTCATTTTGCGCATGGTTCATAAGGCTTTACACCAACTTGATTTAAATTTTTCAGATTATTTTATTTTAACAATAAATTAATATTGCCCCTAAAATTACCCCTAAAAATATTAGGCCCCTAAAAAAATCCCAACCTACATGTTCTCCCCCTAAATCTAGGGGCAAAACCCCTAAGTTGGCACCCCTGCGCTAATATCGTGACCTTGAGCCCGTTCGGAGCGGGAGTGTCCGTTCTAGTAAGTTTTATTTATTCTTATGCTATCACCTCGAACCGGCTTGACACCTTAAAAGAAACACCCTGTATATATATATATATATTTTTTATTGCTTTTAGACACGTTTAAAATAATGTAGTTAATGTTTGAGATAACAATGTAGATTATCACCTAAACCCCACCATATTACTATAAATAGTAATAACCGAGCAATATACCATATATATATATATATATATTCAAACATATTTGTTGCAGAGTATCAATGGTTCAAACCTGATGAGACATCTTAAAATACATAAAAAAGAATATGAAGAAGTGTTGTCTCTCAATAGTATACAAAATAATAACACCGAAAAGTCTGTCAATACGAAAATCGTTGCTAGCGAGTGTACCAAACTTGTGACTATCCACGGTCGCCCTTTAGCTCTCTTGGATGATGAAGCATTTCAAAATATTTTATCTTTGATACCTGACTGCAATCTAAAAATCAATTCAAAGATTATCAAAAAACATGTTATTGAAACGGCTGGGAATTTACGCATGGCTTTGGCTAGAGAATTTCAAGATAAAATGATCTGTATAAAAATTGATATAGCTTCACTGGCGCTGAGAAGCTTCATGGGAGTAAATGCCCAGTATCTAGAAGAAGGGAAAATTGTATTACGAAACCTAGCAATGGTTGAACTGTTGGAAAGGCATACGTCAGAAAATCTAAAAGAAAAGGTGTTATATGTTTTACAACGATTCAGAATTGGTTTAGAAAACGTTTATAGTTTCACAACAGACAACGGAGCTAATATGCTGAAAATGGGAAGGCTTCTGAATGAAACACAAATTCAACAAAATCAGAGTGTTTCTCTGTCTACTAACGATGATGATCACAGTGATAGAGATCGGAGCGTGTTTACCGAAGACGGTGATCAAAATAATACAGTCATGGACAGTGATAGAGATCGGAGCGTGTTTACCGAAGACGAAGACGGTGATCAAAATAATATATTCATGGAGGTAGTGGAAGACACTGAAAATGACTCTGAACATTCAGATTCTGACTTGGATTTTGACGCTGATACTGGCGTAGATAGTAACGATATACAAAACCAATATACTGAAACAATCACTTCGACCTTATCTGTACATTTTCACGAAAACACAACGCAACAGAGAAATATATCAGCAGTCAGATGCGCAGCTCATACCTTACAGTTGTCTGTTTTAGATGTTTGCAATAATATTCAAGTCAGAGAAGTAATTGATATCGCGAGAAAAGCTGCTAAAATATTGCGAACTCAAATATATGCTGCTATTATCGCAAATGCACAAAAAAACCAAGCAATCCTAGATTGCCCGACTAGATGGAACTCCACTAATGATATGATAAAAAGGCTAATAGAATTAAAAGACATTTGTGATAACGCTCAAGATGACAACCTGAACTTAACGGAAACGACTTGGAATACACTACAAGATTATTTGATTTCTCTATCTCCCGCTAAAGAGTTATCAAAAGTCCTTCAACAAGAGCAGCTCACATTTGGTGATTTTTATTTACAGTGGCTGTTGTGCAAAATTAAATTAAGAAAGATTAACACGGGCTTGAGCACATTGCTGGCTAATTCTATGGAGAACAGGGAAGAGACTTTATTGAATAATGGCGCTTTTATATGTGCAGTTTTTCTCGACGGGAGAGTAAATTCAATGCTTTCTGAGGACCAACGAGAATCTGCAAAATCAAAATTACTTGAATTACATCACCATTTAATAGATTTAAATAACAATAAGGAAAATGAGCCCCATTCTTCTTCAAGTTCAGGATCCTTGCCGCAAATAAATGATAATGACAAAAGCGCAAGAACAGAGTTAGACAACTTTCTGGGTATAAAATATGTTGAGGCTCAAAGTGACATACAATTTCTTTTCCAACGCCGCAGAAACGTGCCAGCTAATGTATTTGGGAATGTAGATGAAGAATTAACGGCATTTACTAATGAACCTCTATTAAAATCAACACATAACATCTTGAAATACTGGGAGATGAATAAGAATAATTATCCTTGGCTTTATAAACTAGCTTCTGTCGTGTTAGCTACTCCAACGACACAAGTCAGTGTAGAACGACTATTTTCCTCTTTGAAATTTGTCGTTTCAAAGTACCGTTTTAATTTGAAACGAAGTTTAATTGAAGACATTATTTTAATTCGGAATAACAATTTATATAACAAAAAGTGAAATTTAACTAAATAGACGATTTGTGATGTGGTGATTTTTGCGAAATAATACACCGTTAATTTTAAAGTATGTCTAAAAATGAAAAGGGGATTTCAGACCACGTGAATGAACAACTAGTCCAATCAACGGGGCATATGCAACCCGAATAATTCTCCCGTCAATGAAATTTGGCATGTGATGAAGTTATAGGTAATACAGATTACATATTAACAATAATCCAATAAATTTTGTAACGAGAAGTTAGGTAAAAACCTAAAGATGAAAATAGCCACTGACGTCCATTATACACTTGTACATTATACATTAGCGTACTTGTATAATGGACGTCAGTGAAAATAGCTTATATCTCTCTGTGAATATTTCCTCGGGTTAAAATACTTTTTGTATACGTCCTTATGTACTAGTTAGAATAAGTATGTAAACAAATCCAATCTTTTTCGATTTCGTAGATACCCCAAATGTAAATTTTAACATTTTTATATATATCTTCTATTCAAAAATTTATCTGTTGATTATTATTTTTAACATGTTTTTATATCTTTAAATATATAGCTTTGTTCAGTAAGCCACTAAATTTTCTTCTTTAATCATATTAATACTTAAACGTATAAAAATGGATCGACTATTTTTTCACATTACCTCTTAAGACCAAAAGTTAAAAAAAATATAATTAAAGAAGAAAATTTATTGGCTTACTGAACAAAGCTATATATTTAAGGATATAAAAACATATTAAAAATAATATATAGCAGATCATTTCTTCAATAGAAGAGATATTGAAAAATGTTTGGATTCCTTTACATACTTATTCTAACTAGTACATAAGTACGTATACATAAAGTATTTTAGCCCGAGGAAATATTCACAGAGACATATAAGCGATTTTCATATTTAGGTAAAAATACCTAACTACTCGTAACAAAATTTATTGGCTTATTGTTCATCTGTAATCTGTATGGGTCCAGTATGTGGTTTCGAATGACGCTGTAGCGACACACGCTGGCGTGGCAAAAAAATGTCTGTGTGGTATGCTGGAGCGAAAAAACATTGTAGCGAAACCCACACCGTCGAATGACGCGACTGCGACAAACTTTGTGGCGGAATATAATTATATGCTGGTACGAAACTCAAAAGGATGAAAATAAAACACAAAGTTCAAGTCTCATAATCAACAAAACAAAAGGTTATATGTAATTTGAGTACCATGTACAAATAATCATATATTTTTAATTAAATTAAATTAAAGTAAAAGTAGAGGTATTGGCTTATCTAAATGGGATATTTACTACATGATATAAATAAAACGCATGCGACTCCTAGATAATTGTTTATACTTACTATCTGTAAGTTCTAAGCTTATACTAGTGAATATGATTTTTGACATTTTAATAAAAAAATATTTTGGTAAAAACTATTGATAATTTGTACATAATACCTACTCAAAATAACTTTTTGTTTTATTGATTAAAGTAAGACTTGAACTTTGTGTTTTATTTTCAACGTTTTGAGTTTCGTACTAACATACAGTTATATTTCGCCACAAAGTTTGTCGCTGTCGCGTCATTCGACCGTGTGGGTTTCGCTACAATGATTTTTCGCTCTAGCGTACCACACAGACATTTTTCGCCACAGCGTGTGTTGCTAAAGCGTCATTCGAAACGACATATTGGACCCAAAATCTGTATTACCTAACTTCATCACATGCCAAATTTCATAGACGGGAGAATTATTCGGAAGTCTCCTGCTCATTGATTGGATTAAAAAAAGTTGTTCATTCACGTGGTCTGAAATCCCCATTTCATTTTTAGATATACATAAAAATAAACGGTGTAAAATTTAAAGGCCTTTCTTATCGTGTTTATATTTGAGTGATTCTAATTAACTATAATAGATCAGTATAGCATAAGGACAAAATCATTATTAAATAATGTGTCTTAGTTTTGAATAATTAATTAAAATTTTAAGTACGCACAACGGCACCTCAGACTATACATGTTGACCTTGAGACCTTCGCCTTTATGCCCTACGTAATAATAGTAGTTTGTGAAACTGATTCATAATGAGGGGTATTAAAACATGAGTGTGTTTTTAATAGTATCACACGAGTGTTTTAATACCTAGTTATGTACAGTTTCATACACTACTTTATCTACTCTCATACAATTTGTGATAGAACCGATTGAACCTACAAAATAAAATATCAAGGATAAAAAAAGAGTACGTAGTATCTCTGTAGGTCGGCACTAGGTGGGTGAATCTCCAAATTTCTTACTTCCTGCGTCATTGTCGGCACCCGAAAATTTTTAAACAATCCAATGAATCACAAGGAATAAATCAAAAATATGCACATTAATACAATTTATTATCGTACTCTAATGTAAATGATGGCATATTTTTGATTTATTCCTTGTGATGCATTGAATTTTAAAAAAAGATTCGGATGCCGACAATGACGCAGGAAGTAAGAAATTCGGAGATTCACCCTCCTACTGCCTAATCCAAACTTGGAAAAAACAGATAATGTATAAGTTAATTAAGATTTGTTGAAAATATTATATTTTTTTAATTTTTTAATCGCTTTTGTATTTTAATGATTCTAATTAATAAATCGATCAGTCAAGCATAAGGACAAAATCATAATAAGATAATATGTCTTAGTTTAGAATACAAAATTTTGAAATTATTTATAATTTTCAAATAACTGCCAGTTTTAGTTAATAATAAGTTTAAAATCATAAGTGTTTTAGTATGAATACAAGAAGTTTTGAGGTAAGTTGAAAAGATTGTATTTTTTTATTTTATCATAAGATTGACAATTTTTAATTAGTATTTAGTAACTGGATAAACGACTTGTGATGATTTTTGCTAAAGTATTATAATTTAAAGGCCGTTTTAATCGCTTTTGTATTTGAGTGATTCCTATTTAAAATCGATCAATTAAGCATAAGGACCAAATCATTATAAAATAATGTGTCTTAGTTTTTAATACAAAATTTTAAGCATATTTTCGAAATTATTTATAGCTTTCAAAACACTGCCAGTTTTAGTTAGTAATAAGTTTAAAATTATAAGTGTTTTAGTATGAATAAAAGATGTTTGAGGTTGTATTATGTAAGGAGTAAATTTTTCAAATCATTTATCACTTTTCACTGAAAGCTTTAGATTATCAATCCAAAGTTGAAAAAAACAGATAATGTATAACTTAATTAGGATTTGTTAAAAAGATATTGCCAATTTTTAATAAGTATTTAGTGGTGCTGAAAATTTATGCCAGCGTTAATTATTTGAAATTACAATTATTATTCACTTATGCGACTGTTATATTTTTCAATAAATATTAACTTATTCAAGTAGTTTTTTATTAATCTTCACACAATTACAATATGCCGTCGAAAAATGTATCCAATGAAAATTCTGGGTTATACTATACGAACTATCTACGCCTCTTTTTTGTTTGTGTTATTATTGTGTTACTATGTTTGTGGGTATGTGAGTTTCTTTATTCCACCATAACTTCTAAATGCCTGAACTGATTTGGATAATTGGGGTATCGTTAGAATCCTTACAACATCCCGAGTGACACTGGCTATTTTTTTTTTAGAAAAAATCAATATGGCGACTGTACGACGCCATTTTCAAATGTGAAAAAAAATATTTTTTACACGACTGCCCAAAGCAAAAAGAGTGTTATGTGTTCAGGGTTCATGTATGTTTGTGGGTATGTGAGTTTCTTTATTCCACCATAACTTCTAAATGCCTGAACTGATTTGGATAATTGGGGTATCGTTAGAATCCTTACAACATCCCGAGTGACACTGGCTATATTTTTTTAGAAAAAATCAATATGGCGACTGTACGACGCCATTTTCAAATGTAAAAAAATATTTTTTTCTTCTTTTATTACAATATGGGCATCAAATGAAAGGCCTTGATGAGCACATTCCAAAACTATATAATATGTTACTAAAATGTGTGAAATAAAAATAAATAAATTAAAAAAATATTAAAAACACGACTGCCCTGCCAAAACGAACTAAAAAGTTAAACAACAAGTGTCATTGCAGTCGGGGGACCTCATTGATCAAAAATTGTTCCATAAGGTCCCCCGACTGCAATGACACTTGTTGTTTAACTTTTTAGTTCGTTTTGGCAGGGCAGTCGTGTTTTTAATATTTTTTTAATTTATTTATTTTTTATCTATCTATATAATTGGGTCCAGAGATATATGTAGTATTTTTTTATATTAAAATTATTTTATAAAAAATATTAATATTAAAATTATAGTATTATTAGTACTTTTCGAGATATTGCCTTTTTAAGTTTGACGGATGACAGCTGTCAAATTTGTGGTACCAAGAACGCGATATAATTTAAAAACCAATTTATTAGAAAACATTATATTTCTTCGAAATAATGCACTATATGATTACAACTTTAAGAAATAATAGTACAGGTACTCATGAGATCAATAATTATTAATGCTGCAAACAATGTCATTGATACAATTTAGTAAAGCAAGGCTTAATATAGAAAAAGGTAACCTAATTTATTAAATGTTTGATCGGTTTTTTTGGCCTGGCCAGACTTGAAACTTTGCGTATCGACAAAAGACATTATTACTTGGTAATATCTTCTAGCCTGCTGCTAAAGCGTAATTTTTGACTTTGAAGTTTTATATATTACAAATTAAAAGTAAAATATCTCGCATTGGTGACAGTTTAGAAAATTTTAGCAATGAACTTTATGTTTAAATAATTATGTCTTCTGTGGATTCGATATGCACAGTTTCAAGTCCGGTCGCGTAAAAAAATCGGACAAGTTTAAAAAAGTTTAGGGTATTCAACTTGGAATACCATAAACTTACTACATACCGTAAAACCTCCTATCACTGGTTCAAAATTACCTATTTTTAAGTTTGTGCCTGTAACTTTTAATATATTTTTCTAAAGGAAAAATCTAAAGGTTTTCTTAATAAATGATGATATGAACTTTCAAATCTGAAAAACTGGATTTGCTATTTTAGGTAGAAATGCAGTTTTTTTTTCAAACTTGGACCATAGTTGTTGTGAGAAGCGAGCAACTTTGGTCCAGCTGATAAAATGTCATATTTATCAGTCGAAAACTAGAAATTGGACTATATTTCGGGACTGGAAATGCAACTTTATAATACCGACATGTTATATAATGTAAAAAAAAAAAACACGACAAGCTTTATATATTTTTTAACCGACTTCAAAAAAAGAAGGAGGTACTCAGTTCGTCGGAATCTTTGTTTTTTTATGTATGTTACTCGATTACTCAAAGACGGCTGGACCGATTTGAAAAATTATTTTTTTGTCCGAAAGTATATACTTCCAAGTAGGTCCCATTGTCGTGAGGTCAGGACCTGATGATGGGATCCTGGAGAAATCAAGGGAACTTTTCAAATATTATAGGCACACCTATAGTGATTTTGATATTAAGTAACTTTTGCATTTACTTTCGAAAAATACCATTTTGGTGAAGTGAAACTGATGATGAAGATCAGCATGGATGATCATCGGAACTATTCAATACTAAGTATTTCACTGGTACGATACGATTACTTTAATATGGTTGTTAGGCTATTTATGCTCATCATAATACATAATATGGTGAAGTGGAGCTGATAGTGAAGTATCAGGAGAACTCCTCAACAATTAACGCCCCTGCGTGGGGAAAAGCAGTATTTTGTAAAAGATGATGAGCCGTTGACATAAGGCTATTGTAACTTAGATAATATCGTCACTACATATACCTACCACAAAAAAGTTAAAAATAAAAAGTTAAAAAAAAAACAAAACCTATAAAAAAAAACTTAAAAATAACCTAACAAAAACAGCTTCAAAAATATATGGCTCTAAAAAGCAAGAAATAAAATATTCAAATCTGCATAATAACTAACTCGAAAGTTTGTACGCATATCTAATATTAATCAACGCCTTTTGAAGTCGGGTGGGGGGGCCGGGGACAGGGGAGGGAGACGAAGACGAGACGAAGGATGACGACGATCATGGGTTCAAACTCCACCCAACTTCATAAGACGTTGTTTAATATTAGATATGCGTACAAACTTTCGACTTAGTTATTATGCAGATTTGAATATTTTATTTCTTGCTTTTAGAGCCATATATTTTTGAAGCTGTTTTTGTTAGGTTATTTTTTTTATTTATTACAGACAGCCGGCAGGTTTTAAATTTTGGAACACTTCACTACGTCCAAAAACTGTGACGAAGTTAACGTGAATGTGATTTGAAAAATAGCGGCGCCCGATAAACAATTACTACATCACATGGTAGTAAGTAATCTAGAGAACCACGTGATTCTGCGCCAGATCACTAGATAGCCCTTGGTTAAGAAAATACAATGTCTGACCGTCGTAGGAGCATTGGACTATAGTTGCCCTTTAGGATTATAGTTGGGAGGTTTTACGGCACTAATACTATTTCAGAAGGTGATATATAGTAAAAGCAGAAGTAGTTTTTACTAGCTTTAGTTTTAAATACAAACTCAGGCTGAATGGTGCTCAAATAACTTAATTATAGCCCACATGATTTGGCGTCGCTTGATCTGAGGGATAGTCGACAGTTCTCGAGCAACAAACAAGCCAAATTGTTCATTTGCAAGTCTTATATTTTCATTTTCTTCCGCCAATGTTGTTGTTTGAGAACTGATATCGTTCATAGATTTACTTCCTGTGCTTTGAATTGTTTGAATAGCGACCTCTTTTGTTGAGATTGTAGCATTAATTGTGTTAGATACATTAACAGCAGCAGTTGAAATGTCTGATGCCTTTAATTCTTCATAATTGGAAAGAGGCTGTTGTGGCTCTGACTGAGGTACATCATCCCAATCTTGGCCATAATTATGAAATCGTGGGTCATCCTCCATGACGTCATTATCTAAAAAAAAAATGTTTGACTCCTGACTCCACGTACATACTAGTAGACAATAATAAGAGTAATCTTAGGATTAGGACAGAATCATTACTTTTGGAATTAAATATTTTCATGACAAAACGATTAAGAAGAATATGAAAGTATATTCGCAAATAGTGATAAAATTAATAATATTGTATTTTATTTAGAAGGTTATATTGTAGTAAAGATTCTGAACATCTGAACTAATGTTCAGGTGGATAATTAAAAAAGAACCCACGACTAT
Organism: Agriphila geniculea; assembly: GCA_943789525.1. Classification (NCBI taxonomy): domain Eukaryota; kingdom Metazoa; phylum Arthropoda; class Insecta; order Lepidoptera; family Crambidae; genus Agriphila; species Agriphila geniculea. The sequence goes on along the minus strand of OX038891.1, from coordinate 3,689,913 downwards.
GTATTGATATATATATGTTACCGGCAATGTATGAAATGCAGGCATTGTATACAATGCCTGGCCCTTTTAGGCAATGTATGAAATATAATGAATATTGATATCTATTTCACACATTACCTAGGCAGTGTATACAATGACTAGGCATTGTATAGAATGCCTGCTGGTCCACCGGCAATGTGTATAATAAAAAGATTTTCGAGAATAGATTCGAGGGGGGATCGAGGGGGGCTTGGGGAAAGCTCGAGGGGAGGGGGGCTTGAGGAAAGCTCGAGGGGGGGGGGGGGCTCGGGGAAAGCTCGAGGAGGGTTCGATGGGGGGTTCGAGGGGGGCTCGAGGGGGCTCGAGGGGGGCTCGAGGGGGCTCGAGGGGGGCTCGAGGTGGGCTCGAGGGGGCTCGAGGGGGGCTCGAGGTGGGCTCGAGGGGGCTCGAGGGGGGCTCGAGGGGGGCTCGAGGGGGGCTCGAGGGGGGTTCGAGGGGGCTCGAGGGGGGCTCGAGGGGGGCTCGAGGGGGCTCGAGGGGGGCCCGAGGGGGCTCGAGGGGGGCTCGAGGGGGGCTCGAGGGGGCTCGAGGGGGGCTCGAGGGGGGCTCGAGGGGGGCTCTTTGGAATCGAACCTGTTTTACTCCTGTAGGTCCCGCGTATAGGTTAGAAATTTAAGGCGAGCGCGGAGCGCAGCGGAGCGTGAGCCTTAAATTTCGAGGTTATTTTTTTATAACAGACAACAGAAATTTGAGTTTGGAATCGAACCTGCTTCACTCCTGTAGGTCCCGCGTATAGGTTAGAAATTTAAGGCGAGCGCGAAGCGCAGCGGAGCGTGAGCCTTAAATTTCGAGGTTATTTTTTTATAACAGACAACAGAAATATACTTATTTTACACATTGCCGGTGGACCAGCAGGCATTGTATACAATGCCGGATTATACACATTGCCGGTAACATATATATAGATATATATATATACATATATATATATATATATATATATATATATATATATATATATATATATATATATATATATATATATATATATATATATATATATATATATTTACATCCTACATTCTTTTTGGCGTCATGCACGTCGTGCATCATTACGACGTCCCCCAGTTCCCCTTACTTTTTTTAACATGTCTTAATGAATATTCAGTCATTTTCCGATAATTTTATTTTTAGCGATATTCGTCTTGCAGTCATGCCCGAACATTTTTGAACCCCTAACCATGGTGATACATTATAGGCATCCTAGATATATTGATCGTAATTTACCTATGGCATCGATTATTTAACGTCCTCACAGGATGGACGGTATTTGAGAGTGCGACGTTGCCAGCTTTAGGTTTATTATCTCTTTCTTTTCCTATCGCTTGTCTGTAGTACACAGTTTCAACATTTAATTTGTTCCAATATTCGTAAGGTCTATACATATACGGAATCGGATGCCCCATATGTCATTTAAAGCCGCTGATGAAATAGCGACGTTCAATGAAAAGGCTAGGCCCAGAGTTGGACAAACGTATACGTGTCCATCCACGATATGAACCAACGCGAATCACACCCACATCGGCAACCTGCTTAGATAATATTTTCTGTAACTGTAATGTTCTTGAAAAATCAATTTTGAATTGTATTAAATCCGACCACAGTGGACAATTAGCCTCTATTGAGCACCATCATGTTCCGCCTAAACGGGAAATAATGTGTAGACCAATAAAAAAACACTGTATTGAAAAATTCAGAACCAATGTCACAAGTAAAATTGAAACATTACCAGAACCAAATTTTGAAGCCAATAACCTATATAATCATTTATTTAGCATAGTTCAAACTGAATTTAGTGAAACTTTAAAACAAAAAGTGATCAAATGTAATGATAGTACGAAATTTAGTGACTGGGCCACACCCGGTATATATAAGAGCAGAAGGAAATTATACGAACTTTATGCAGAGAAAGCTACTTCTTGTGATCCTAACTTCATTGAATTTGTCAAGAAGTATTCACAAACATTCAGAGAAGTTTGTATCTTAGCAAAGTCCAAGTACTTTGCAAATAAAATTAAATTAGCTGACAATAAAATTAAGGCTACTTGGAATATTATTAACAAAGAAACGGGCAAATCAAAATCCAATATAAATTCCTTCTGTTTAAAAACTGGTGATCAAACTTTTGAATCTGACAATGAGGTCGCTAAAGTTTTTGAAGATTTCTTTGCTAGAATACCTGTAGAAACTACCAGTACTCTTAGTGCTTGTCCCAACATCGCTGTCTCCCTTCTGGAGTCTAGTGTTGATAAGTGCTATGAAAGTTTTTCCTTTAAATATATAAATAGTGCAGATATCAATAAAGCTTTTAAAACAATTAATGTTAAAAAAACAGAAGATCTTTGGGGCATATCAACAAGCATTATTAAATCAATAATTGATATACTAGCCCCTTACTTGGCTTTTATTTTTAACAAATGTATTGACGAAGGGGTCTTTCCTGATCTAATGAAAAATAGTAAATTGATTCCTCTTTTTAAATCTGGGGATAAAAGTGACCCAGCTAACTTTAGGCCAATATCTATACTACCAGCACTTAGTAAAATATTTGAAAAAATTATATATTCCCAATTATTAGATTACTTCACATACAATAATATACTTCATAAAAATCAGTTTGGATTTTCCAAGGGTAAAAGTACTACTGATGCTGGAATTGCACTTCTCAAACATATTCTTGAAGCTTGGGAAGAAAAGCAAGATGTAATTGGCATTTTCTGTGACCTTTCTAAGGCATTCGATTGCGTTGATCACCAAACACTATTAAAGAAGCTAGAACATTATGGTGTCTCTGATAAATCAGTTAGCCTTATGAAATCGTATTTGTTCAATAGAACTCAGAAAGTAGTGATAAATAAAACTGAATCTACTGGAGCCCCCATCAATATGGGTGTGCCGCAGGGATCAATATTGGGCCCATTGCTGTTTCTAATTTACATAAATGACCTTCCCAACTACGCAAATAATTTATGTGAGACAGTACTATTTGCGGATGATACTTCTTTAGTTTTCAAAGTAAACAGAGGTAGTAACTGTTCGGACGAAGTAAATAGTGCCCTCTCTAAAGTTTCATACTGGTTTAATAGTAATAATTTAGCACTTAACCCCAAAAAAACTAAATGTGTAAAATTTTCATTGCCTAATGTTGAGCAGACAGAATTAAATATTAATTTGAATGACGATGAAGTCGAGTTTATTGAAAGTACAAAATTTCTAGGTATCACACTAGATTCTCGACTGCAATGGGATCCACATATCGAAGCCTTGTCAAGTAGACTTAGTTCAGCGGCATTCGCTGTTAAGAAAATAAGGCTTTTAACTGATATTGAAACGGCAAGGTTAGTATATTTTAGTTATTTTCATAGTGTAATGTCTTATGGACTGCTATTGTGGGGCTCAGCTGCCAGTATTGAAGATATTTTTGTACTCCAAAAAAGAGCTGTTCGCGGCATATACAATCTTCGGTGGAGAGATACCTTGAGAGAACTGTTTAAAGAAATAAATATTTTAACTTTGGCAGGCCAATACATATATGAAAATTTAGTTTATGTAAGAAAACACTATGATTCATTTGCTAAGAACAGCAATAATCACCAGTTTAATACAAGAAATAAAGATAAACTTGCCGTTCCAAGATTTAGGCTTGCAAAAACTAGAGGTTCATTTAGGGGGAAAGGCATAGCCTTTATTAATAAAGTTCCACAACAAGTAATTGATCTTCCTTTGCATGAATTTAAAAACCATGTTAAAAAAACGCTCATGGGTAAAGGTTATTATAAAGTAGACGATTATCTTAAAGATCAAAATGCGTAGAAATGATGTAACACGTAACTACTGTAAGTACTTTGTTGCCAATGATAGTAATATAATAAGTCTATGTTTGTTGCCAATAATCCTGTCACCCTGTTGTAATTATCTGGTAACGATATATTTAAGTTTGTAAATATGGTTACTTATTGCTATTAAAGCTGATAAGTTTCTTGCGCCCGTTCTTCTTGTCAGTTAAAAAAGTCTTGAACGGGTGGTAGGAAAATATAGACGATTCAAAAGTACTTAATAATTAAGTTTATTTGAATAAAGCTAATTTTGACTTTGACTTTGACTTTGATATAAAATTAATAATTTAATTTTTTACGCATATATGAAAGAATAAAAGCAATTTGATTTAATCAGTGATTTTTATTCAAAAATTCACTTGATTAAATCGTGTATATGTTAGACGACCGTTTACAGCTATTGGGCGTCTGTGTATGGCAATTGAGCGTCCGTATACAGCTATTGGGCGTCCGTATATGGCTATTAGGCGTCCGTATAGGCGCGGTCGCAGCCTGAAATTTTGGGGGGGTCACTAATAGTAATATAACAGCTTTTTTGTAAATTTTTAGATGCTTTTTCTATGCGACATGTACGATTTTGAGGCAGTCATGTCCCTTGTGACCCCCCCCCCCCCCTCCCCTCAGACCGCGCCTGCCGTATACAGCTATTGGGCGTCCGTATACAGCTGTTGGCCTGTTGGGCGTCCGTATATGGCTATTGGGCGTCCGTATACAGCTATTGGGCGTCCGTATATGGCTATTGGGCGTCCGTATACAGCTATTGGGCGTCCGTAAATGGCAATTGGGCATCCGTACAAAGTACAAAGCTTTACGTCGGTTTGTTGATACCAAATAACAAATATCAATACCGATACCAATACTGAATATATCATCACAGTCGGCATAGTGGTTATACAAACTTCCACCCCTTTTTACCCCCTTGGAAGATGATTTCGTGGATAAAAACTATCCTATATCAGACTATCCTCATACCAAATTTCATTTAAATCGGTTAGGCGGATATATTCCCTATACAAACTTTTACCCTGTTATTTACCCCTTTAGGAGATGATTTTGGGGACAAAAGTATCCTATGTTTTCTAAAATCCAATGTTCAATAACTGCACGTGAGTTTATTTGTAAGTTTCACTGATATAATATCACTACATATTATAAAACAAAGTCCCTCGCCGCATCGGTCTGTCTGTCTGTTCGCGATAAACTCAAAAATTTCTGAACGGATTTTATTGCACTTTTCAAGAAATGAGGGATTCATGAGGTAGGTTAAGTGTATAATAAGTTGGGATTTTATGTAAATTGGCATAATATGGCCATTAATGTTGAAGATGTCGGCAAAAATTAAGCCGACTGGGAGCTTGCATCGAAAACGCTACATAAACCATTTTATCTATTACAAAATAATTTTAAATGGAATTGTTCCTCTTTTATAGGACTACAAAAAAGTCTGCGATGACATATATCTATTTTTTATGAATTATACCCATTTACTTATTACCATTATTACCCATTTATTATTATACCCATTATATCTTCTAAAAAAATGGTCACATGCTATGCAGTAATTTGGAAAACTATTTAGAAGAATACAGTATTTTAATCCTTATCAACTTTAAAAGGTAACTAACGTATAGTTTACCTTAACCGTTGTATGCACATTATTTTATCCTCTTACACCATACCACAGATTAACTAATAGTACAAGTACCATACCTTTTAAATGAATATCTTATGAGATATCGCAAAAAAATAACGCGTGCGGAAATAAATTCAAGTGCGTTTCTTACGCCGATGATGAGACGGGACTCGAACGGGACTGAAACAGACTTTTAGAGCGAATGGGTGACGACTGTAAGGTATTTCTTTTTTTTGGTGTTGTTGGAAGATGGCTTTTGTCAAAAAAAGGAAGAAACCGAAGCGAAGCGAGGGCGGGTCGCTAGTATTAAATATAAACAAAACTTAAATCGGGCGCCGAATATTATGCAACGCGTACGTGACCGAAGACGACATATATTGTTTTAATTGCGGTAGATATTATTTGAGCTATTGTCACAGATATCATGAGAAAGCTGGCAACGTCGCAATGGTGGACGCCAAATACGCGAAATAGTGGTCAGAAATTTCTCTCGATATACAGTGTGAGATATACGCGCTGCAGTAGCGCCTCACCTGCGCTGAGATTTCTTCGGGAACTTTTCAATATTTTATTGCAGCTATTTTAAACGACTTTTGACTTCCGTCGATATTTGTACTACGGCTAGCTAGGATCAATAGGACCTAAGTGCCACCGGCTAATAAAGTGGCGTCCGGTATGCGGACGCCAAAAGCAGGTGGACGCCAGTTTAAATGCACTTTCGCCTTCAGGGGACGGCCATTTGTTTGCGGGATAAATATATATATATATATATAGTATGTATATATATATATCTATATATATATGTATATATGAAAGTAAGCCGCTCTACAAAAGTGATGAAAAATGTTATGATCTGCATAGTAGATTTAGTGAGGTGGGATTTCCAAAGGTAAGCCGATGGGAATCGGTTTGTATGGACCCTACGCCACTGTTATATTTATATATTCATTTAATTATATATATTATATTATATTATATTTTGACTCCCATATCCCATATTTTTCAATTTCAAACCAGTGTGCGACGATCGGTCGCGGGTCAATTTAATAGTGTGAGAAGTATGATTGTTTTTGAGAATCCCACCACCACCACTAGGTTTTTAAAGAAAGTTGTTTATTTTCATAAGTAGTGCATAATTATACATATTTAATTTGCACTAGCCTTTTCTATTACTAGTACGGCTCATTTCAACCTATATTTTATATTTGAATAATTTTGAGGTAAAAGAAATGGTAACTGACATAATATAAACACTAAAACTTACTCGTATCAATCTCTTTCCGTCGTGGGTTTTTTTTAGATGTAGGTCCCTAATTACTTATAGTGCTTAGCTTACCATTCTGTTCGGAATCGGAACACTGTGTGTTGTCTGTATTGTCTGGCACTGGCATTTCGGTAAACAGTGCTTGCGAATCTTCGATGATTAAATGTGATCTCCGATTTACTGAAATATTATGAATAAAGATTAATGTTCTCTAACATAAAGGCTGTGGTTGTGTCAGTATACTGCGCGGGTACGTACTTCATGGTATGGTACCCAAAAGGAAAAAACCAGTACCACTGTATATGTCATAAAGTTAGCTATTATTGATGATAGAAGCGTGGCCGGGCCAGGGTCCATGGGTTGTAGCCGGGCCACAAAAAATGTGCTGTAACTCGTAAAATACAGTGGTACTGGTTAATTCCTTTGGGTACCATAAAGTACGTACCCGTACAGTGTACTGACAAAACCACAGCCTTTTTTGGCACCGTGGCCGGGCCACGACCTATCACACCATTTGCGAGGAAAAAACAAAATAATTTACCACACAGCAACAAATACGACAAAAACAAAATATCGAGGGGTGAAAGGCTAATGGATTTAAGCGACATCATAGGCGATATTGAGTTATATACATATTCGGAATCAGCAAATTTTTCTGCGTCGAATGAGCCGGGTTTCATGTCAATCCGATCTATTTTTTGTCGCTTAAGTCAATTAGATTTAAACGCTTTTTCCGCTCCGCCACTAGCTGAACCGACGCAAGAATTTGTTATTTTCTTAATGTGGTTGACTTAAGCTGTATCAAAACATTACCAAATTGTTACTTGAACCAGTTTTCCTTTTTCACATTTAAACTCAAACGGTTGTTAAATCTTTTTTCCAATATCTATATCTACAGCATTTGTAGGTTAAATTATTTAGTTTGCTTCAAAATATACAAACCAATGTCGCTTAAAGCAAATAGCTTGCGACAAAATATATTAAGCTTGTCTTTTAAAGCAAATAGATTTCCACAAGAGTATATGAAGTATGTCGCTTGAATCAATTAGCCAGTGACAAAAATAAATAAATTCGTCCCTTGAATTATTTGGCTTTCGGTTATTTTATTTTTATATAGGTACATAATTTAATTAGCTTTTTACAATTTTTATGTGAATTAGTTGTTTAATCCATTAGTCCCTATATTTGTTTACAAAAAGAGGTCGCTTAATTCAAAAATTATTGATTGCTTTTGTACATGAATCAGTTTTCCTTAACTAGAGTGGTTTAGTATTGTGCTTTCAGCAAACATGGTATTCTATAGACCATTAAAATCAATGTCGTTTAAAACCTATTCAAAATGTTTTCATTGTCTTAAAATCACCCACTAATAAAAGGGATGCGCTCTCGCAGGGCGCTTCAGTCGATCCCAAATCGTCAAGGGGGCTATACAAGTGTATTGTGCTTGAGCTGCGTTTGAAAAAATTTTTGATAAGTAAGCTTTGAAATTATGTTTTAGTGAGATTGTTATCACCGCATGTTGTATGTATTATTACAGTCTTGGGCAAAATTTTGTCTAAGTACTGATTACTAACTACAATTACATTTTGTAGTTAGTAATTAAAATAATAGACTTGATTACATCCAAGTAAAAAGTAGGTAGTCAAAACATTTTGATTACTAACTACAGTTAGTATGAAGTTGCAATCAAGATTGCAGGATTACTTTTTTTGAACTAAGTTCCTACTAAACAAAGAGCTGTTGTTCAAGAAAACACATTGAACATGAAATACGCTGCACTACATTTCTACACTGCCTTAAGTCAGCACTGGCAACACACACTGGTCATAGACTTTCGTCTCGAGATACTGAGGTAAATCGGACGCGAAGATTTTTCGATGCTTCCCGAATGCTGCCCATAAGAGTTGGATTCGACGAGAGATCTCTTTCTCGAAGTTGGACTTACCTAACTGGTCTGCCTGTCCTAGGTATACGTAACAGTCAACAACTTCAAGTGTAGTGTTCCTAACATGAACTGGAGCGCGCACAACATTGACATGGTTTTCGTCTTATCCATGTTCATCCTGAGACCCACTCTTTGGGAAGCAATACGGAGATCTTCGAGCATTGTGTTCAACAGGCAAAACGAAGGTGTTAGGTAATGGCCGAGATGAGGAGTTAAAAGATGTCCTCCGACGCAGCTGTGTGCTCACACAACGATTTATGCTCTGGTTCTGTACTCGGATCGACATTGTGGCATTTTCGTATAACTACCTCAACACCTCGATATATCTGTAGTCCACTTGGCACCTTTGGAGAGACTGTAGCACCGCCCAGGTTTCATTCGAATCAAAGGCTTTCTCATAGTCCACTAACGCCAAGCAAAGTGGCCGATTATATTCCTCGGTATTCTGTATAACCTGCCGCAGCGTATGAAGGTGGTCTATGGTGCTAAAGCTTTTTCGGAACCCGGCTTGTTCGGAAGGTTGGAAGTCGTCGAACCTGCGCGTGAGATGATTCGTAAGGACTCTCGAAAAGAACTTATAGACATGGCTCAGAAGCGGGATGGGTCTGTGGTTCTTTAAGAGGGACTTGTCTTGTCACTCTTTTTAAAGAACAAAATCACCTCGCTTATGTTCCATGCCTTCGGCGTTCTGCCCTCGTCAATGACGGAATGGGGAATGTCCGATAAAAATCAAATTAGCTGAATATTTTTTTATAAGTAGGAATAAGCTCCCTTAGTAATAGAAAAAAGTTTCAGAATTTTCGGTTCCGTAAAAACATTTAAAAAAATGAAAGTCTCTTCGACTTCACAAATGTACGAAAGTAACAGCAGAATGGAATTTATACTTTGCCACCACCTGCCACAACCACAACACGGTATTAAAAAAAAGAAATGTCAAAACTTTTTTTTCTTTACATTGTTATTGTTGTGGCAGGTGGTGGCAAAGGTATAATCTCCATTCTGCTGTTACTTTTGTACATTTATGAAGTCGAAGAGACTTTCATTTTTTAAAGATTTTTTACGCAACCGAAAATTCTGAAACTTTTTTCTATTACTAGGGGAGCTTATTCCTACCTATAAAAAATATTCAGCTAATTTGATTTTTTTCGGACATTCCCCATTGAAAAGCTTTTGGAGGACTTTAAGTATCGGCTTACCGCCCGCTCTCAGAAGTTTTGTAGTAATTCCGTCGTCATCCGCCACCGCCTTGTTGTTTTTTTAGCTTGTGACGGCGGCGGTAGAGCCAATTTTTCTTAGATTTCCAATTTTTAATTTTTAATCTTCAATCCCGAAATAATCCCGGGATCCCGGGATTGGCTAAGTGTAATCCCGAAATCCCGGGATCAGAAATAAGGGCCGGGATCGAATTCCCTACTTGTATTCCTGTCTCTGAACACAAGTGCTTGCGGGTACTACTACTACTACTACCTACCTGTATAATATAAGTACTTATTATTTATTTTGTAAGGTTAGAAGTCCTAATTAGGGTTGCCACCTCTCCCGGATTTCCGGGAGTCTCCCGGAAACGTGCCCTTAAAAAAAATCTCCCGTCTCCCGGGAATAATTAGAGGACTTATTGAGTGCCGCAGAAGCAGCAGGCTTACCGGCTGAACTTTGGCACAGACGTCTAGGACACTTGAGCCTACAAGGTATGAAAACCCTACAAAAGGTTGCATGTGGTGTTAATATTGTGTTTCAGGATGAAGAATCATTGAAGAACTGTGTCCCATGTCTTGAGGGGAAGCTGACAGCTGCGGCTTATCCTAAAGACGGGACGCGTGCAACACAACCACTGCAATTGGTTCATTCTGATGTCTGCGGGCCTGTCCAGGAGCCTAGCTGGGGTGGGGCGAGATACCTAGTGACGTTTACTGACGACTTCACTAGAAAAACCTTTGGATACCTAATGAAGGAGAAATCACAGGTAATGACACATTTTATTCATTTTAAAACATGCGCAGAGAAACAGACTGGTTTGCCTGTTAAAGTTCTGAGATCTGATAACGGCGGTGAATACTGCAATAAAAGATTTAGTGAGTATCTTAAACAGCAGGGTATTATTCATCAGTTGACTGTCCCCCCAGGTAGCACAGGGTAGTCATAATGACGTCAATTTCGGGGCATTTTAGGACGCGGACGTCAAATGACCAAAATCGGACGTCCATGAGACGTTCTTGAACTGACCTCCTACGGACGTCAGACAAATGATGTCATATTGACGCCAATTTTCAGTCATTTACTGACGTGGAAATATACGGTCAAAGAACTGACGTCCATGAGACGTTCTTGCACTGACCTCCTACGGACGTCAGACAAATGGTGTCATATTGACGCCAATTTTCAGTCATTTACTGACGTAAAGATATTCGGTCAAAGAACGGACGTCCATGAGACGTCCTTGAACTGACCTCCGACGGACGTCCTTCAAGTGACCAAAATCGGACGTCCTTCAGACGTTCTTGCACTGACCTCCTACGAACGTCAGACAAATGGTGTCATATTGACGCCAGTTTGCAGTCATTTACTGACGTGGAGATATACGGTCAAAGAACTGACGTCCATGAGACGTTCTTGCACTGACCTCCTACGGACGTCAGACAAATGGTGTCATATTGACGCCAAGTTTCAGTTATTTACTGACATAAAGATATTCGGTCAAAGAACGGACGTCCATGAGACGTCCTTGAACTGACCTCCGACGGACGTCCTTCAAGTGACCAAAATCGGACGTCCTTCAGACATTCTTGCACTGACCTCCTACGGACGTCAGACAAATGGTGTCATATTGACGCCAGTTTGCAGTCATTTACTGACGTGGAGATATACGGTCAAAGAACTGACGTCCATGACACGTTCTTGCACTGACCTCCGACGGACGTCAGACAAATGGTGTCATATTGACGCCAGTTTTCAGTCATTTACTGACGTGGAAATATACGGTCAAAGAACTGACGTCCATGAGACGTTCTTGCACTGACCTCCTACGGACGTCAGACAAATGGTGTCATATTGACGCCAGTTTGCAGTCATTTACTGACGTAAAGATATTCGGTCAAAGAACGGACGTCCATGAGACGTCCTTGAACTGACCTCCGACGGACGTCCTTCAAGAGACCAAAATCGGACGTCCTTCAGACGTTCTTGCACTGACCTCCTACGGACGTCAGACAAATGGTGTCATATTGACGCCAGTTTGCAGTCATTTACTAACGTACCTATACCTATACCTATGCGCCATACCCATGCGCCTCGAGTTCGGTCTGCACTCGGTATACAACAGTCGCGAATGCGCCGCAGTGACGAACGAAAGATTTACGTAAGTACCTACAGTCAGTGGCACGAATCATGAATATTTTTCGACGGAGTGGGGATAAGTTCGCGCATGTGCTCTTGTGAGAGACCAATAGCGCGCGCCCCTCTCCCGCCGCCCGCGCCCCTCACCGCAACGCATACCCAAAATACGCGTTCCGCGCAATCCCCACCCGATTTCATGATTCGTGCCACTGACTGTACTATTGATTGAAATACAAGTAGGTAATTATTATATGGGAAAGTGCAGATTGTGCTGTTTATATTATATTTAAATTACAAATAAATCCAGACAAAACTACCTATATGTGAAAACTTGTAATTGGCTTTACTGTGACATTACTATACCATACTAAACTCTGTAGTAGCTGTAAGTTTTCCGCAAAAGCAATAAAAATAAAATAAAAATAAACATTTTTAAATACCCGGATAGTCCAAAAAATAAGATTAAGATAAAATTAAAATACTTATTTTTTTATTATTATTATTATTATTATATAGGTAGGTATTACCAATTAACTATGGCCAGAAGGATTTCAAACTAATTTGATTTTCCCTTTAGATAGGTAGTAGGTATTTAGCTTTTTTTTTAGTTTTCTGTTTTTACCATATGTTTTGTTGACCTAGGTATTTTATTGCTTAGAAATTGATTCCTCGGCGAAGGTACCTAAACCTTTTAAATCGATAATAGGTACCTACGGGTGGTATAATGGTATTCCACTTATCAAAGATCTTTGTGCAATATATAGGTGATATTTTAGTATAGGTAATATATATATATACCTAGTTTATGATAGATACTCTTTGATAAGTGGAATGGAATACCACCCTAACCTACTTTTTTACCTTGTAGGCAGGGAATGATAACGTTATTTTTTAATATAACGTTATTTTTTACTTACTTGTTAATTTTAAAATTAACGTTATGTCAATAAATAACGTTAATTTAGATAACGTTACATTGAAATTAACGTTATTTCAGTAATTAACGTTAATTTTAACGTTATTCCGATTAATAACGTTATTTTTCTAGCGATAATTTTACCGGTAAAGTTTAACGCTATATTTAACGCTAATTTTACAGGTAAAATATTTTTAACGTTATTTTTACCGGTAAATTTACCGATAAAATGTTTTAACGGTATTTTTACGTTAGTTTTTATTTATCGTTATTTTTTTAAGGCGCTGTTGGTAGTACAACTAGCGCCGCCACTACATTTATTTTTATTACTCGTAAACCAAGTCAATATTTAAAAAAGCACAAGTGATAATCTCTTAAATTGTCTCTAATATTTTTTGAATAACTCTTCAACAGTTATCATTCATTCTGTAAGTTTTAAAATCCATAATTGCCAAAAGTGGCCACTTTGAGCTAAAATTGATTTTAAAACTTACAGAAAGAATGAAAACTGTTGAAGAGTTATTCAAAAAATATTAGAGACAATTTAAGAGATTATTAACTACTTGTGCTTTTTTTAAATATTGACTTGGTTTACGAGTAATAAATATAAATATAGTGGCGGCGCCACATTCACTACCACCGCGCCTTAACGGTATTTCAATGCCTACTTGTAGGTATGTATGTATGTACGGACGGCTGCACTGTAGACTACACAAAACTGTCAAAATTCTCCAATCGACTTTCAACCATAATGCTTGAGCATTAAGTTCAAAACCGTTTGTAGTTATTTTACATATTGTGGTAGTCTGAAGTGCAGGCGACTGTAGGTACATACTTATTTTCTAGTGTTACCTACTGTTAATTCTTTCCAAATGATTTAATATCATCTTATTCATCCTTAAGATTCTGAACATTAGGTTCAAAATCGATTGAGAAAGGAGATCACCCATTCTGGTACCTATAAAATAAGAAAAATGGGCTGCCTTGAACTATAATTACAAAATTGTATAGGTAGGTAGGTACTAACTTAGATGAAATTAATTTCATCGCGATTCAGTTTATGAAGGAATCATAAAGCAAAACATTCGGATGGGCGCATCCTTCCTTTTGATTGATATCAATTAGCAGTCAGCCTACACCGAATTACAGATGACCGTTTCATACATTGTTGTATGGTCTGTGGTTTCATATCAATAATATGCCACCGTAGAAATGCGCTTGTTGGCACGTGTAAGTAGTGATGTGGTAAACCACATAGTTATCGATATTTTGTAATGACACTGCGACATATAAATACTAATCCTTGGCGTTGAAATTTGATTAAACTCGACTCACAGTAGGTAATTAAACTTCAGAGGGCTTAGTGCGAGTTGATGTTTTCACTTTTCGCTATCGAAAACTATCGTTTTCTCTCTTTCACTCACATTGACTATGAGCAGCATATCCGATAGTTTTCGATAGTGAAAAGTGAAAACATCAAGTCGTACTAAGCCCTCTGCACTTTATGTATACTTACTTGATCTAATTAATGAACATTAGTGGTGGTCCACACCAAAAAGTAACATTTCCATCACCGTTCAAACAAAATGTAATATTTCCCACTGATCACACCAAAGTGTAACAATGGTTGTGAGACGGGTCGTCTTCCATTTTCAAATTTCATTTCAAAAGTTTACAGCATTTAATTCGTAAAATATGAACATGAATATGCCTAGAAATTCAGTATTGGGCACAGAATTTATTTTGAAAATCAAGTACAGTAAATAAAATCAACTTCTATAAGAACCAGTGTTTTGCCATTTTCTAAAAAATCATTTATGATGGAAATGTTTCTTTTTGGTGTGGACCTGAATTACTTAGTAACCAAATTAAGCAATATAAAATACCTAGCCTTTGATCAGTGTTGGCATTAATCGATTACTTTTTCAATCGATTAGTTAGTTTGATTTATTTTAATCGTGATCGAAGTTAGTCATGACTAAAATATTATTCAATTAAAATATTAACCTAATTGTGACTAATTATTATACTCTTTATTGTACATAAAAAATACATTAACACAAATATAATTGAAACGTGTAAGCAAAGATTGACATATCTCTAAAAAAGATCTCTTGCAGTCAACTCAGAACGTGGAAGAGATGGATAAATAAGCAGGTGACGTAAAGTGCAGAACAATCTATAAAAATAAAAATACAAGACACACTTAGTGCGCAGGCACACTTGTGATCACACTATCGGCCGACTGTCGCATTCAGTACTGATGGCCGACAGTTTCGTGATCAAACTGTCGGCCGTCCATACTAATTCGCAGTCGACCGATAGTCGGCCGATAGTTTAATCACAAGTGTGCTCAGGCTCTAATACCTAAAATATAAATATCTAACGCAATAATATAATATAAATTTTAAATAAATATTAAATACATATTTGAATACAAACATGAAGGGTACATAAGTAATAACAATATTTTTATAAATAAGCCTCGTGTCATGAGTACGGACGCGTTGGTACACGGTCTACGCGGTTGACACGAGTGAATAGTGATGTACAAAACTCGAGTCGTCGAGTTCTACTTATGAAGACTCGAGTCGAATTGGCAGGACTTGGTGAGCTCGGTAGGCTCGTAAGCCCGAGCCTAGCCTAGAAACGAGCTCTCTGAGCCACGCCTCGAGCTTGAGGCTTCAAAAGAGTTCAAGCCTTCAAAAGAGCTCGAACCTATCAAAAGAGCTCGAGCCATCAAAAAATCTGGAGTCTTATAATGAACGCGAGCCTCATAAAGAGCTTAGAGTTTATGTTTATGACTTTAATATCTCCGTGAATAATAATAACCCTAAAAAAAGGAATAAGCTATTCACGTCAACCATAAAATGGGTTGCTATTATCAAAAGAATTACTAAAGAGTAATGAATGTAGCTTGCTAGTTGCTACTTATTAGTAATGATTGTGTGAATGAATAACAGTGATTGCAGAAAATTTTAACCACCTAACAATAAGTACGAAAAATAAACAAAAATATCAACAAAATAACGAAAATACTAGAGATTTATTCACTTTAATACTCTGTTCAAGTATTAAATTGTATTTTTATTTTTGACACGGCCGAACTCAGATTTATCTCATACATGAGTCATGACACGGCTTTTTTGTTGAATTTACACGGCCGGCTGTAAATTGACGTTGGCAACACTGGTCTGGACTTCCCTCCTCTAAGGTTTCTTCTGTTTCTTAGGGCCTAGTACGAGTTGGGTTTTTGCTCTCACTTCACTTTGCGAATAGTTAACTATCATTTTCTCTCTTTCACTCGTTCACTCACTTGCATGATTTCCTCTCTTTCAAACAGAGTTGTGAGAAACACAACTCGTACTATAATAGGCCCTCAGACTTCTGTCTACTGATGGACACTGAAAGAAAACATCGATGTTTTTTCGATGCAATACATCGGTTACTTGCATCGATGTTATATCGATATATTAAAAAATACATCGATGTTTTCCATACATCGATTGTTTTTTCTGTAAGTTTGATATGAATTTTGTTGAGATAAGAAAAAACAAGCACTTATTAAGGCGGGTCCATAGCTCGTGTTTTGCTCTACACAATCAACAAAAACATCTACACAAAACATTGTATCGCGAAACATTTTTGTGTAGAGAAACAATGTTTTTGCTTTCCATGCCCGGTGGAAAACACGTACACAAAACATCAGTGTGACCAGATGCAATTTTACGAAAATACCGAAGCACCTCAAAAAAATACTGAAATTGCACATGCAAAATATACCGGTAAAAATACTGATTCTCAAAACAGGTTTTATTAATTTATCATCACAATAAATGTAAAATTGTACCTATTTTGTTAACATTCTATTCGAAGGCAAAACTAGACATGTTTTCTGGATGGATGCGTCAAGTAAAATAAACCAAAGAAAAAAAATACCCTCTACCTAAATCTCCTAGCAAAAATGGAAACAAAAAAATGTCACTGTCAAACTGACCTTGATTACATTTTCAGATATATCTAAACCTTTGGTCACTTATAAATTTATTTCATAAATTTACGAGTCATGATAAATACTATCCACGTCAATTGGTAATGCGCCTGGCGGCCACGATTTTAACCTCAAAAACAAAAAACAATTGTAAATCTAATTCACATCCTGAAAAATGATACTCTCCTGTCATCATAATCAACAATGAAAGTGATTTAAACAAAATTGTTTAACCTGTTTTTATATACTTAATTTTCTTTTAATAACACAGGTCTTAATTATTTTAATTTTAATAAGTTTAGCTCTATTTATATTTTTTACTAATCATGTTTCCGAAACTACTATTTTGATGTACCTTTATTTCTTTAATCATACTCTAATTCATACTTGTAAAACTTTTACTCACCGCCTATCTAAAATTATAATAACACATTTTAATTTTAATCTTGTATACTTCAACATGCTTAAAAGGTTGTTATACCGCAACATGCTTAAAAGGCTATTAGCTTCTGCATTACTTAACGCATCTATCCTTCGCTTTTGTTCGCACCAACTAGTCTTTTGTATTCCTTATCGCCGGCCGCCTATTCATAATACTCGACTACCTGCCTTGCCGTCATTAGCCGCTATGCAATTTTGTCCTCTATTTTGCTTACTTAGAAGTGAAATTCGCCTACTCACATGTTTAGATTTTTTGTGCATTTTCGTAACAACTTATCAAGTGATCTATTGTATGCATAATAATTATTATTGTGAATGCGAATGTTCTTTATTGAACTCATTTTGTTTAATGCTCACGCGCGCATTACTAAATATTATATTCAATTTAATATCTCTGTATATAAATATTAATAACACTTTATGTATTTCAAATCAATTGCTTATTTATTTATATTTGATGTTCAATGGCTTCAAATAGGAAAATTAATAATCTGAACATTTACTACCAAAATGCGCGGGGTTTGAGGACGAAAACTAATTCATTTCATCGTAACGTATGTATGAGTGATTATGACGTCATATTGATAACTGAGACTTGGTTGGTTGATAGTATAGCTGCGCCCGCGGCATGGGTTCGTATATCATATCGACCTCGATATGACTAAAATATGTATTAAACGGCGTCGAAACATATTTGACAGGACGATAAAGTTCGTCCTTCGATAAAAAATTTGATCACGTCGACAGAAATCATTCATTCAGTGTGTTTTATATTCGTTCTTTTGGCGTTGATAAGTTTTAGAAAAGGATCGCACTACACGCGCGCATACTGTACTGCGCGCGTGTCGCGCTCTTTTGTCGACCACCTTTGAGTAGTAGACTATTTATCGACTTCAACCTGTCAAAATGCGCTAATTAAACTGTGCAAGATGGCGGCTCATTGTGATCATTTGGTGATCATGCACGCAGTGCGCGATAATTAGTCGCACTTGACATATTTTCATCGTGACATAGATAATATAATTTATCGAATGATCCATTCACTGTGTCATAATTTTGTCAGGTTTCATAATACGATAAAAACTCGATAAACAGTTTATCGATTGTACCATGCAACGGGCGCAGATACTGAACTCTTTGACAGTAGATACGTTGTCTGGAGACGGGATAGAGATTACGCGGCCACCCAGCAAAAAATGGGGGGTGAAATTCTCATTGCCACGCGCAGGGAATTGTCAGTTATGCCTCAATTTTCTTTACAGTCAAGTACAGAGGATTTGTGGGTGACTTTATCCTTCGGGTCTAACTTATCTGACGGTTTGAGTGGTAATTTGCATATTTGTGTTCTTTATCTAATCCAACAAAACATGGGTAACTCCTTTTCTCATCAGTTATCGAATGTTTTTTGCAATCTAAATGACATCATGATGAATCATCCTGATGATAGATATTTAGTAGTAGGTGATTTTAATATGAGCCGCATAATATGGACGCCTTCTAATTACGATGATTCACTCATTCCGAGTAATTACATCTCGAGAGATGAGTGTCTTCTAGTTGATGAAATGTCAACGTTAGACTTAAAACAATACAATGGTGTTTAAAACAGTTACGGAGTGATCCTTGATTTAGTTTTAAGCACTAACTCTTTGGGTGTTTTTGAGTGCAATGATCCGTTGTCGCTGCCTGCTGATCCTCACCACAGTGCTTTGAATATTAGAATAAATTTTCTAGAATTTCATGCACTGAACTCGGCACCACGGTTGCAGTTCTTATTCAACAGGGGCGATTACGATTCAATTAATAAGGCCATCTCCGAGATTGAATGGGAAAAAGAGCTCTCAGCAGGATCAGTTAACGATGCTGTCAACTTTTTCTATAAAACCTTTACTGAGCTGAGAGATACTTTTGTTCCCTCTAAGAGCATATTTAATCAATCCTATCCGAGATGGTACCCAGCATCTCATAAAAAAATGCTAAAAGAAAAGCATAAGCATTTAAGAAAGTTTAATACTTTCAGTAATCGTTCCGATCTTGAATCATTTAAGCAGCTTCGGGATCGTGCTAAATCTTTTGAAAATAAGTGTTATAACAGGCACATAAAGTCAGTTGAAGAATCCATCCAATGTAATCCCAAACGCTTCTGGTCACACATCAAATCAAAAAGGAAATCTAATTCTTTGCCCAGCTGCCTCAAATATGGTACGAATACTTTCAATACTGGTGACGCAATATGTGAGGCCTTCTCCGACTACTTCAATTCCACTTTCTTGTCCCATTCATCTAATCCTGGCACCTCGGATATAGTTTCAGGGGTTTTTGAAGTTCAAGCTCAAATTATATGTTGTTTTAAAATTCTCATAATAGATGTCTATGATGAGAATTGTAAACAAAATAGAAATTGAGCTACTTCTCTACTTTTTTATTTTATTTATTTCTACAAAACCGATGACCTTGAAATATTTAAGGGACAATCTTTAAAGTACCTCCTTTCTAACAAAAAAAGATTGAGTGAAATTGGACTACGCGTTAATGAATTACAACTCATTACATATTTTGACTTTCATCCCCTCTCCCAAAGGAACCGTGCTGAATTTCGGGATAAAAAGTATACGTTGACCTTCCTCGTAATATGCACTAAAAACATGCCAAGTTTTTTTTTAATTCATTCAGTAGTTTCGGAGTCCATAGAGCCCGTGATACAGACAGACAGACAGACAGAAAGACAGACAGACAAACACGAATGAAAAAAATTACAGTTTTAGCCTCAGTATCGATTATAGAGCACCCTCCAAAAAAATTTTTCAAAATATCTTCAATGTACAGAATTAGTCCTGTTACAGTTTTATTATAAGTATAGATAATAATTCAATAATTAATACAGCGTGTCTGGTAATAGCCTTATAAAGCTGAATATGGTGGATAGGGACCATCAAACTGAACAACTTTTACTATGGGACCAACTCTGAAATCGCGAAAAAAAAATCAGCTGTTTCATACATTTTGATATTTTTGTTATTAATTTTTGTATTAAACAGCTTGGTTTTTTTTCGTGATTTCAGAGTTGGTCCTATAGTAAAAGTTGTTCAGTTTGATGGTCCCTATCCACCATATTCGGCTTTATAAGGCTATTACCAAACACCCTGTATATTAGATTACTTATTGGAATTTTCTTGTTTCATAACATTTTTAGTTGCGGATCACGTCAACGTGGATGTTTATGTGACAAGGTTCCAGCGTATTACCAATTGACGGGGATAACAATTGGCTAACATAAAATGCTAAATTGGCAACACTGAAGTTTTGCCTACACAAACCACGCAATCGCTGTGGTCGGCGTGTGTAGAGAAACATGTTTCGCGATACAATGTTTTGTGTAGATAGAGCAAAATATGTGCTATGGACCCGCCCTAAGACAAAAAAAAATATGTTTTTACTAGGCTTGCCTTTTCGATGCATCGAAAGTATCGATACAATACATCGAGTGTTTTTAAAACATCGATGTATATCGTCCACCCCTACTTCTGTCATTCTGTCTGTTGTCATGCCGGATGCCGGTAATTCGGTCGGTCAAGCCAAGCAAAAGCAAGCATATATTATTTTACTCTTTGAAGCAAGCCGTGGTGTGGTCAAGTGTTTTATTTGAAAAATCGCATTGGTCGCAGAGCATTTTGTGAACACCGTGGAACACCCAATATCGGTAAAAGTAAGTCCAGCCAGTGTTTTTAGCACGTAAGTACGTTTGGTTTTGGCGGCCATGATGAATGATATTCTTCGAGTCCTGAATTTTTAAACTTGCAGGTAAGTACCTACTTATGTAATAACAATGCTATATTTATTTAAGTATTTGTGATTCGACGTTGCACAAAAATATTTGTAAGTACCTACTATGAAAAAAGTACAGTAAAGGCACCTGCTGACGCTTGGATCGTAGATCTTGGATGATATTTTTGCCACCAAAAGCAATTTGAGAGCTATGTTTGAGAGATCAGATGTACATACCTAGGTAGGTAACCTAAATTATAATTGGATTGGAACAGCTATTAATCCTACTATCTAGTTTGTTTGTATAGGTAGGTATGAAGTCTATCATACAAAAGATTTGGCCCGATTTGAAGCTCTATCTACTTATGATACAATACATAACTATGTACCTACCTGTACCCACTTACCTACATTATTTTATCTATAAATAGGTACCTAGGTAACATTGTTTTCTTTCTGTAGATGTATGTAGTTGTACAATTTGAGGACAATGAGCAAGGAGGGGGTTTAGGATTAGTGCTGAGCAAATGGATCACTCCTAGAAAAAAAGAGGTGTTCTGGCCTCCTGTGAAAGAACAACATAAGTTAGACAAATTGCTGAAGCAAAATGAAGAACCTAACCCTGAAAAATGGGCTACGTATGCTATTAATAGGTGTTTTTATGAAACTGGTAAGCTTGTTCTGTACACCTACCAAAATAAAAAGTAGATTCTTGGGGGCTTTTAAGTTGTCATTATTTAATTCCATTAGTCTGTTGTCTGAGACAAGCCATGGAATTAAACATTTCATTTTAATGTTTATTTTTACTTACTATGCGCGCCAAATAAGAATAGTATCGACAACTTCACGGCACTGGACAATTTTATTACTGCTGGGTAAAATTGATAACTTCATAATGTATAGGATGTGCATAAAAAGAAACAAAATAGATAAAAATATGTTTTTTATTCTTGCTGGCATCGATCAGCATGGCAAACGATCATTGGATTTTTTGCTAGCAGTACAAAATTGACCAGTGACGTGAAGTTGTCGATACCATTCTTATTTGGCACGCATAGTAATGTGTGTTAAGATGAATAAATAATGAAAAATATTAGAAAAAATCGGCTCACCCGTAGCAATATAAAAAAAGCATTGTGAATGCAAAAATCTAAAAGTTTAAAATAGTAATGTGTGTACTTATATTGCCGCTATACCTATAATAAAATGAAAAAGGAAATACTTAAAAGTAAAAAATTAAAGGTGTCTCTAACCAATAAACCTTTGTTTTACATAGAGTTAAATCTTATAATAGTATAAGATACTTACAGGGTTTTGATCATAGGATCAAAACCCCGTTAAGTCCAACTTACATAATGTACTATGGACAACAGCGTCGCTTAACCAGTTAGCAACAAAATTCGCATGCGCGCGTATCGCCCTTGCACGAACTAAACGTATGTAGTGACGGCGCGGCGTGTAAGCGATTTTAACCTTAGCAGTGGTTAAGCGACGCTGTTGCCTATGGTACATAGTCTTAATTCATATATTTTTTCCTTTTGCATTATGAGTATTCTAGTTTCCTTCTCATTTCTTAATACTTTTTAGAGGATTTTGAAAAAGCAAAGCAAAAGCTTAAACAGGCAGAAATCACCAGTGATTTACAAAGTGAAGCAGAGGTGATTCAGCGACCTAGGGTGAAAAACAGACCAAAACGTTTGTATTGCTCCAGTTCCAGTGATGAGGAAAACAATTATACAGCATTTGACCGTCCTCCCAAGCCAACCAAGCCTAATAAAATAATAGGTAATGAGAGTATTACATAATATGCCTATAATATTACCTCAAAATAATAACTTATAGATATGCGATGACAATTAGAGAAAATTGATGCAACAAAACAAGATGTGTTCAGATGACGTAGCCATTGACACTGAAAGCTGTTATCAATAAGTAGGTACCTACCTACTAAGCCATGGCATAGTTTTTTGCTTACTTGGACTTGGATGCTCCTTCTATAAGTTATTATTCTAAGGGCCTGTTTCACAAATTACCTATTAAACAGTAATTACTTACATACATATTATAATTTTTTCAATAAAATCAAAACAAAATTGTTTCAGAAATAAATTGTGAGGAAACAAATAATTGTCTATCAACTCCACTGAAATCCAAACCGCAAGCTGTAGCAAGAACTTCAAGTCTTCATCTGTCTCCAAATATATCAAGTCTGAAAAAAAACGGCAGCAGAAAGTGCTCCACCTAAATTGAATTATGATGACAATTTTAGTAATAGCGATATTGTAAACTGTACTACTCCACTCTCTTCAAATTTAAATGTTGGGCATCGTTCAGCAGGTAGATATACCTACTCAATATTTTTAATTATTAAAAACAGTTAAAGTTAGTGATGACTGAAAAAATTGACTGAAAAAAATTCTATCGATTTTCATATGAAGATGGGACTTAAAAAAAATTTGACTGTTTTAGAAGACAGAAAAATTTCGAGACTTTTTTGTATGGATCTGGGACTTTTGACTGTTTTAGTAGACAGAAAAATTTCGAGACATTTTTGAATGGATCTGGGACTTAGAATATTTTTCGTTTCACCTTGTGTCGCAAAGGGGGTGCAGGACTTAAAAAAATTTCGACTGATTTTGTATGAAGCAGGGACTTGTACAATTTTCATGATAATTGCAATTTGTTTTTTTGGCGCGGGTTTTGGTCACAGTTCTTACCTAACCTAACCTGAAACGTCTGTTATATTTTTTTGGGTGGCGGGAGGCTTCGCCCTCCCGTCCTCCTTCTGTTTTTTCCAACATATCTATATAAAAATTTTGAAGTTTTGAAATAAAAAAAAAATATGGAGTAAAAAACAAAAAAAAATATTTGTCCATCGGACGCCTCCTTAGTATCTCCGTGGTACCACAGGGAATCGAAAATTTTGTTTGATTTTAGCTACGACGCACCGTTTTCGAGATATACTCAATTTTATAAAATTCATTCTTGAAAATTTTACAAGTCTCCGTTCCATACTTAATCAGTCAAAAATTTTCTATCTCCATACAAAATCAGTTAAAATTTTTCGAAGTCCTGCACTCTCTTTGCAACACCCTAAGTGTTCGTTTACGGAGACGCGGGGCGTCAGGCGGCGCATGCGACGGGGCCTCTCGCGGCGCGTCGGACGTTTTTTGTGTTTACGGAGAGGCGGCGCGTGAAGCGGCACTTAGCATCGCACGCGTAAACACAAACATATGGCACTTTATGATGCTGTTCATAGATCGCGGTGCCCCGCGTCTCCGTAAACGAGGCCTGACCCCCGAGGTTATGATTTTTTTATTGCTTGTTGGAGTGCAGCGGCATAGTATGGTAGCGGTTAGTATCACTGACAGGTCGTGGGTTCCATTCCCACAGAGTTTGGGTGCTAATATATGTATTCATTTCATTTACAGAAAATGTTCAGGGCTCTATGGGAAAAATCATAAATAAATTTGATCAGATTTGGTCGAAAAATCTCTATACAACTCTAAATCAAAAGTTCAACAATACAAGTTTTTAGGGTTCCGTAGCCAAAATGGCAAAAAACGGAACCCTTATAGATTCGTCATGTCTGTCTGTCTGTCTGTCTGTCCGTCTGTCTGTCTGTCTGTCTGTCTGTCTGTCTGTCTGTCTGTCTGTCTGTCCGTATGTCACAGCCACTTTATTCCGAAAGTATTAAGACTACACAGTTGAAACTTGGTAGGTAGATGTATTCTGTTAACCGCTTAACGAATTTAATACAAAAATAAGAAAAATAAAAGATTAAGGGGGGGCTCCCCATACATGGAACTGAAACTGAAAAAAATTTTTTTCTTCAAACCAACACGTGTTGGGTGTCTATAGATAGGTCTTTAAAAATGACATTAAGGTTTCTAAGACAACTTTTTCTCAAAGTCAACCGTTTGAAAGATATTCACCGCCAAAGTGGTAAAATGTGTGTCCCCCCCCCTTTAACTTTTGAAATAAGAAAGTGAAAAATCTAAAAAAAATATATACTGTAGACCTTAATAAACACTTTCAACCAAAATTAGTTTGAACGAAATATAGTAATTAGTTTTTGAGATATAGCACATTTTCCAAAACCGCAAATATAACTTTGTCATTCATACCAACACTGTGAAAAACAAAGTTATTTTTACAGACGAAAAATTATAGGTGGTATTAAATATGGTATGGTATAAGGTAACTACGGAACCCTACGGCGCGTGGCCCGACACGCACTTGGCCGATTTTTTTTTTAATTTTTTTTTCATTCTATTGGCACCTCATAGAGCCCCGAAGGCGACTCTCCAACCAAAATGTTATTTTTAATATACATTTTTTAATCATTTCGTAGGTTATCAAAAGAAGATACTGGACACTTTAATCACTATCCGTGAACAAAACAAAGAACTCTGCGCACAAAATAAAGAAATTATTTCCCTACTGAAGAAACACCAAGAGAATGTTGGTGTACTTTCTTTTACTTTACCGGAATTGCCTGTGGGACTTCCACTGCAAAGTGAGAATGATATTCAGGAATTAGAAAGTCATTTATCTTCTAACAATAACCTTACCCGGCTTGTGAGTATATTTTCAAGTAACTGCGGGTAGCGCCGCGAGTCAAAAGACAATTGGAGTTTTATAGCTCTGTCTTGTTTGATTTCAGGGTGCATATTTGGCGTCGATTGGCGGTAAAACTGTAGCGAGTCGCACAAATGGAGTCCTAAAACAACTCCTAACAGACAACATAGCTACTTGCTACAATTTTTATGGTGTGGGCAAGAGCAACAAGAAAGCTTTTTCAAAGCTTACATTAACCAAACTAATTTTATGTAAGTAACTGTTACAAATCACGTTAAAGTATTGATATAAACTTCTATTTTGTGGGTTTTCAAATAAACAGTGGTGGTGGTGGGACAAATTGGCAGTAAACATCGACATTAATGCCAGGATCTTTTCATATTTAATTTGTTATTTACCAGTTGTGCCTGCAATATAGTTCTTGTGGAACTTAAAATTTTAATATAAATTATCATAGCAAATGCCTAGTTGGAATTCCGAGAAAAGAGTGATAAGCTTTAAATTTGTCAAGGTTTATTAGTTAAAAACCTAAATGCAACAATCTTAGGGGTCGTCCATTAATCACGTGAGCCTCGAAAGGGGGGGGGGGGGGGGGGGGGTCGTTGAAAAAATCACGAAGTATCACAAGGGGGGACGGGGGGTGTAGTGAGATATCACGTGTATAAATTTTTTTCATTGAACGCGTGAGTTTTAACCGAAAACTGCGTGTGATTGTTGACTCACCGTCACCAGGACCATTTCCCCGCACACCGCGACATATTCGTACTGAAAATTGTAAAGATTATTTTGTACCAAAAAAATACACGTGATTTAGAGAGGGGGGGGGGGGGGGTTAACATAAAACCTCACCATGCATCACCACCATCACGTGATTAATGGACGCCCCCTTATTAAAATTTTGTTGTTTTCTTATTTCATCATTATTCAATTCTCTTTTTTTAATCAGATGCTGTGAAAGTTGGTTACCCTCAAGCCACTGATGCAGAAACTGAAAATTGTATAAAAGTCTGGCTAAAACACGCACGAGAAAGACTAGAAAAGAAAAGAAAACGGATCGAGATATGTGACCCAACGTCGCCGTAAATATCCTAGAATGTCAAAAAGGAAAGCAGTAGTTTCTTATAGGCAATTACGTCGAAGGGTGAGAAGAGGCGTAGAAGATTTTTTAAGTGAATTAGGCGACAGTCATGTTACTGGCACAGATACACTAATATTAAGTGAATTTAGGTCTACTGCACCTTCTACCAGTATTTATCAAACTTGTTCGCCTACAAATAATGCAGACATACTGACAAGTGACACCTTCCACCAGTCACCAGTCACCAGGCCACCTTCCAGTGGCAGTCCTACTATCAGTGGCATCAGTTCAAGTTGTTTGCCTCAAAATGTACACACAGAATGTTCAGATTCGGATTCTTCAAATAATTTACCACAAGATGCATATGTAAATGAAACTTTGTTCACCACTCAACCAGATCCTTCAGAAAAACCATGTGAATCAAATAATATTAATTTATTACTAGCTAATTGGACTATCAAACACAATGTACCACATTCAGCAGTTTCTGATTTATTACACATATTAGCACCTTTTCATTCCGAATTACCTTTGGATTGTAGAACATTACTTTACACACCACGTTACATAGTAGAAACAAAACTTGATAATGGTTCATACTCTCATGTAGGATTAATTAATGGGTTGAATAAGCTGATGACAGGTTACACTCATTTTACGGAAGTAATTTTAGAACTTTCTTTTAATATTGATGGCTTACCATTGTATCGCAGTTCAAATGTACAAATATGGCCAATATTATGTATTGTCACCAACATGAAGAGTACTCCATTTACAGTTGGTGTATTTTGTGGTATATCAAAGCCTAAACCACTCAATACCTTCCTAGATCCAATCGTAAAGGAGCTAAAAGGTTTATTGGAAAACGGTTATGTTTTTAATGACACACACTATCAAATTAAAATTAGTTCTTTTGTTTGTGACGCTCCGGCAAAGGCTTTTATAAAGTGTATAAAAAGTCACGGAGGATATTCGTCATGTGATAAATGTTGTGACTCTGGCGAATACCATGGAAGAGTTGTATTTTTAGAAACCAATGCTACTCGACGAACTGATAGGTCATTTGAACTACAGCAAGATGACCATCATCTTGCTGTATCTCCTCTTATAAATTTAGGTATTGGATTAGTATCAACGTTTCCAATTGATTACATGCATGCGGTGTGTTTAGGTGTCACTCGAAAATTAATAAATATTTGGATATCTGGGCCTTTACCTGTACGTTTGAATAGACATACGGTTTCTGAAATAACACGTAGGCTGGTTTCTTTAAAACAGTATATTTGTGTTGAATTTAATAGGAAGCCAAGAACTCTGGATGACATTGCCCGATGGAAAGCTACAGAATTTCGTACATTTTTGATATATGTTGGCCCACTCGTTTTGGAAGGTTTGCTAGATATTTCAATTTATGAGCATTTTTTGTTGCTGCATTCAGCTATTACTATATTTTTATCTAAAAAACATTTGTCTGTTGTGGGAGTTTCTAAAGCTGACGAGCTTATAAAAATATTTGTAAATCATTCAAAAAAAATATATGGTAAAGAATTTCTCGTATATAATGTTCATGTTTTGACTCACCTACAAGATGATGTTAATCGTTTAGGTCCACTAGATAATTTTTCTGCATTTCCTTTTGAAA
The DNA here is from genome assembly GCA_943789525.1 of Agriphila geniculea. Classification (NCBI taxonomy): domain Eukaryota; kingdom Metazoa; phylum Arthropoda; class Insecta; order Lepidoptera; family Crambidae; genus Agriphila; species Agriphila geniculea. Next base: position 3,661,449 of record OX038891.1, on the reverse strand, counting down.
ATTACCTGGGTCAGTTAAAACATTTAGTGAAATCTCCCATAAATCCTCTGGCACAAATTTGTCGCAGGCTATCTGAACAAGGTCACTTTTTGGGTTCTAAGAAACCAGTAGTATTACAAAATACTATTATAACCCATGGCCAACACACAAATGGTCCAGTATTGCAAAGAGTTAATATTCATAAACAATTTAAGAAGGTCACTTGTAAAGGATTTACTTTTTGTATTAACAAATATGTGCCTGCAGATAGCTATTGTCTTTTGCATAATCGAAAAGTTGTGCAAATAGAGAACATTATTACAGATTCAGAAAATACGTTATTTGTAATCGGTAAAGAATTTACTGACTACAAACCTTATTATATGTATCCTATTGAATCTACTACTTTAGATATATGTATAATTAATAAATTATCTGTTTTAAAAATCTGGAAAATATGTGAAATTTATGCTAAATGTTTAGTTTTGCCATGTAATAATCCTGACAATGGTTTTATATGCTTTCCGCTTGTACATACACTTGATTAATAGTTCAAACTGATAGGACTAGCGACACATATCAGGGCCGTGCCCGACTGCCCGGGCCGTGTGTGATTGGCGGATAGCCTCTTGACGGACCACGGCCCGGGCGCATAAGGTTCGCGCACATTATGCCGGGGCGTTTAGCGATGTATACCCCAGCTCCCGATAGCCCAGTCGATTCTTTTCTTGACCCATCAGTATAGCATACTGCAGTGCTATCCAGATTGTCATGTTCTAGGTTCCAGTCTTCTCTGGATCTGATACTTATTCTGTACTTTTTGTCGAAGATCCTTTCCTTTTTTATTAGGTCATTGTTAACCAGTATCATAGAAAGGTTTTCTTCGTACTTTTTCCCTATTTCAGCATGACCTTGGTCACTGTGCCTTCCTATCCATAGGTTAGTGCTCAGCTTAAACCATTGTTCTGTAGCTTTCTTTTCGATTTCGATATCTATTGGATCAGTATCATTTCTAAGGCGGCCGTGGGAGTTGTTCTCATGGCTCCTGACACCATGATGCTGGCTAGTCTTTGTACCTTAGTGAGTTCTTTTCTGTTGTATTCTATTTGTGCCTTGTGCCACCATGATAGTGCTCCGTGAAGGATTCTCGGTAGGATGATGGCCCTATAGATAGATCCATTGGACCACTTCGGGTTTCATGCCCCAATTCCTGCCAACGCTCTTCTGCACTGCATGAGAGCTGTCATTGCCTTTTTGCTAATTTCTTTTATGTGTGTCCTATAACTTAGGGTGCTATCTAAGACTATCCCTAGGTATTTAAACTCCTTTACTATCTCAAGTTCTACATTCTCAATGTTAATTGAGATCATGCTGTCAATTTTCCTTCTGTTAGTGAACAACATCAGTTTAGTTTTTGTAGGGTTGAGGTTCAGTCCCTTGTCCCTACACCATCTCAATGTTGTCATGATACCACTTCTCATTATATCTCTGATTACGCTTAGAACTTTACCTCTCACAAGTAACAGGCCATCATCCGAGTACGCTTGGATGTATATGTGCATAGCAGTGATCTTTGTTACTAGTTCATCTATTAAGATACACCATAGCAGTGGAGACAAACAGCCTCCCTGAGGAAAGCCTCTTTTAGCTTTAATGGTGTATTTGGTGTCTGTTAGTTCTGCTTCTATGGATCTGTGTTGTAGCATATTAGTGATCCAGCCTGATATTAGCTTTGTTACACCTTCTCTGTTTAGGGTCTCCACGATGGATTGCGCAGACGCTTTGTCAAAAGCGCCTTCCACATCGAAGAAACACGCCAGAGCGTATTCCTTGTTTGCAATTGAGCGGTACAAGATACACTAAACTGTATTATATCGTGCGGTACTGCGCGTTACCGCGCGGTCATCTGAAAAGGCCCTGCCCCCGTATTACAACCTCTTAAAACTTGCCAGTTTTCTGAATGGCTATCAATGCGTCTCTTTTATTTGCTATAAGTACCGCGAGAAAGAGATGTAACTATAGCAATTCATAAACCTGGCAAGTTTTAAGATCTTGTAATACCCCCCCTGAAGGCGATCGCGAGTCGCAGCAAGTCGCCTTAAATTTCGTGGTTATTTTTTCCTAAAAAAAATTCTAACTTATCACGTGTTCTACAGGACTTTATTAACGCGTCGGGTATTTTGGAATATGCGGCCCGGCCACGGCCCTGACATGTGTAGCTAGTAGAGTCCATGGTGGTAAGATTTTCATACGAACTGATTATGTACATTTTCTGGTTAACTACGTAATATTTCAAATCAAAATGTGTTTACATAATTTAAGTACTGCTTACTGTCGCAAAATGTATAACAGAATGATTTTAAAGCTTATAAATTGAATATTCATGTTTTTTTATTTATCATGCTGGGTGAGCAATATCACAAAGTGATTAACTCCTTAACTACATTTTAAAATTATTCTATTATACCTACAGCAAATACTAACGTAATACCAGAATAATTTTGCAAAGAGCATTTGTAATAAACGAATAAAGTGAAATATTGATTTAATATACTTACGTGTTATTATTTTATTTACACTAGTTCTAGCTCCGGGCTTGCCATGGGCGTGGAAAATAGCACACAAGCTCCAAAGCAGCTCTATATCAGCTGTACAGCCACCACAGCTGATATAGAGCTATTATTCAGCTTGTCTGCTACTAGGAGGCGGTCATAAAGGCGTCACCAACCAAACGTCATATAAACATCACCAACCAAACGTCATAAAGACGTCACCAAACAAACGTCACATAGACATCACCAACCAGACGTCATATAGACATCACCAATCCAACGTCATAAAGACGTCACCAACCAAACGTCATATAGACATCACCAACCAGACGTCATATAGACATCAACAATCAAACGTCATATAAACGTCACCAACCAAACGTCATATAGACATCACCAACCAGACGTCATATAGACATCAACAATCAAACGTCATATAGACATCACCCACCAGACGTCATATAGACATCACTAATCAAACATCATAAAGACGTCACCAATCGACCGTCATTTAGGCATCACTAACCGAACGTCATTTAGACATCACCAACCGAACGTCATTTAGACATCACCAATCAAACGTCATAAAGACGTCATGAAATGACGTCTTTATGCTCTGACATATCTAGTTAAAAAGAACGTCATAAGGAAGTCATTTTGGAAGTTAAAAAGACGTCCGAGGCGTCATAAAATGTCCCGAAATTGACGTCATTATGACTACCCTGTGCTTCCTGGGCCGTACTGCCCTCAGCAGAATGGGGTGTCCGAGAGACTTAACCGTACTCTTATGAATAAAGTTAGATGTATGCTTTTGGAAGCTGGTCTTAGCAAGCGTTACTGGGGTGAGGCAGTGATGACAGCAATTTACTTGAAAAATAGGTCCCCTACAGTGGCTTTAGCTGGACGTATACCAGAGGAAGTGTGGACTGGGTCCCCAGTTGACCTCAGTCACCTACGTGTATTTGGCTGTCTTGCGTACTATCTAACTCCATCTGAAAAACGACAAAAACTGGATCCAAAGTCTAAGTTGTCAATTTTTGTTGGATACAGTGAGACCTGCAAAGGATACAGACTCATTGAGCCATCAAATCCTCATAAAATTGTCATGTCGCGCAGTGTGGCATTTATTGAAAATAAATATTTCAAGGATTTGGGCCATGATCGATCTCAGAATGGACATAATTTGATATTTTTATATGACAATAATATTATTAATAATCAATTATCACATAATAATTCTATTTTAATTGATAAGACTTGTGATACTATCTGTGATATAATTGATAATGATAATGATTCCCAAATAACTCAAATTAATGATAATTTATTACAAAATAATTCAAATAATAATAATTTTACTAATGAGAGCTCTGTCTCTGACATTTCAGGACCAAGAGACGACGACGAGTTCTGTACCGGACCTGAGAATGGCAACTCTACCTGCTCATCCTCTGCTGAAGAGTCTGCTGACGAAAGAAGCCCTAGGCCTCTAACGTCTGGCGAGGCGTCGGCTGGAGGGGAAGCTTCCTATGGAGAAATCGGTTCTACTGGTCGTAATGTACGCTCGACGCGTAATATACCTCCAAAAAGGTACAATGATTATGAATGTTTTATGTCTATGCATGATGGTTTGTTTGTGGAGCCACAATCTTATGACGAAGCGTTAGATTCTCCTCAGCGTGAGTACTGGCAAGCTGCTATGCAGAGTGAGTATGATTCGTTAGTCGCTAATAATGTGTGGGAACTGGTTGACCGTCCATTTAACAAAAATATTGTCAAATGCAAATGGGTATATAAGGCTAAGCATGACTCAGATGGTCAGTTTACCTGTTTCAAAGCACGACTTGTTGCCAAAGGTTTCACACAGCGTCACGGCATTGATTATAATGACACATTCTCTCCTGTGGTACGTCATTCCACTATGAGAATTTTATTTAATTTGAGTAATCAATTAAACCTCGAAATTGATCACATTGACGTAGCAACGGCATTTCTAAATGGCGATCTTAATGAAGAAATTTATATGGAGCCACCTATAGGATTTTTAGACAAATGTAACGGTAAAGTTTGTTTATTAAAAAAGGCCATTTATGGGTTAAAACAATCAAGTAAAATGTGGAATGAAAAGGTGAATGACCTTCTTGTTTCTCATGACTTTAAACAATGTAAATCTGAACCTTGTGTTTATAGTAAAACAGTGGGAGATGATATTGTTATTCTAGCTTTATATGTAGATGACTTTTATGTGTTTTATAGTAAAGATAGTAAAATAAAAATCCATTTGCAAAAGATTCTGGAAAGGCAATTCAATGTTAAAAACTTGGGCCCACTGAGAAATTGTTTAGGTATTAGAGTCACAAGAGATAAGTCAAAGGGCACTTTGTGTTTAGATCAATCTGAATACATAAAGAAATTACTTGTAAAATTTGGAATGACCAATTGTAAACCAGTAGCCACACCTATGCCACTAAATTGTAAATTACAAAAACCTGAAAATGCAAGTGCACATTTAGATGATAGTGTATATAAATACAGGGAACTTTTAGGATGTCTTATGTATTTATGTGTTAGCACTAGGCCAGATATTGCATATGCTTGCAGTTACTTAAGCCAGTTTAGCACTTGTTTTGATAAAAGCCATTGGCTCACGGCCAAACATGTACTTAGGTATTTAGCTGGTACAATCAATTACTCATTGTGTTTTACAAAAAGTATTGATTGGAAATTGAGCGCATATACTGACGCCGATTGGGCTAATGATATAAACTATCGTAGGTCTTATACTGGCTATGTAATAAAGCTGGGTAATTCTACCATCAATTGGGAATCTCGTAAACAGAGATGCGTAGCACTCTCTAGTACTGAAGCAGAATACCTTGCTATTGGAGATGTATGTAAAGATATATGTTTTATTAGGAACTTGCTTTCAGAATTGACTTGTAACACTTTAACTGAATGTATTGTTTATAATGATAATCAAAGTGCTCAGAAACTATTAGAATCTAAAGAGTTATGTCACAAGCGTTCAAAACATATTGATATTAGGTACCATTTTGTGAAAGATTTAGTTAGAGACAACTTAATATCTGTTAGGTATATTTCCACAGAGAGAATGATAGCAGATGTTTTGACTAAACCCTTATGTAAACAAAAACATAGAGACTTTATTAAAAATATGAATGTTATTGAAAGACTGTAATTTGTAGAGTACTTTATGCAATAATTTTAATGACCATGTAGAGCTAGAGTTTATAATTTATGTAGAGTCTTTGTTTTATTTTTTGACTATACTAATGTAGAGATGTAGAGTCATATGTAGAGTTTGAAATTTTATATTGTTTACATTGGGAAATGTAAATAAAATATGTTTAAGTCAAGGGGAAGTAATGTAAAGGTGCCTTAAACATTATTTTAGTAATGACAACACTGTTCTTGTCTTTCACGAAGATCCGTGCTCGGTCTGATTTTGTCTTTGCTTTTTGCGCTCTTCCATCGCCATGCTTGACTGCTATTGTTTAAATAATTTAATTCTAATTTCCTTTGAGATTTGTACTCGTGTCTATCTATGTGCGTTCGACCCAGTTATTACGTGTTGTATTTATTCTGAGAAATAAAAGACTGTAATAACTACGCCGTGTTTTTCATATCGCTGCAAGCCCCGTTCTCAACCACTGCTGATCCACGTGCCTCCACTCATCAATACTCACCTGATTCTTCAGAAAATTTACGTTTCATTGCCATTCTATTGTTTAATAATATTATAATATAATTCACAAAAATATGCCAAACACAATCAAAATATCGATTAACCGCCGTGACCCATCATGCGATGCTTATACTAAAAAAAACTAAAGAAAATAAAAAAAATTAAAGCGCAAAAGGCATTTTATCGGTATTATATCGGTATTTCAGTATCGGTATCAATACTGATAATTTTCTATAATTTATCGATATTCGTGTACTGAAATAAAATACTGATATCAGTATCGATAAATCGATACCAAAATACCGGTATTTTTTTCGATATTTCTATAAAGGTACCGATATCGGTAAAAAATATCGGTATTCCGGTCCCTGCTTCTTACGTAGTTATTGCTTTCTCTGTGATGACAAGCGGCTACGAAAATGACAAACAGAATTTACAGTAGGTGTGCCACTCAATTAACATTTTATTTTCGTTGGACTGAAAAGGTTTATACCGACAAATACGAGGGCAGTTTGATATGTCCGTGACTTTAAGGTTGAATACAATATTTTTTCATAATTCAATTTTCCTGTCTTAATTTAGAACTCTTTGCTGAGCTTATGCTATTGCATTTATTAAATTGGCGCGAAATAAAAAAAAATTGAAGGATTTATGCAAGTGAGGTCGGGATATTCTTTTATAACGGAGAAAAACGAATTTTGCGTATTGATAAAATACTACTTTTTACGTGGTAAAACCATTAAGCAGACGGAGGATAAACTGAAAAAATATTATGGGGACTCTGCTCCATCTCATGGAATGGTTCATAAGTGGTTTACTGAATTTCGTTGTGGTCGTACCACCACAACTGTCGCCGACGGCCCAGGAAGGCCGATTGAGGTCACCACTGAAGATATTGTTAGCAAATCCACGACATTGTTATGGCAGACCGTCAAGTGAAGATACGCGAGATAGCTGATGCTATTCACATCTCTACCGAACGAATTTTTCATATTTTGCTCGATATTCTCGGCATGAAAAACCTTTTTGCAAGATGGGTGCCGCGTTTGCTGACAGTCGGCCAAAAACGAACTCGTGTAACAACTTCTAAACAATGCTAGGTTTGTATAACCGCAATCCAAGTGATTTTTTTCGTCGGTACGTAACACTTGACGAAACGTGGGTCCACCATATACGCCAAAGACGAAGCAACAGTCAAAACAGTGGACTTCTACCGGTGAACGTGCCACGGAGAAGGCAAAAACTGTTTGTTCGGCTTGTAAAGAGACGGCCACTGTCTTTTAGGACAGCAAAGGTGTTATTTACATCGATTTTTTGGAGAAAGGCAAGACAATTACCGGAGCTTACCATGTTGCTTTGTTGGATAGATTCAATATAGAGCTGCTGAAGAAAAGACCGCATCTAGCAAAGAAAAAAGTTGTAATTCATCACGACAATGCTCCGGCCTACTCGTCGCCGCAACATCAAAACTTGTAGAATTGCGATACGACCTATTGCCACACCCCCCGTTTTCACCAGATTTGGCCCCGTGTGACTTTTTCCTCTTCCCAAACATGAAGATAAGAAGGCTTGGTGGATAAAGATTTTCATCCAATGAAGAAGTGATAGCTAAAACAGGAGCCTATTTTTCAGGGTTTGATAAAAACTATTTTTTGGATGGGTTGAAGAAGTTGGAACATCGTTGGTCGAAGTGTATAGAGCTGAAAGGAGATTATGTAGAAAAATAAAACAAAATATTCTTTAAAAATTTTTTTCTTCACAAAGTCACGGACTTATCAAACCACCCTCGTAGTATCGTTGGATTTACTTTCTCATTAACAATATTATTGCTTTTTACCCGACTGCAAGAGGGTTATGTTTTTCGCGCGTATCTTGTAAGTAAGTTTGTATGTAATATTCTTTATTACCTCATATCTTTCAAACGGCTGAACAGATTTCCATGATTAACATATCGTTAGATTTGTCTCGTCAGCCCAAGTGTTCTTAAGAAGGTGGCGTTATAAAAAAACCAACATGGCGGCTGTACGGTGCTATTATACGTAGTGGAAAAAAATTTTTTTTTTTAGAATACTGCAATATGGATGTCAAATTAAAGGGCTTATTATAAGGATTTCAAAAAGGTATATCATATAAATAATAACTTAAAATAAATAAATTAAAAAAAAAAATATTAAAAACCCGCCTGCCTAAAAAGACAAGTCAACTGAAAAGATGACAACAAGATTAAATATTAAAGGCAACATTATAACATGCAGTCGGAGGCATATAACTCAAATCATTCATAATGTCACTTTCTTTATGCATGCCTCCGACTGCATGTTATAATGTTGCCTTTAATATTTAATCTTGTTTTCATCTTTTCAGTTGACTTGTCTTTTTAGGCAGGCGGGTTTTTAATTTTTTAAATTTATATTTTTCAACGCATTAAATACTATATACAGGGTTATTTCTAAAACACCAATAACCTCCCAGGAGTAGATTACTATCATCATAAACAACAACATTTTGTTCTGCGACTTTTCCGAAAACTGACAAAAAAAATCGCCTCTCCATACAAAATGTGCGAACAGCCTTGCAATCAACTCTGACAGAAATCGCAGTGACATTTCTGCTTTAGTAAGAACCAATGTGACAACTATCTTACTTAAAGCAGCAATGTAACTGCGCTTTCAATCGAGAATTGTTAGCAACAGACTTACGTAATTCGGGGTCTGATCGAGTTTTGTATGAAAAGTTTTTTTTTGTCTGTTTTTTCGAAAAGTCGTAGAACCATTTGACCCGCGTAAGTCCTTCACCCGGACCGCGACCTGTGGGCTGATTTTGTAATTTTGTTGCAATCAACTCTGACAGAAATCGCAGTGACATTGCTGTTTTAGTAAGAACCAATGTGACAACTATCTTACTTAAAGCAGCAACATAACTGTGCTTTCAATCGATTTCAATCGAGAATTATTAGCAACAAACTTACGTAATTCGGGGTCTGGTCAAAACTTTAGAACCCATCCATGGACGTACCGAGGGGGGGCAGGGAGGGGCAGCTGCCTCCCCTGGATTTTGTTTACCTCCAACTAACTATCAATTGTTATTACAATAGATTTGCCCCCCCCTGGTCCAGGGGGCTTACCATCAGCAAATAAGAAACCATCCTTGAGCCGTACAGTTCAAAAGCAGACCTTAAACAGGACTGCTTAAGGCCTGCTTTTGAACTATCCTTTGAGGTCATAGTACGAAAAAGTAAGGCAGTTCAATATAAGTCCTGCTATAAGAGCTCACAGTAAGGCCCCGGAACCTGAGTACGCCCACGAACCCATCAATAGAATATATTGTGCATATTTGCACAATATATTCTATTGATGGGTTTGTTTGCGACAAATGAAACTGACTAAAAAATCGTGCTACGCGGCCGTTTTTTTGTGCTATAAACAGGCAAGATCATAAGGATAGTGGATGAATCTTGACTAAAAATCGCGCTGTGAGATCGTTCTTTTATTGTAGACAGGGATACTTACAACATTAGTGGATCCAAATGACTAAAAATTTTTAAATTTGTGATTTTTGCATTTACAATGCTATTTTTAAACAATACTAAATAATATACTAGAAAAAATACGACTCGCACCAGATCAATACTCAGACGGGAATCGAACCCGTGACCTTTGGATATCCGGTCCAATGCTCTGACCGCTGAGCTACCGAGTCACTAGTGACATCGTCGAATTTTTCCTAGTATATCCTAAACTCTTACGCTGTAAGCCAGCGTTATTTCACCAATGTGAGGAATTACCTCTACATTCAATTGACTAGTCACTAGTGACTCGGTAGCTCAGCGGTCAGAGCATTGGACCGGATATCCAACCGGATATCCATTGGTGAAATAACGCTGGCTTACAGCGTAAGAGTTTAGGATATACTAGGAAAAATTCGACGATGTCACTAGTGACTCGGTAGCTCAGCGGTCAGAGCATTGGACCGGATATCCAAAGGTCGCGGGTTCGATTCCCGTCTGAGTATTGATCTGGTGCGAGTCGTATTTTTTCTAGTATATTATTTAGTATTGACTAAAAATTGCACTGCGCGGCCTTTTTTTGCTGTAATTAAGCAAGTTTGCAAGATAAGTGAATGAAACTGACTAAAAATCGTGCCGTGCGGCCGTTATTTTACTTTAAACAGGAAAATTACAAGATTTGTGGATGAAACTGACTAAAAATCGCAATGCTCGTCTGTAAAAATTTAAAAAATTAAAAACTCGCCTGCCTAAAAATACAAGTCAACTGAAAAGATGGAAACAAGATTAAATATTAAAGGCAACATTATAACATGCAGTCGGAGGCATGCATAAAGAAAGTGACATTGTGTTGTGAATGATTTGAGTTATATGCCTCCGACTGCATGTTATAATGTTGCCTTTAATATTTAATCTTGTTTCCATCTTTTCAGTTGACTTGTCTTTTTAGGCAGGCGGGTTTTTAATTTTTTAAATTTATTTTTTTATTTATTTATTTTTAGTTATTATTTATATGATATACCTTTTTGAAATCCTTATAATAAGCCCTTTAATTTGACACCCATATTGCAGTATTCTAAAAAAAAATTTTTTTTCCGCTACGTATAATAGCACCGTACAGCCGCCATGTAAGTTTTTTATAACGCCACCTTCTTAAGAACACTTGGGCTGACGAGACAAATCTAACGATATGTTAATCATGGAAATCTGTTCAGCCGTTTGAAAGATATGAGGTAATAAAGAATATTACATACAAACAAGATACGCGCGAAAATATTGCAGAATTCTAAAAAAAAAATTTTTTTTTCGCTACGTATAATAGCACCGTACAGCCGCCATGTTGGTTTTTTTATAACGCCACCTTCTTAAGAACACTTGGGCTGACAAGACAAATCTAACGATATGTTAATCATGGAAATCAGTTCAGCCGTTTGAAAGATATGAGGTAATAAAGAATATTACATACAAACTTACAAGATACGCGCGAAAAAACATAACCCTCTTGCAGTCGGGTAAAAAACATATCCCTCTTTCAGTCGGGTAAAAAAAGGGTATAGAAAAGGGGCCCCAAGAATTACATTGCCTAGGGTCTCTGACAGGGTTAATGCGGCTCTGGGCTCTGTCTGAGTGCGTGGAAAATCAGGCAAAAGCCAATTGGCATAAAGATCATTTTTTTTATTAATTTAAAAATTCATAAAAAATATTTTAAACAATATTTATTAGGTTAATTTATTTAAATTATTTTGTTATGTACAAATAGGTTAGCAAATTCATTTACGACACTATCATTAAAATAAAAGATGGGTATAATTAATGATAAAAGGAGTCCTAAAGCTGAGCCCGCGGGGCAGTTCACGCGCTAGGCCTAGCGTGGGCCAAAGGGGCCATAGCCTATGGCCCACTTGGTCCTAGGGTGAATACGTCCCTGCCTCGGGAACAGTACTTTTCTTCTGGATGAAAGGTATCCTATGTCCAATTCCGTAATTTCTGTACCCCTGACAACGTGATTGCAAAATTCCTTGATGATCCGTGGAGTAGGTAGCTAGTCTGTTTATTTTTGGCCGAATATCTAAAAAACCGGCCAAGTGCGTGTCGGGCCACGCGCAGTAGGGTTCCGTAGGTACATTATACCATACCATATTTTAATACCGCTATCATTTTTCGTCTGAAAAAATAACTTTGTTTTTCACAGTGTTTGTATGAATGACAAAGTTATATTTGCGGTTTTGGAAAATGTACTATATCTTGAAAACTAATAACTGTATCTCGTTCAAACCAATTTTCGTTGAAAGTGTTTATTAAGATCTATAGCTTATATTTTTTTTAGATTTTTCACCCTCTTACTTTAAAAGTTAAAGGGGGGGGGGGGACACACATTTTACCACTTTGGCGGCATATATCTTTCAAACGGTTGACTTTGAAAAAAAATAGTCTTAGGAACCTCAATGTCATTTTTAGAGACCTATCTATAGACACCCCACAAGTATTGGTTTGATGAAAAAAAATATTTTCAGTTTCAGTTCCATGTATGGGAAGCCCCCCCTTAATCTTTTATTTTTTTCTATTTTTCTGTAAAAATCGTAAAGCGGTTCACAGAATACACCTACCTACCAAGTTTCAACTACGTAGTCTTAATACTTTTGGAATAAAGTGGCTGTGACATACGGACGGACAGACAGACAGACATGACGAATCTATAAGGGTTCCGTTTTTTGCCATTTTGGCTACGGAACCCTAAAAAATACCCTACCCTTAAGGCTGGTTTACATTATCTTAGTCTTTAGTAGAGTGCTTTAGGAGAGTGCTTTAGTGGAAACATGTAAACGGTCGTCTTATGACTAAAGAGAGTAACGTTCTAGTAGCCTTTCTACTCGCTTTCCAGTAGCACCCCTGCGCGCCCGCTCACCCCCCGCGCGATATTTTACTCGCACTCGCACTGGAAGCATGTAAATCGACATAATTGAATTAAATAATAGGTATTGGGTATGGCGAAAATGACACTCTACTGGAAGCGTGTAAACGGTCACTGGAAAGGCACCAAAACATTATGTATTCTGTGCCAAAACTACTAAAGCACTCGCATTCGAATCTACTCGCACGCTACTAAGCACTCTACTAAATACTAAGATAATGTAAACCAGCCTTTATACAACGTACGAACTGCTATCGAAAAATTTACTCGCGTAAAAACATTCGATAGTGTTATTTTGTATGGGAAATTTGTACAGCGCCATCTACCGCCGAGAAGCAAAACGAAATTTTCCATAGAGAATACTCTATCGAGTAGTTTTACCCGCGTTATTTTTTTCATTCGTGTTAAAGGCATAGTAAAGTTAATCTAGGGGCGTTTTGAACGCAGTCATTGTCCTCGACATTAAATATAGGTTGCAAAAAATATGTTTGCTGCTAAATGCTACTCGTCTGTCGGAGAGAATTTTCTTACTCTAAAATTTAAAAAAATATGTTTAGGAGAATGACGGCGTTCAAAACGCCCGTAGATTCATTAGTACCATAGTAGAACTAGACGTGTGCGCCGATCGGCGTGGCGCACGCCGCCGGTCATTTTAGCCACGCCGCCGCCGCCGAACTTTTCATCGGCGTCATCGGCGTCAAAATCCAAGTGTAACATGTGCAAGTGTGTAAGAAACAAGTACAAAAGCATGCATATACTGTGCATTGCATTGTATCGTATGTTATATTTCATAAAGATTTATTATTTTTCTCGGTATAGATGATCGAAGTTTTTCCTCTTTTTTGTATTAGTTTGATTGTTGCCATAGAGGTTTTTTATTATTGTGATTTTATAATAGTATTTATAACCCGGTCGAGTTAACTCTGCACCTGAAGCGCGATAGACCCCCCTCATTTTAACCTTGTCTCACGCCACTGTCGTCATGCCAGTAGCGTTAGTACATTTGTAAACGATAATTTATCGATAATCTATCGAAAACCGGTAGCATGAGGAAAGGAGAAAACGAGAGGGGTCTATCGCGCTTCAGGTGCCGAGTTAACTTGACCGGGTTGTAGTCATCATTATCACATCAGCCGCACGACGACCACCGCTGCGCTGGGTATAGGCCTCCCCCAAGGATCTCCACGACAATCGGTCCTGCACTGCCTGCGTCTATCGCCTTACCGCGACCTTAACCAGATCATCGGTCGGTCTACCTTGTCGGGGGCCCACGAAGCGTCGTCCGGTGTGCGGTCGCCATTCCAACCTTTCCGCCCCAACCACCATTGGTTCTTCTCGCTAATGTGTCCCGCCCACTGCCACTTCAGCTGAGCAATTCTCCGAGCGATGTCGGTTACTTTAGTTATCTTACGCATCTCCTCATTTCTGGTTCGATCACCATGCCATGACCATGGCTCTCTCCATTGCACAGTGGGTGAGAGCCTTCTTATGAGACCCGTAGTTAGCGACCACGTTTTACTGCGGTAAGTCAACACTGGTCATAGACTTTTGTCTTGACACACTGAGGTAATTTGGACGTGAAGATTTGTCGAAGCTTCCCGAATGCTGCCCATCCAAGCTGGATTCGACGAGAGATCTCTTTTTCGAAGTTGGACTTACCTAACTGGACTGTCTGTCCTAGGTTTAGGTATGTAATGGTCAACAACTTCGAGTGTAGTGTTAACATGCTCTGGAGTGGGTACAACATGGGCACTCGACATGATTTTCATCTTATCCATCTTCAATTCTAAGACCCACTTTTTGGGAGGCACTACGGATATCTTCGAGCATTGTGTTCAAGCCTTCCATGGTCTCAGCCATAATAACTATATCATCGGCAAAACGAAGGTGTGTTAGGTACTGGCCATTAATGTTGATACCGAGTCCTTTCCAGTCCAAGAGTTTAAAGATGTCCTCCATCGCAGCCGTGAACAGTTTCAGAGAAATAACGTCTCCCTGTCTCACACTCATACCTCGCTATAGTTGGATGGGATCTGTGCTCTGATTCTGTACTCGGGCCGACATGGTGGCATTTTCTTATAGGTGACTCAACACCTCGATATACCTAGTCCACTTGGTGCACCTCTGAAGACTGCAGCACTGCCCAGGTCTCAATCGAATTAAAGACTTTCTCATAATCCACGAACGCCAAGCAAAGTGGCAAATTATACTCCTCGGTCTTCTGTATAATTTGCCGCAGCATACGCTGCGGCAGGACATCTATACAGATGTGGTCTATGGTGCCAAAGCCTTTTTCAAAACGCGGCTTGTTCGGGAGGTTGGAAGTCGTCGAAATTGCGAGCGCGACGATTCGTGAGATTCGTATTCTTCAAGGTCTTGTCACCCTTTTTAAAGAACAGAATCACCTCACTTATGTTCCATGTCTTCGGCGTTCTGCCCACGGCGATGACGGAATTGAAAAGCTTCTAGAAATCCTCCATTCTACTTATTTTGACCATCCACGCCTATTACGCCGATGACGCCGCCGCCGCCGACCATTTAGACGTCAGACGCCGCCGCCGGTCAAATGACCATCGGCGCACATGTCTAAGTAGAACCAAATAAGTAGGCCAACTCGAGCCTCGAGCGAGCGATACAGCTTAAACACGTAGGGCTGTCACATCGCTAGTTTATTCAGTCGTCAAAAATGCATAGTCAATCTCTATACAAAATATTTTTTCCTTATAGGGTAAGCATTAGGGATCTATAATACAAAGTTTTTTTTATATTTTTTTGTACGTAGACCAGCGGGTCTATCGACTAAAATAATGAAGTAAATGTTAATTGTAATTTGACAGATGTATGTGATACATTGGCTCTTTCGTTTTGACTCCAATAAAACTTACTAAAGAAAAGTAGCAATGTATCACATCTATCTGTCAAATTACAATTTACATTAAATTCATTGTTTTCAGGAACTGACTACTTACAATGTTTTCATTGCCTACGTCATGTTATGTGATTTGAAAACTTACAAACGAAATAGGATTAATTATAACGTGGCTTTACTAAATGATGTCTTTATTGGAATAAATTATGAAATTTTATTTTTAACACTAATAACTGTTTCTTACTATTTCATTTACCTACACTTATCAAAATAATAATTTTTAAATTCGGAAATTCAATACTTTCCATAATAGGCATGCATAGAAGGTTTTTTCCTATAGGAATTTGTGATTTTATAACAAAATTACACAATTGATATAAAAAAAGTTCGTCTGTTTCGACAAGTACGAAATGCCTTATTATTTAAAGTTAATGTAAAATATATCCTCATTCTTACAAATCTTTTTGCAATAATATCTTTGGAAAGCATGGTATTTGGTGATGGGCTCTTTTCTCCGCATTTAGACTCCCATTTGGTCCGTTATGCGTGAACACAGCATGGTGTGGCTAGTCAAGCTTTCCCAGCTCCTTCCAGAAGCGCAGAAGCCTCCTGGGGCGTTCACAGGCTTCTAGGAGCGACCTCACGTCGTAAAGTATGGAGTTCAAACTCTAAATACCTATTTAAGGCAAATACCTACTTATCGCTATCTCACTCATATCTTTCTTTTCACTTACTCTCTGGTGACTCTGGGGATAACAGCATGAAACAAAATGTACCCACAAATTGATATTGATAGGAAATAAAATGTAGACCTTTTACCTATAGCACAGAATACATAATAGTATAAGTACAGAAGATCCACTCCGCAAAGTAATTTAAATAAATAGCGAATCTATCCCATACACAATTAAGTGCAATTCAGGTGGCACACCGCTCCCACCCTACAGTTATATTCACCTAGAAGTTGCCTCTCTTTCTATCGCGTAGCTCTTATCTCTTCTAACGACTTTAGGGTTTGTTCTTTTAAATAATAATTAAATAATAGGTACTTAATGTACTGAAATATATTTCAAAAAAACCAAGGCTAGGTACAGTTGACGCCACATCAGACTATACATGCTGACTTTGAGGCAATTTGCTCTCTTACGAAATAACATTGTCATTAATAATTAACTTTATTTCGAAAGTAGGTAAAGTAGTACCTACCTCATCTATAAATTATTATTTCAATAAATACCTACCTAATTGGGTGAGGATTGTTTAGCAAATAAGACAAGTAAGTACCTAAGAATAAACGGATACTAAATAATATCTAGGTAATAGACAAGCACTTCACGTTTCGATGTCGTTTGGAACTTTTGGAAGTGTGAAAAACGTGAGGTTCGGATCCTTTACATTAGTATTAAGATGAACGCGGCGAGTGAGTGACTATCGAAATCGAATTGCTAACAGCCAGCCAACGGCGGTAGCCCTCTGAAATTAGTCCGTCCGGACGGACCCGCTGGCTACTTGTAGCTTCGTACCTAAAGCGCGGAGTGCGCCTAGCCTGCCTATAGTCCATTTCAATCCGAATTTATTAAGTTATACTTACAGGTTACATGACATTCATACATAACTTTTTAGCCCCGTTCCCGTTCCATTTAATATAAATCAAACGCCTTGTTCAAACAAAATAAATCAAAGATCGGTATTTAAAACTATTTAAAAAACGTTTCATCATCATACCCTACCCTTATCCCAATTTATTAGGGGTCGGTGCAGTGCTAAGATAGGAAAATATAGTTTTCTCACTTTAGCTCTGAAATATTATCATTTCATTTGAAAAAATAGTGCGAGGCGTTCCACATTTACGTGATGATCAGTTTTGTCATCAGTCCAAAATTTGAAATTCAGTGCGGAGAATTAATTTCAATACTATGTAATTAAATTGATAATAGACAGCGTTTTGTGGCAATTTCAGAGCGCTTGCGGTACAAAATGACATATTTTATTCTGTAAAATGTTCTCTTTGCCACACATTCTCGAGTGAAGTTGCAGTGGATCAGTCTGTTGTCAATTTAATCGCATTGTACTTTCTTCCCGAACAAATACCTACTCCAAAGATCAAAACCGCTTGTCAATCATTTACATTGCATCGGCTTGTCAATCACATCTTGATCGTTTAGGAGCGATGCTTGACAAGTACGTAGGGGTATGCCGCAATGAGGACTTTTCACAATGACAAAAAACTGTAGGCTTCGTAGATGGCGTTGATAAAAATGTGTGTCGATGTGATTTTTTACTAAGCTTCGAAGAGTATCAACACCATCTAGTGAGACGAATAGTTACTATTTTTATTTTTTTTTATTCCTCATTAAGGCGAGTTCCTCATTAATTCCATAGCTCGTGTTTGCTCTACACAATCAACAAAAACATCTACACAAAACATTGTTTCGCGAAACATTTTTGTGTAGAGAATCAATGTTTTTGCTTTCCGTTCCCGGTGGAAAACACGCACACAAAACATTTTGCGCGGGACAAATATCGCTTAGCGATTAATCGCCCTTCAGCGGGGACGCTTATGGGACGGAACTCTTACAGTAGAAAATACCCACTTCTAGGGTAATAATAAGTATAATAACGCGGCAACACTGAGTCTTGCTTATTGTTTGTTTACATGTCGACTCGTGATTTTAAGTGTGATTTTAAGAAAATTGTATGAGGAAAACAATAAAAATGATTGATAAATGTGTTGTTCGTGGTTGCGGAAGTACATGGTATCCAGGATGCTACGTATCCATTCACCTGTAAGTGTTAAACGACGATTTCCCATTATTTCGATTTTATGAGGTTTTCATCGAAATTCGTTACTAAATCTTAATTAAAAAAAGCTAACAGTGCCTTTTATCAAATAAATGATAGTTTTTTCTGCTAATTACATTACGTTTTTGTTAAATTCACTCGATTTTTAATACCATTGAAACTGTACTGATGTGACCACGAATTTTGTTTTCCGTAGGATTTTCTCACTAGTAGACAATACTAAGTTAGATTAAAAAAAAATGTTTGTGGAACATAGTGATTTGTTTTGGTGCCTGATAATAATTGAATGTTATTTTTATTGCACATTACCTACATATTTTGTTTGATTCCGTTACATATTTTGTTGAGGACTACATATAACTGATTGTTACATGCTTAGTTGAATGGTTTTACATAAATCAAATCATTCATAATTGTCTAACTAGACAAATATAAAATAAATTAATTGTTCGTTCAGTGATATTGCCTAGAAACTTGTTAATTTTTAGTTTTACCAAGTGAAATTTTCAGAGTGTTTCTAAAGTATTCAATTGCATTGAAGTTTTTTTTATGTTTGTAAGTCATATTAAATGCAAAATTATGTAAAAGTTAGGCTGGCATAACAATAGAGTGATTCTGTAATAAAACAAAGCAACATCATTGAGCTAAAGCTTATTTGATTTATCTTTACAAGTATGAGAGAAATTAAAAGATGACTAACTGTTTATTGACTGATTTTACGGGAGTGACATAGGCTATAATTTTTTTCAATATGGCGCCTGCGTTTAGAAAGAGGGATGAGAGGGCGAAGTTTATCTATAGATAAAATATAGGTAGAAGCTTCTAGTGCTTGTCTAGTGTAAATGTAGGATATTGATACTGAAATCATATACAAATTTATTTTCAGATGGAATAATCAATGACAGCATTAGATGCGCCACCAGTTAATCTTCCGATAGTCGTCATTGTCTTGCACCGATTCTATCTTTGTCATATGGTGGTCCATCATCATCTCCTGAAATGGTTGTATTCATTTTATCATAAATAAAAATACGATTATAAAAGAAAGTGTAAAAAATGTGCGTACAGCTTAAACTCAAAAACGAATCTCAGTACGATCAAGGGAATTATATGGTGTGGTATGGTAGCCCTCCAAAAGGCGTGTTTTCAAGGTATATGGGCTGGAAAATTCGGTCTCTAGCAACAACAACAGTAAAAATGTTGTTTCTAAACAATGATTGCAATGTGATAAGTGGTCGGAATAATAATTTCAATAAAAAAAATACCTACCTCTAATGTTTTTATTCCAACTACCTACCTACGTGGTATATCTCACATAGTAAGTCATCATCATTATCATCAACCATTTAATGTCCTCACCACTGCAGAGCCAGAGACGTAGAGTTAAGTAAGTCCAAAATATAAGAAATATTTCTCTTTATAAATTAATACAGTTTGACTTTTAATTGAGAAGTAAGAAAAAATAGGTGTAACGGTTCGGCCACAGCCCGCCACGGTGGGCGGCACGGCTCATCACTAATGTTGAGCTCATCGTCACGACCGCTCAGTGAATGCAATATTTCCTGCGCGCTATCTCGGTGTCGATCTCAGCCGAGAGGCCGACATCGAGATCGAGATAGCGCATAATGAATATTGGAATTCGCTTGTAATGGGGAATGTCTGAAAAAAATCAAATTAGCCGAATATTTTTCTATAGGTAGGAATAAGCTCCCTTACTAATAGAAAAAAGTTTCAGAATTTTCGGTTGCGTCAAAAAAATTTAAAAAATGATAGTCTCTTCGACTTCTCAAATGTATGAAAGTAACAGCAGAATTTTGCAGCATTTTGTATTCAAACTTTTTTTTTAATACCATGTTGTGTTTGTGACAGGTGGTGGCAAAGGTATAATTTCCATTCTGCTGTTACATTAAAATCTCTTCGACTTCACAAATGTACGACATTTGTGAAGTCGAAGAGTTTTTAATTTTTTAAATTTTTTTTACACAACCGAAAATTCTGAAACTTTTTTCTATTACTAAGGGAGCTTATTTCCACATAAAGAAAAATATTCAGCCAATTTGATTTTTTTCGGACATTCCCTATTGCTGTAATTTAGTGCCATAATTTAACTTTACAAATATACGAAAGCAACAGCAAAATGGAGATTATACATTTGCCACCACCTGCCATGGTATTAAAAAACCACAACCACAACATGGTATTAAAAAAAAGTTTCAATACAAAATGTCAAAACTTTTTTTTAATACGTGTTGTGTTGTGGTTGTGGCAGTTAGCGGCAAAGGTATAATCTCCATTCTGCTCTTAGGCTGGTATTATAGAATCAAACTCAGACTCAAATCTCTGCTTGAGTACAGTTAGAAAGGGATGGCGCTATATGCGATGAATAGCACCATCCCTTTCTAACTGTACTCAAGCAGCAAGCAGTGCTTGAGTCTCGTTCTGTAATACGAGCCTTACTTTCGCACATTTGTGAAGTGGAAGGGACTTTAATGTTTTTAAATTTTTTCACGCAACTGAAAATTCTGAAACTTTTTTCTTTTACTATGAGACCTTATTCCTACCTTTAAAAAAATATTCAACTGATTTGATTTTTTTCGCATATTCCCCATTCGAATCCTCCTTTCTTAGGAAAACAATAGTTTTCCGATCTTCCTTATGAAAACAAAATATATGGTCACCCTATATAGAAAGAGAGGAGGGGGTCTCCAGTAGAGGGAGAAAACGATAAAAACGATATGTAGGTTTTTGCCTTAAGTAGGTATTCAGAGTTTGAACTCCATACTTTACCTACAAACTTCTTGGCGGTATTACGTACGGCGCAGCCATGACTGTTGCACCTTTATCACCTTTAAATTTTGTCAGTGTGTGCGTGCGACGACGCATACGTACGGGCGCGCTCACATACAAACCGCGTTCGTGCGTATAAAGAGTAAGATGACTTACTTATTTGGTTCTACTATGTTAGTACCCGTACGGTACGTAGCATGAACATCTATCGAGAAAAAAACGCACGTAAAATTACTCGATAGAGAATTATCTATGGAAATTTTAATTTCGCTATTCGGCGATAGATGGCGCTGTACAAATTTCGCATACAAAATTACTCTATTGAATGTTTTTACGCGCGTTATTTTTTCGATAGCTGTTCGTGCTAAAAGGGTAGGTGTTGTAATATTAAACAGTATAATACAGCAAACAGTATAATATTCGGTCTTCGACACATATATATACCGAATAAGACCAAATATTTAAAAAAATACCGAATAACGTCGGCGAAGAGTGAAAACCTCGTAAATCTCATTTTTGTCTAGAACATTTTTTTGCAGTTTTTGACAGAAAACCTCTTATCTCACGACTCTATCTCACTCATATTCCATTCAAACGCGTACAACGCTATCTATTGCATTTTATGAAAACCTCGTCAATGACAGAAGCTGGTCACGAGTGACGAAAATCTCGACAAAAGTGTTTTAGGCAAGAAAGAGGACTTACGAGGTTTTCACTCTTCGCCGACATTAAGTACCATATTATCTACATACGAAGCGATTTCTCATATATGCGTGATATTTGCATAGTTCATTATTAACTTTTTTGAAAGTTGATTGCAATGTCACGAACTGTGACTGTCGCAATCATGTCACAACGATTTTCGTATCGTGTTCATATCTATGTGTGACATCGATCTCTTATCGTGATCTCGTTGTACCTAATGATTTCATTCATTCATTCATAATGTTTGACGTCGAGTCAGATAAGCTAACTTTTATAATCCGTTTCTCTGTCTACGTATAATCCACATAGTTACCTGTTGTTATTGTTTTTAATTATAAGTGCAACATAAAATTAGGTATAACACTTTATTGAGTGAGTATCAGGAATGCAAGTGTTTGTTTTGGAATAAAACTGGCTAGGCAATAGGTAGGCATTTATATTAGAAGTAATAAATAAGTGAAAATCAAAACCAAACATTATATAGTGGTTACAATGCTATGCTCTTTGCATGCGCGGTCACAGGGGGGGGGGGGGTCACAGGGGACATGACCCCCCCAAAATCATACATGTCACATAGAAAAAGCTAAAAATTACAAAAAGCATTGTATTATTATTAGTGACCCCTCCCCCCCCCCAAAATTTCGGACTGCGACCGCGCCTGGCTCTTTGACAAAACTTAACATCGATACCTATCATTATCCGTTAAAAAATAATGCACACAAGAACCAAACAGATTGGAAAGTCCACATTATTGAGCAAATAGTACACAGAGCGTGATTGCAATACAAATAACCACGTTATACAGAACCAGTTATAATTTTATTTACGAATTCGCGGTCGCTTGTGATCAATGTGGCCAGATTAGGCAAATTTTTCGCAATTCAGGGGGGCTAATGGTGACCAAAAAATCCGATCATTATTTAGGCTAGGAAAAGAAACCCCGATTTAGGCTACTTAGGATAATTTCATAAAATGCATGTCATTCTCCTCGTCATATATATTTTTATTTTTTATTTTTATATTTATTTATATTTCATCCTTACAACAACAGCTGATTCATGTAATATTCATCTAGGTATGTCCTTGTCGATTAAGAATAAGAAATAGAAAAGAAAGTACTTCGTAAACGAAGTACTTAAAAATTCCTTGATTAAGATTGAAAAATAGGTTCTTCGTCGGGCAAATTCCTAATAAAAGTGACTTTATAAAATATTTTTTTTTTTATTTTCCTTTCATACATAACATAATATATGGTAGGTAGGTATAAACTTGTGTGGTAACAGAAAATTTGGTGTTTTTTGGGGTACATGGTTAAAATTTTTGGCTACTTGAGGCTACTTTGCCAAGAACAATTTTGGGCGACTTTAGGCTACATGGCATAGCAAAATTGGCGATTTCCCTCGGATTGAGATCTGGCCACACTTCTTGTGATCCGCCAGTCGGCGCGAAAGAATCGAGTCGTTCGCGCGCGTGTTGTGAATTTAAAAAAGTGCCGTTCTTTTTTTAAATTCAAGGTTGTCTATTGTTTTATTTTTTTAAACTTCAAACTTGATTGTGCAAGCAAAGAGGTGAGTACCTTGTGTTTTTTGGTTGTTTTTTTGTGTTCACATCTGAGTTCCCACAATCGATTCTAAAACTAAAAAAACTAGTTTCTCGTAATATGTATTGTGTTTTTTTAACAACCCGTTTCAGTAAGTAGGCTTTAAAATGGTTGTTGGTATGAGATGGACTCTCTATATACTAATACTCGCCTACTTAATTGTATCTATTGATTGAACTTAAACTTAATTAGCGGTAAGAAAAAACTAATAAAAATAACTTATAAAATATAAACCTTTCCAGATTCGTAATTAGATAAAAAATGCTTTTAAGGATTGATTTTTATATAAACACCTGTACTTTTTGTAATTTTTTAAAGATATTTGCTGCCTTTTCTAAAAAAACTGAAAAAATACAAATAAAAAATGTTTTTGAGGATTGATTTTTATATAAACACCTGTACTTTTTGTAATTTTTTTTATACATTATCAACATTTAGACTGTTTTCTATCCCAAAATAATAAAAAAACCGGAATCGAACGAGTAGTTATCTTTTATGTTAATTCTTTGTATCTGAAAACGTACTTTTGGTAAATAATTACTTAATTTTAATTTACTCAAAAACTATGAACTTTTTGAGAAAAAGTAATATAACAAAAAATATTTGTTTTGACCTCATCTATAACCATTTAGCAGGAATACGTCATATTTCCAGTGACCCTGTATATGTCTTTTAAGAATAGCTTACTATACCCATTATATCTTCCAAATAAAATAAAAAATGGCCATGTACAAACAATGCGGTAATTTGGAAAGCTTTGAGAAGGATAGAGTAATTTAATCATTATCAATTTAAATACGTTAATGGCCTTGAGCATTTTATGCACATTCGACAACCTGAGTGGTGCAGTGGTCAACATGCCGTCTACCGGGTTCAATTCCCGGCCGGGCAGAAATTGAAATGATGAATTTTAATTTCTGTGACGAGTCTGGATGTTACTATGTATAATAAGTATATATTCAAAAAGTATATAAGTAGTATATCAGTTGTCTAGCACCTATATTACAAGCTTTGCTTAGTTTGGGGCTAGATGGCGCTGTGTGAAATTGTCCAAGCATTTATTTATTTATTTACGTTATTTTACCTTACGCCATACCATTTCAATAAATATCTTATAGGAGTTGTCGTAAAAAATTAAATTAAAGCGCGTTTCTTACACCATTGACGGGACGGGACTCGAACGGGAACGGAACACTTTTGGAGCGAGTGGAAGTGACGACTGTAAAGTATTTGTTTTCTTTTTGGTTGTTGTTGGAAGGTCGCATTTGGTAAAAAAAGGAAGAAACCGAAGCGAAGCGAGGGCGGGTTGTTAGTAACTTTGTATAAAGTGTTTGGAAATAGCCATATATAGCCAAATAAGTTAGATAGGGACCATCAAACTGAACAACTTTTACTATGGGACCAACTCTGAAATCGCGAAAAAAATCCGCTGTTTCATACAAAAAATAATAATGAGAATATCAAAATGTATGAAACAGTTGATTTTTTCGCGTTTTGAGAGTTGGTCCCATAGTAAAAGTTGTTCAGTTTGATGGTCCCTATCTACCATATTCGGCTTTATAAGGCTATTTCCAAACAGTCCATTTTCTTATTAGTACGTCTATTCAGAGATAGGGTCGCCAACTTTTTTTGCATCAAATATAGTATTTTCAAGATTTTTAGTGTAAAAATATAGTAGATGGCGAAAAACTCCAAAAAATATATAGTAGGTTGCCGTTTTGCATGGTGGATTTTAAAGGAGTTGCATATTTCATACTTAAAACATTTTCATAATTTATTTAATAACCATAAATACAAGTGTTTAATCTCCATTTTTGTTGCCTTTGTTTAATTTTTTTACTTGAAAAAATATAGTAGTTTTGCCTACTATATATTTAAAAAAAAAATCAATATAGTACGATACTATATTATATAGTAGGGTTGACAACCCTAATCAGAGACCATTATTTGTTACCGCAAAGGCCCTCCCTACCTTTAGTAAATAAATTAAAGTAAACAAGTAACAATTTCCTAATTGGCTCTAACAACGCATTCCTTGACCACACTCGACACGCGTGCTAGTGCTAACGTACCTACCTAGGTAATCTGATAATGATCTTTAACATAATGGTTTCAAATACATAAATGGATGTGTCTGTGTGGGCTAAGTAAGTACCTAGTAATTGGTGCATTATTCATATATTCGTCTCGCTCGAGATACACAAAGAGTAACAGTATATGATTGTGTTTTATTGCATTACATCTGTCCGAGTTTTCGGAAATTTAAAACCGGAAGCGGGGCCGTTTGCACCATCGGCGCCGCCAGGAATTTTTCAAGGAGGTGCATCTGCGTCTTCACAGTATACTATTAACTTAATAGAAGAGGATAGTGAATTTATTGACAAGGTGATGAACTTGGACAGCAACCTAGACGCCTTCAGTTTTTATTAAAACAGTAACTTAATTTAAAAAAACTTTTCTATATAATTTTTCCTAATAGAGGGGTGCAAGTGCACCCCCTTGCACCCTGCTGCCGGCGCCCATGGTTTGCACCTTCTATCTAACAACCAGCATAATTTGATGTACCTACCTATTGGCTCAACAGTACTCCACACGATTGCCCAGCCTCGGTCAATGTATTAGTTCGTTGATGCTTTTGAAAAGGACCTTTAATGACACTTATTATAAAACCGGCAATGTACGCCTCCACTCGTCATTACTCATTACTTTTTTCTATTACTAAGGGAGCTTATTCCTACCTATAAAAAAATATTCAGCCAAATTGATTCGATAGAGTTTTGTATGGGACATTTTTGTACAGCGCCATCTACCGCCGAAAAGTGAAATGAGATTTCCCATAGACAATTATTGCTCTATCGAGTATTTTTACGAGCTTTTTTTTCTCCATCCATCTGTTAGGTGAATTTGTGCACCAATAAATCTTATTAAAAAAACCGGCCAAGTGCATGTCGGGCCACGCGCCATAGGGTTCCGTAGTTACCTTATACCATACCATATTTAATACCACCTATCATTTTTCGTTTGCAAAAATAACTTTGTTTTTCACAGTGTTGGTATTAGGGCTTCCACTCTCGGACCTATTTCACAATCTCGGGATCGAGACGAGACTATATGGCTGACTCTCGGGACTCTCGAAATTTCGAGACTCTCGAAATGATGATATGATGCATTTTTTTTTATGATAGATAGGCAAGCGCTTGCGCGATATCACACCTGATGGTAAGCGATGAGGTGATTTACGATGGAACGCGCTTGCCTAGAAGATACCTAATTACTCGCAACCTGAAGGCACCCAGATTGTACCTGTCGGGAAACACAGACTTATGCAAAGAGTTCCACTCTCTGGCGGTACGGATGATAAAATTTGAAGCAAAATGCTAATTAGTATCTCTGGTTGTCCGATTGAAGAAAGGAGATGCGGAATTAGGTTGTGCACTACCACCTTACACTCACCAAAATGTACCCGATAACAACCTTGCGACCTTGCGTCTATGCTCGAGACTTCGGAGCTTATTACAGAAAAGATTATCGTTGCCGATGAGCTTCCTGGCCCTCCGCTCAAAGGATTCAAGCGTCTGGAGCTCGTATTTGGCGGAGCCATGCCAAAGATGACAGCAGTACTCCATACATGATCGAACTTGCGCTTGGTATAGAATGAGCAGCTGTTCCGGCGTGAAGTTAAGTATTTTCTCACCTTTGCGAAAATGCTAAGCTTTTTAGATGCCAATTGTACTTTATTCCAATTACTAGCGACCCGCCCTCGCTTCGCTTCGGTGTAGTGTGGAATTTGACACCATGTATTATACATATAAACCTTCCTCTTGAATCACTCTATCTATTAAAAAAACCGCATCAAAATCCGTTGCGTAGAAAGATTTAAGAATACATAGGGATACACAGAGAAAGCGACTTTGTTTTATACTATGTAGTGATAGTAATACTTTATTCTCGATGAAAGAGCCAAAATTGAGTGTTAGAGTCAATGATATACCGAGAAGGTATAGTTGTTCAGTAATCGGCAATTCGGCACGGATACACCTCGGAAAGTGACTCAGGTCGAAACTACTCCCCTTAGCAGAGAACAGACACGCCTGGGTTTTTGATGGATCTAACCTGCCTGACCTGATTGGCATCGCCCCATTCGGAGACTGCCTGCGGAGTGACAGGTTCGTGTTCTGAACATCGCCTCCCTAGACACTGGTCTTGTTTTGCACTGACTCGAGCATCAGATATGTAGCACTCTACAACGGTGTTGTCATCTGCGTACCCCAAAATACCGTATATTAGCAGGTCATTAATATGCAGCAGGTGTTCCTGTCTAGTCCACCCCTGAGGGACCAATCCCTGACTCCGGCATTGATAGCCAACTGGTCGGATGAGTAGCCATCAATGACAACTCGAATCGACCGATCCCTCTGGAAGTCCGATATCCAGACACAAAACCGGTGGGAAGTCCGTATGAAAAAAGCTTGCAATAAGGCTATCATGCCTCACCCTGTCAAAAGCCTTCAAGTTATCAAGAGTAACAGCGAGCGCCTTTCCATACCTCTCGATGGCTTCTCTCCATTTGCAGGTGGTATACTTATGCTAGAAGATCTCCAGTGGACCGGTTTCGGCGAAACCCGTATTAATGGTCACTGAGGAGGTCGTTTGCTTCTGGACACGACAGGAGCCTATGGTTTAGTACACGTTCCTTTATCTTACAGGAAAATGATATATCAGAATTGAATTAAATTGAAGGACGACGAAAACAAAAGTTCAGATCTTAGATGTAAGATCGTACCTATTGTGTTTGTTTGTTTGTTCTGTTTATCTTAAAAAGGACACGTTATAATATAACTACTTATTAACACGCGCAACACGCAACTTTATATGAAATATATGTAGTCTACCTAGCGTTTGAATAAGTCTCGAAAATCTCGAAAATCCCGAGACTGGAAACTGAAACTCTCGGGACCAAATATCATTCGAGACTCTCGGGAAATCGAGACTCTCGAATCCCGGGATGGAAGCCCTAGTTGGTATGAATGACAAAGTTATATTTGCGGTTTTGGAAAATGTGCTATATCTCAAAAAATAATTCCTATATCTCGTTCAAACCAATTTTGGTTGAAAGTGTTTATTAAGATCTACAGCATATATTTTTTTTAGATTTTTCACTCTCTTATTTCAAAAGTTAAAGGGGGGGGACACACATTTTACCACTTTGGCGGTGAATATCTTTCAAACGGTTGACTTTGAGAAAAAGTTGTTTTAGGAACCTCAATGTCATTTTTAAAGACCTATCTATAAACACCCAACCAACACGTGTTGGTTTGAAGAAAAAATTTTTTTTCAGTTTCAGTTCCATGTATGGGGAGCCCCCCCTTAATCTTTTATTTTTCTTATTTTTGTAATAAATTCGTTAAGCGGTTAACAGAATACATCTACCTACCAAGTTTCAACTGTGTAGTCTTAATACTTTCGGAATAAAGTGGCTGTGACATACGGACAGACAGACAGACAGACAGACATGACGAATCTATAAGGGTTCCGGTTTTTGCCATTTAGGCTACGGAACCCTAAAAACCGGCCAAGTGCGTGTCGGGCCACGCGCCATAGGGTTCCGTAGTTACCTTATACCATACCATATTTAATACCAACTATCATTTTTCGTCTGCAAAAATAACTTTGTTTTTCACAGTGTTGGTATGAATGACAAAGTAATATTTGCGGTTTTGGAAAATGTGCTATATCTCGAAAAATAATTACTATATCTCGTTCAAACCAATTTTCGTTGATAGTGTTTATTAAGATCTACAGCATATATTTTTTTAGATTTTTCACTCTCTTATTTCAAAAGTTAAAGGGGGGGGGGACACACATTTTACCACTTTGGCGGTGAATATCTTTCAAACGGTTGACTTTGAGAAAAAGTTGTCTTAGAAACCTCAATATCATTTTTAAATACCTATCTATCTATAGAAACCCAACACGTGTTGGTGTGAAGAAAAAATTTTTTTTCAGTTTCAGTTCCATGTATGGGGAGCCCCCCCTCAATCTTTTATTTTTCTCATTTTTGTATTAAATTCGTTAAGCGGTTAACATAATACATCTACCTACCAAGTTTCAACTGTGTAGTCTTAATACTTTCGGAATAAAGTGGCTGTAACATACGGACAGACAGACATGACGAATCTATAAGGGTTCCGTTTTTTGCCATTTAGGCTACGGAACCCTAAAAATGTAGCATTGTGTTATCCAAGGCACAGAATAAATTGTCCAAGGTTGGAGTTATTATGTGAAGGTAGGGCTGCCATCTCTAAAACCTGCCGCCCAGGACAGGAAGCGTAAAAACCCCGGACTTTGGAGCCTTGACCCCGGACATTTGATTTTTTTATATTCACTTTTAGCTTGGTTATAAAAGACATTTTACCCAATACTTGACTGAAAAAAAAAGGAATTTTAAGCTCTTTTTTGCATAAAATAGTGTGTTTTACTAGTTATGATGGTAGAGTCCAATCTAACTCAATTTTGTGGAGGGCCAGGGTCCAGTTATAGCAGTTTTGTAACCGTAGCGTTCCAAAATAAATGACCAAATAGCCAGGGGCGGCTCGTATTTAAAAAAAAAGGCCGCGCATGGCGGTTTTTAGTCAGTTTCATCCACTAATCTTGTATTCTTGTTTGTTTATTAGTCAAAAAAATGGGCCGCGCAGCGCAATTTTTAGTTAGTTTCATCCACTAACCTTGTGTTGTGATTTGTGATCTTGCTTGTTTATAGAAAAAATGGCCGCGCAGCGCGATTTTTAATCAGTTTCATCCACTAATCTTGCCTGTTTTAGTAAAAAAAAAAGTGGGCCGCGCAGCGCGATTTTTTGCGGGTTGCGCAGTGCGCCTCGTGTAGTGAAGTGAGACTCCCGGTAGCGCGTCCGCTGAATATAGTACTTTTTTGAGCGGAGATTGATCCAAAACCCGGATTTTATTTAAAGTCCGGGTTTTACCCGGACTACAATCAGAACCCCACCCGGACGCTCCCCGGACGCCCTCCAAACTAGGACAAATCGGGGAAACCCGGACGGATGGCAGCCCTATGTGAGGGGAGAGCCAGGAAATTATTTTGTTGACCAAACTCGTTATTAATATAACCCAGTAATATCAGGATTAAAGTATATCAAAAGAGTTAGCGGGGGAGAGGTCGTTGACCTCGGTGTTAACTCGTAGATTATACGTCGCGCGTCCGAGCGAATCTTAACAGTTGTTTCCTAATTTGCAGTCAGTTTTAGTAAAATTCTAGCTGTGACATTGCGGTTTCACAAGTTGTAATAATACTCTATAGTTAGATATGCCAACTGATTTACCTAGTTTATTATAGATATTACTAGCGACCCGCCCTCGCTTCGCTTCAGTGTAGTGTGGAATTTGACACCATGTATTATACATATAAACCTTCCTCTTGAATCACTATCTGTTACCGGTAAAGTACGGAATCCGTTAATCTGCAGATTAAATAGTAAATCTGCAGATTAACTGGTCAAGTAAGTTAAAGTGCCAAATTTTTCTTAAAGTAGACGATTTCCGCACTTTAACTAGTTAATCTGCACATCAACGGATGCTACACCGTTAAAGTGCGGAATACAGTGAGTGAAATAGCCAAGGCTTCAAGAAATTGTAGTAAGAGACCTATATTGAAAGTTTATTTTACAAAAACTTCTTTTCTGGCGCTTCGCTTGCCGCTCCCGTGGCACGCTCGCTCCGCTCGCTCGGCTCGTGCGTTTTTGGTCACAATACTAACCTAACCTAATTACCTCTTTAAGACTTTTCCATGGCAAAGCATCTGCAGATTAAGTACCTAGTTAATCTGCAGATTCACTGATTTCCGCACTTTAACGGTAACATATCTATTAAAAACCGGCCAAGTGCGTGTCGGGCCACGCGCCATAGGGTTCCGTAGTTACCTTATACCATACCATATTTAATACCACCTATCATTTTTCGTTTGCAAAAATAACTTTGTTTTTCATAGTGTTGGTATGAATGACAAAGTTATATTTGCGGTTTTGGAAAATGTGCTATATCTCAAAAACTAATTACTATATCTCATTCAAACCAATTTTGGTTGAAAGTGTTTATTAAGATCTACAGCATATATTTTTTTTAGATTTTTCACTTTCTTATTTCAAAAGTTAAGGGGGGGGACACACATTTTACCACTTTGGCGGTGAATATCTTTCAAACGGTTGACTTTGAGAAAAAGTTGTTTTAGGAATCTCAATGTCATTTTTAAAGACCTATCTATAGATACCCAACACGTGTTGGTTTGAAGAAAAAAATTTTTTTCAGTTTCAGTTCCATGTATGGGGAGCCCCCCCTTAATCTTTTATTTTTCTTATTTTTGTATTAAATTCGTTAAGCGGTTAACAGAATACATCTACCTACCAAGTTTCAACTGTGTAGTCTTAATACTTTCGGAATAAAGTGGCTGTGACATACGGACAGACAGACAGACAGACAGACAGACAGACAGACAGACAGACAGACAGACGGACAGACAGACAGACAGACAGACATGACGAATCTATAAGGGTTCCGTTTTTTGCCATTTAGGCTACGGAACCCGCATCAAAATCCGTAAGCGTACCATGGGCAACAGCGTCGCTTAACCACAGCTAAGGTTAAAATCGCTTGCACGCCGCGCCCGCTATCACATACGTTTAGTTCGTGCAGGGGCGATACGCGCGCACACGAATTTTGTTGCAAACTGGTTAAGCAACGCTGTTGCCCATAGTACATAAGGACAGACAGCGGGAAGCGACTTTGTTTTATACTAATTATGTAGTAAAGAGATGTAGATACTATGTCGATATAAATTAAGATCCTAAGTAAATTGACTCCTGTGGATACCCACAGGAGTATTGCTTAGTTGTCATGTTACCTAAATCGTTGTCACCCACCTTTGTGCCCCAGTGACCCGATATCCCCCAGTAGGGTATAAAGAGGACCTTTGACCCCACTGGGAGATATCGGGAAGAAAAGTATGGAAAAAAACCCTTTTTTCCTGATACGCTCCAATCTTATTGAATTATCCGCGACACGACCGCGGGGACAATCGGACAGTCCTAACGGAACCTTTGACTGGGATTAAAATTATCCTATATTTTAATCCAGGTTATAAACTATCTGTGTGTCAAATTTCATCCAAAGCTGTTCAGCCACTTTTGCGTGGTTGAGGAACCAACATCCAAACCCACAAACTTTCACATTTATAATATTAAGTACCTAGGATCTTTATTGAGTTGTCCAAACTGTGGCCCTACCGCCCAAGTGTCGTCGACTTCGCCGTCGGCTTCATTTGACAGATGGATGAGATACATTGCTACTTCTTTTTGGTACAAATAAAAACTTGGCAAAGACAAAAGGCAATGTATTACAATCATCTGTCAAATGAAGCCGACGGCGAAGTCGACGCTACTTGGGCGGTAGCCCCACTGGAGTGTTAATAATTACAATGTATGGACTTGGAAGTCCATACATTTTAAACACTGGCGCCTCTTAATTTACAAAATATAAACATTAAAAGATTTAAGCTTCGTACAGACTGAGGCGAGCGAATCGCGCGCGTCGCTCATTTTGACAGATTTTGATCACGTAACTCAAGCAATAGCCATAGCCATAGCCATTGCCATAGCAATTTCTTTGACAATGGCTATGGCTATGGCTATCGCTTTGAGTTACGTGATCGCACTCGCGAATTTCGCGCGGAATTCACCTCAGTCTGTACGAAGCTTAAAGAGCGTTGTCCTTAGCAACAAAAAGAAAATGAACCCATCTTAGCTATCGCCATTTATAAATAACGCAGGTCAGATAACTCAGGTCTATGTCCGTTGCAGCTGACCCCTCAAGATACCCAATAGGGTCTTTAGTCCGTCAGATAATAAGATAATTGACCTGCCCTCAATTCGTTGGAGACTTGAAATTGGATGATATCGAAGAATCCCTCGTTTTAGGGTTCCGTACCTCAAGAGGAACAAAACGGAACCCATAAAGGATCACTTTGTTGTCCGTCTGTCTGTCAGTCTGTCTGTCAAGTCAAGACCCAATGATTTCATTGACTTTAGTCTCGGGAGCGCGTGGAGGTATCCATCAAGTTAAAATTAAAACCATTTAATAAGTAGGTACCTAATCAAGGTCCACAGTACCTACCTTGTTTCGTAGCATTCGACTTCTGACAAATACAATAATAAAATTGATTAGGTCAGTCTTGGTCAGTCAGTTCAGTAGCCGTAGCACGAAAAGCTATCGAAAATAACTTCTCTAGAGGGCGCCATATTCAATTTAATGTGACGTCACATAGCCTATAACCAGTGGGCAATCAAGACGCTTCTAACGACACCTCATTTGTCAATTTATGATAAGTAGTTTAGAAGATAATATGAAACATTTGAACATAAATACATACATACAGGTCAAAATCATATACCCTCCGTTTTGGCTTTAAAAATAACGCGCGTAAAAACATTCGATAGCATAGACATAGAAAAATTTTCGCTGCGCTCAAGAAGACCAACAAAGCGTGGAAAAGAGAAGTTAACATCATATGGACACGGTCTATGTAAAAAAGAGACAAAGGATCAAGTAAAATGTGCCAACATTTTTTACAGTAAGAGCCCCTAGCGTCCCGCCTAGCAAATGAGCAATCACAGTTTGTTTAAAATATTTTTTAATCTTAATTAGAATTTAAAATAAAGGTATCGTGGAGCCATGGTGTCTTGTACTCTAAGTAATTGTGATGTGACTAAAAGAAACAATCCAAGTAATCACACTTTTCAAAGGTAAATAAGATATTGCCACACATTTCTCCAAAACCAATTTTCACTCCAATTATTCGTTTATCGACAAAGAAAATAGTATGGAACATAGTTTATTAATTTCCTTTGCCATAATATAGTCATATTTTATGAATCTAAGTCATATTTTACGTATCTCATATAAAATGTATTGATTCGTTTTCGGATCACCTGTTTATTGACTTTGTTGTTCTTTGACATTCTATTTCTATGTTCGATAGAGTAATTTTGTATGGGAAATTTGTACAGCGCCATCTACCGCTGAGAAGCGGAATTAATTTTCTCATAGATACTATCGAGTACTTTTACGTGCGTTTTTTATCAATAGATGTTTGTTTTTGGCTGTTCACAGCTTTGTACTCCTAGCACAGGAGTACAAAGCTGTGAACAGCCAAAAAACAAACTAGCTAGTTACTTACCAGGCGACTTTTAACTTAATTTGCCAACTTTACACCAACACCAAATCTATTTTTACCGACTTCAAAAGGAGGGAGGTACTCAATTCGACCAGTTTTTTTTTTGTTTTTTTTTTTTGTTTTTTGTATGTACACCGATTACTCGAAGACGGCTGGACCAATTGAAATGATTCAAACGTTATTACATTAGGTAAACTTCCAAGTTGGTCCCATTTTTTAAAATTTTGAAATCGGTTCAGTACTTTTCAAGTGATCTTGAAAAAAAGCACGAAAATAGTATGATTTTGTGTGAACTACCTCGATGATCAGTCGTATAACTTCTTTGTTTATGATCTGAATAAGATAATAATTTTTTTGTTGGAAAAGGGATATCTTAAGTGTAGTTCTTTAACCGACTTAAAAAAGGAGGTTCTCAGTTTGACCCGCATGTATGTATGTTTCTCCGCGATTAACTCACGTTTGGCTGAGCCGATTTTAATTTCTACCTAAATAATATACCTACACTATCTAATACAAAAAGTACCTACACTAAAAATAAAAAATTGTTTAAAAAAATAAAAAATTGTTTAAAAAAATAAAAAATTGTTTAAAAAAACAAAAAACCGACTTCAAAAAACTTACCTCTAAAAAGCAACAAATAATATTCGTAATAATAAAACACGTCTATTGAAGTCGGGTGGGGTGGGGTTCTTTTAGAATAAAAAAAGGGATTTGTACTCCAGCCCCACCCGACTTCAATAGACGTGTTTTATTATTACGAATATTATTTGTTGCTTTTTAGAGGTAAGTTTTTTGAAGTCGGTTTTTTGTTTTTTTAAACAATGTTTAGTAGTACCTAGAACCACCTCCAGGGCCCTATTTAATAAACGTGACAATTTGGCACAAGTCATGACAATTTGACACTTGTCATGACAATTTGGCACCTGTCATAATTACAATTTTATAACCATTACGTCAAAAAATTTGATAATAGAACAAAGTATTCTTAGCTATACCGCAAATTGTCATGACAATTGACATATTGTCACGTTATTAAATTGGAGGAGGAGAGGAGCTCGGTGGCGCAGTGGTTTAGCGCCTGGCCCAGCGATTGCGTAAGTTAAGCAACGTTTGCAAGGGTCGGTCATGGGATGGGTGACCAAAAATTTACTATAGCGAACTCCTCCGTGCTTCGGAAGGCACGTTAAGCCGTTGGTCCCGGCTGCATTTGCAGTCGTTAATACCCACCAATCCGCATTGGGCCCGCGTGGTGGGTTATGGCCCGTCCTCCTTATCCACCCATAAGGAAGGCCTGTGCCCTAGCAGTGGGGACATCAAAAGTGGCTGATGGACATTTAATAGGGCCCAGATTTGCTCCGAAATCCGATGTGTAAGTTTAAGTACTTTCGTCTCAGGAACTTACCTATAGTTTAAAAGTTACGAGTACCTAGTTAGTACTTTAAACCTAGGTAACTTATATTTATACTGTTTTTAATGACTAATAGTTGCTCCATAAATAATATACCTATAATTTTACCGTATTTTTAAATAAAATTGAGTGAAAATAGGTTTATTTTCATAATAAAGAGGTAAGAATTTTATTTATGATTTTTATTTACTATAAGGCCGGCCACACACAGAGACGGAATCACGTAACGGAATTCCGAACGTAATTTCGACAATGTATGAAGATTCCGTACGGAAAAATCACGCATGTGTGTGGCAGCCCATAGATTTTGTATGCAGTTGCTGCGTTCGGAATCACGTATGTACGGAATTCCGTAACGAGATTCCGTGTGTGTGGGGCCGGCCTAAGTAATTAGTTTTCTTAAGTACTTGAGCGGTGTTGCAATTGCAACATTGACTATCAGCCATTTTTTAATGTCCCCACTGCTGGGGCGCAGGCCTTCCTTATGGGTGTAAAAAGGAGGACGGGCCATAACTCACCACGCGGGCCCAATGCGGATTGGTAGGTGTTAACGATTGCAAATGCAGCCGGGACCAACGGCTTAACGTGCCTTCCGAAGCACGGAGGAGCTCGAGATAATAAATTTTTAGTCACCCATCCCATGACCGACCCTAGCGAAAGTTGCTTAACCTCCGCAATCGCTGGGCCAGGCGCTAAACCACTGCGCCACCGAGCTCCAAATATAATAATAATAATAAATAAGAATTACCAGTTGCAACTTTGGTAATTATTATTTATTACAGTGATTAGTTTTTGTATCTCCCGAAAAGTTGACAAAATTGACTTGCACGGTGTTGTAATGTAAACGACGATATTTTCATTTATAGGTAAGCTAAATCCTAATACTTAAGTAGCTAGGTACCTATTGGTTCTTACATTTCCACGAAGAATGTATTGTTAAGCTTTTGATAACAAGGTCACAAAAGTGTCGCGTACAGATTTGTATATCAGCCTATCATTTAACACGTCATTTGAATGCAGTGTATATTTTAATTGATTACTTTGAAGACGTGTAGTCAATATTCAATAATTTATTGTTCTTTAATTTTAAATTCTTTGTAATTTTTAATTTGTGATGTCCTGTAGCTGTAGTTTTTAATCTACATAAATAACAAATGTGTTGTGTATAATATATGTCGTGTTTAAGTGTAATAATCAAAAATTTTACTTTGAGGATTTATAATAAAATGAGAATGGTAAGTTTTGACTGTTTAATTTCGGTGGGAAATCGGGAACTTTTCAAAATGAAAGAACGGTGGGGAAATTACAAGTACTTAACTATTACTTAATCATAGACAATATTCGGATTTTTCTTTTGCTCCATTATAAAGAGTTTAAAAGTAAGTAAAAAAATAATTAGCATTAATTTTAAACAAAATTAAAATTAGAATTAAATTTTACAATATTAGATTCTGCCTATTTTACATTAAACTTATACGGTCACTTAATACTTACTAAGATATTATGTTAAAAGAACTTAAGATATGGTACTACGTAGTTGAAAACAATTTAAATAACATACCTACTACATACTTGTGGGAGAATGCACGTCTTTTCTTACTAAATAAATAAAAAACAATGCAAATAGTAGATTTTTATTACAATTAATATAATTGTTACAAATAATTAGTTTATTCAATGTAATTTATAAATAAAAGTCACTAAACGACTCGTAAAACAACTGTGTGCACGTGTGCCTCCCCACTGCGCCATCACGCCACATCACGCCACCGAGCTTGTTTGCGCACGTGTATAAAAACGGCTTGCGCAGGTGTCGATAGCTCAGACGTTGTTCTACTGTCGGACACGGCACTCTGTTGGATCGGTGCTCTGAACTATCTGGTAACGTAGTTAAGTATTACTCCTTTTATGACAGTAATAATAGTGTAATAAAATTACAACATTTAATGTAATGTTAAAGCTAATAAATCAAAGACATGTGATAAATTTAGAATCAATAACTTATTCGGTAACTTAGTCATAACCACGATATTGAAATAAATTAATAAATATCTCACATTGCCATCCTTTTCTTTTATTTTCTCTCACATCAGAAGTGGGATCTAACCTAGTTGGATTACATATACTCTGCCTTCGAATTTTTATGTTTCAGGAATATCAAAATGCTTGCTGTAGAATCCGCCACGTTGGCGATTTTGTGTTGATGATCAAGTCGCGTAACCAATTGTGGATCTGAGTCATCAATCCTGGGTGATTGCAAATATCCGAACAGTGGAATGAAGCATGAAAAAGTGCGACAGTTTCCGTTTGATCGACGAATTGCAGATAAGTACCCATAAATTTTACATTTTTGTAAGGTACCCGTAGATTTTACTAAATTGTTATCATTTGGTCAATCCAAGTGTGCAAGGATAGTAGCAGGTGGCGATCCATAGTCTCTGCCTACCCCCATGGGAAACAGGCGCGAGTTTATGTATGTATGGTCAATCCACAACTATAATTTTCAAAGTCAAAAAGAATGACGTTCCGTGTGATATTTTAAAAAATCAAGTAGAATTTAGCGTAGAAAATGATAACGCAAATGCTGCGTAAAGAGTGCTATATGTTTCGTAAAATTAGTGGAGGTTGATTAATACAAAGATCCCGGGTTCGAATCCTGGTATACATAATTTTGTTATGCGTATAGTAGTTAGTCACAGATTTTTTAATTCTTGTTAAATCTTTCTATATTTTTACCCGTTACTTGGTATCCACAGTACAAGCTTTGCTTACTTTGGAACTGGACTTAAATGATTGGTGTGAATTGTCTAGACTAGAATATATAATTTTCCATGTGCCTTGCACGAGTGTGCGAGTGTACCACCAAGTGGCCGTGATTATACAGCTGTGACTACTTACTTATATGAAATATCTGCTGGCTGATGTTCGAAGTATGATATTTAATAGTGAGATTCAAAACGTAGCATTAATCATAACATTACTGATATAAGAAAGAATTTTAGCTTTTCGTAGAAAAAATGCTCAACTTGAATTTGGTCTTAAAATATGGTAAATAAGCCAATGAGACCTTTCCCTTCCTTTTTGATCAGTGAAAGGACAATTTTATGATATTATGTACATATTGTGACATCACATCACAACCTAGTAGCATTGTAAATTGAAAATGTAACACAGTAAGTGCTAAAGCCAAACTGTAACGTTAGTGAATTATTTAAGTTTCAAAGATGATTTTATATGCTGAGAGATATTTTAATGTGAATTAAGCTGTGCCCTTTACAGTTTACAATTTTATTCTTCGTATCAAATCATAGCACTAATGAGAAAAAGTCTTATTACTTCTTTGGTAGAACTGCTCATGCTCAGTAGAACTAGTGGGATTCTTTTCTGGTTAAAATTGTGTGTACAGAACCTATAATATAATAAATGAAAGTCTGACAAATAACTTACTGATATTTAGAATTTTTTTACAACAGAGATAACTTGAAATGATTATTACCTATAAATTGAACATTAAAACAATTTCTGATTGCAGATATCAAATTGTGCCTTAAACATTGTGTGAAGTAAGTTAGCAAAATGTTTTTAAAGGAAATTTTTATTTAAATAAATTTCCTCTTCAAAACAGGAACTCTTTTGGTCTTTGGAAACAAGGGTTCTCTTCTTGTGCAGAAATTGTTCGTGTTGGAGCTGGTGTTGAGCGTTATCCTGTGCTTAAAATGATCCAAACAAGGGTAGGATCACTTCCAATCCCTAGATTTTACTAGATCTTTTTAACAATAATTGTAGAATAAACAATTATTGTTTTAGTTCATCACTGGTTGATGCCTTATTTACTGCACTGTATTTATTTTGATCCCTGGTGGATACAAACTATTTGAATAGGGATATTTTTCAATAGAATTTCTGCAATAAAACATTATTGCAGAAAACTGTGTACATACAATATACAGTTGAAATTTACAAGAAATTGTAACAACAGTCTTACTCTTAGACTTAACTTATAGGACTTAACGTCTAATATTCAAAAGAAAGTTAATTTAAATTATGATGCAGAAATATGTTTTTCGATTCATTCGGTTCGATTCAATTTCGTACAAGAATATCGTTAATAATATTCACAATTTTATTTCTGGTATTGTATTGATAGGTTGTGGGTTGTGGGTAGACAAAAAAAAACCCTCAACATTCGTAATCGCTTCTCATTATACATAGTAGTAAATTATTAAGATTTAAATATTTTACTGTGCTTTACTGTACTTTTACTGTGCAATTGTACTTTACTGTACTATTGTGGCAGCAGATCTTACCAAATAGTTAGTGATTCTAATTAAAAAGAAAAGTGAGTATGATTTTCTAAGTGATGTGATGATACTTAAAGATTTCATTAATAATTTAAGTTTTACGTTGAAGGTTAGTTTTTCGTAAACAATATAAAATTAAAGTTAATACTGATTATTTTTATGCTGTACAAAAAAGGTGATAATTACATCAATATAAAATGAAATTGGTAATGGTATTCTTGAATATCTTTTCTCAACCCGTTTTGTCATTATTTGACACAAAGATGCAGGTTATAATCAGATGAGGGTTATCGGATGTTTTAGTTTGCGAATTACTCAAACTTAGTTTTCACTAATTTTCTACGAGTTTTAGATGTTGTAATGTTTTGAGAATGATGCCCATTCGTGGCAGTAGTGTTTTTGACTATATTGATGTTTCGTCACTCTTCAAAGACCACTATGATATTTATTTTTATGAATAAACTATAACGTATAATAATAATCGGATATGTCGGATGTGTTGCGAACTGTGGTTCGTGATAATTTTAGGTCACTCCCCTGTAATAGAAGGCGAGGTGACAAAATCGTTGGAGACAGACTGATCTCATTAACCTGGTTATCTTATTTCTCCTTATACACTGACTCCTGGCCAGATGTTCATTGTATACTGAGCAATAAAGAATATTACCAGTTGGCCGTGCGTGCTATGGAGGCGATTTTTACCGAGGTCGCGAGATTCTAATGAATACCGTGCCATATGAACTTTATAATGGTTTTTACCTAGGTACTACTAAGTAAAAAATTTAAATAATATTTTTAAGTTCGCCGTGCCCATGTGGCTTATGTTATTACCGAGGTAATACTATATTATTTACGAGCAATGAATAATATTGCAAGTTTGCCGTGCCTTCGTGACTTATTTTTACCGAAGCAATTACTACTATCTGAGCAATATAGAACATTGGATCGAAAGTTCTCCATG
Organism: Agriphila geniculea; assembly: GCA_943789525.1. Taxonomy (NCBI): domain Eukaryota; kingdom Metazoa; phylum Arthropoda; class Insecta; order Lepidoptera; family Crambidae; genus Agriphila; species Agriphila geniculea. Next base: position 3,620,124 of record OX038891.1, on the reverse strand, counting down.
CTCTCGTGGTAGTAGTCTGACCAAAGCTCTGTTACTATTTTATATTATAATACCCACACGACACATGCACTTACTCACATACAACAACACACCCCTACATACACTATTTGAAAAATAAAAAGTTTATGTTTTTAGAAGACTTAAAATGTTCAATTGTTACAGTGTCTGCTGATTGATGTCCATGATTATCCAGATGACGTACACCTGGGGCTCGATCCTGAATTGTAGGCGTTTGCGTGTCTCGGACACTGGTCTGCACCAGTACAATGTAACATCTACGATTACAAAGATTCTTATTATAAATACGAGTGATTTGTAGTAAGTCCTTACTGTACATTTAAGGTTTTTAAAAATTTTGTTTTGTTTACCAATGGAGATTATTGTTATGTAGTTTTTTTTTATAAAAAAGGGTTATCTCCCATTGAAGGTTTCACTGTGATAAAAGTGAATTGGGTCATGTGATTTGACCATAATTAGAAGCTATGTGATTTAGCTTGACGGTCATGTGATTTGACCATAATCAGTTGCTATGTTATTTAGCTTGACGGTCATGTGATTTGACCATAGTTAGTTGCTAGGTGATTTAGCTTTACGGTCATGTGATTTGACCATAGTTAGTTGCTATGTTATTTAGCTTTACGGTCATGTAATTTGACCATGATTAGTTGCTATATTATTTAGCGTTAGAGTCATGTAATTTGGCGATTTGATGATGATGATGTTGTGTGATTCGATAATAATGATTTATTTTTCAGATAACAAATATCCATGTTTGTTAATTTGAGTTAATCAACTATGTTTTTATTTATGTTTGAAAAAAATCTTACATAATATTGTTTGATTTTATCTATTTAACATTGTCATTGGAGGTCGGCATAACCTCTCAGAGTTTTCTTTCGCCAGTTCTTTCTCGAGAGGCCTCCTTTACGAACTGGTGGTAGATTCAGTAGTTAAAACAATTTAATCCAATAAATTCAATAAAAATAATGCAATATTAGAATATTTATATAAGTGCAGATTGATATTACTTGAAGCGAGTAGACTGATAAATTAAGGCAGTGAATTTAATTATTCATCCGTTGACGAAACGTTACATTTCCTATACTGGAAGTTTCAATTCAATTTGGTGCTTTCACAAATTGGAAATATAGTTACTAAACATATAGTAGTTTCGAATAAAGATTTTAATGATTCGTGATTTGTGAAAAATAAAGTGTAAATTGTTTTGTTCGCGAGCCAAGTGGCTGCTCGTCAGAATGGCCGTGTGGGAGAATGCACGTCTTTTCTTACTAAATAAATAAAAAACAATGCAAATAGTAGATTTTTATTACAATTAATATAATTGTTACAAATAATTAGTTTATTCAATGTAATTTATAAATAAAAGTCACTAAACGACTCGTAAAACAACTGTGTGCACGTGTGCCTCCCCACTGCGCCATCACGCCACATCACGCCACCGAGCTTGTTTGCGCACGTGTATAAAAACGGCTTGCGCAGGTGTCGATAGCTCAGACGTTGTTCTACTGTCGGACACGGCACTCTGTTGGATCGGTGCTCTGAACTATCTGGTAACGTAGTTAAGTATTACTCCTTTTATGACAGTAATAATAGTGTAATAAAATTACAACATTTAATGTAATGTTAAAGCTAATAAATCAAAGACATGTGATAAATTTAGAATCAATAACTTATTCGGTAACTTAGTCATAACCACGATATTGAAATAAATTAATAAATATCTCACATTGCCATCCTTTTCTTTTATTTTCTCTCACATACTTATTATAAAATTGACTAGATAAGCAAGTATTTTGCATTCACCTCCCATGGTTAGTTAGAGCGTGTTCAAAGTCCTTGACCAACCAAAGTATGTTTACTTGCATTTATGGACAATGGATATACCTAGGTTAGGTAGGTAGCATTATATTTATTACATGTAGAGAAGACAGTTTTTATAGGTACTGATTAGGTATCACTAATCAATATTCGTACGTATAGTTACGTATCGTCATAGTACAGACAGACTGCATGACGGCATTAAATTTGTTAAGTCAACAGTTAAAACCTTGTCTGTTTGTTTTTTCTCACGAAGCTGTACCGATAGGATCCGCCTTGAGTGCAAACGAATTGATTGACGATGTTTTTTTTTTTTTTTTTTTTTTTTTTTCTGTTTTGAAATCTGCAATCAGTGGTTTCCACTATGAGCAAATGAGTTCCAGTCTTTGATCGGTGTAGAGTGTGTCCCTCAGCAGAGACATCTCCTCCTTCATTCCTCCTTACAGGATATCTTTCCTTTTAAGGCGCTTGGTATAGCTCCGAGTTAAGAGCTGTGATGCAAGGACATTTGGGTGTCTATCCAGTCTACCCCGGTATCTCTGGGTTGCATTGGCAATCTCTTCCAAAACTGTACTCATTTCCAGGTGTTCATGTATTTCAGAGTTAGTGATATACCATGGCACTTCACTAATGGTTCGGAGTATCATATTTTGAGCTCTTTGGAGGCATGCGATGTTCGAATTGCTGGCACTTCCCCAGAGTTGGATACCATAGGTCCATTGTGGTTTGAGGACTGTTTTATATATTAAAAGTTTGTTGTCTAATGCCAACTTGCTGTTTCGGCCCAGTAACCAAAGGAGACGCTTATAGCGGATATTTAGTTCCTCTCTTTTTTTTCTTATGTGTTCTCTCCAGGTAAGACGTCTATCCAGGTGTAGCCCCAGATATCTAACACAATCCTGATGTGGGAGTGTAACATTATCCAACTGTACTGGAGGGCAATTGCCTTTTTTGAGGGTGTATGTGACCTGCACCGATTTAGAGGCACTGGCTTTTATTCGCCACTTTTGAAGCCATTTTGTAATTTCATCCAGCCCCTTTTGCAATGTTTGGGTTGCTATGTCTGGGTTTTTATCGCTTGCAAGGGGTACGTATCAGAATGTCTAAAGTTAGAATGTCTAAACTTAAAATGGCAAAGTTTAAAATGTCAAAAATTTGAATGTCTAACGATTAAAATGTAAACCGTTCAAAATGTCAAAAACGAAAATGTCAAACGGTCAAATAGTCCTAAGTTAAAATATCTAAGTTCAAATGATCAAAACTTAAAATGTCTAATATTCAAATTACCAATTCATAATTAATTCCAATTACATTTTTTCATACAAAACTGTAAATCGCAATAATTTTTGTTTGGTTTGTATTTTCGATTTTTTATTTAGTTAAATATTACTAGATAAATAATGTCTTTCTTTATCCAATTAATAACATCACAAAAAAGTTAATTATGATTAAATTGCGAATCATTTTGGTGTTATGTTAATACTTTGTATGGGAAGCTCACGGTTCGCCGGAGTAACGGATACTAGCGCGGTTTTCTTGCGGTTTTATTAAAAGTAGTTTGATAATTAGTTAGTATTTGGTTTGATTTTGGATTTTCTTGACGTTTCAGCATAGCCATAGTCTAGGGGGACTTTGAAAATTGTTGTGTTCCGGCAGTAAGAGGTAAGCCAAGTACCTCAGTGGTGAGGATTAAATATGTTCCAATCGCAAATCATTTTGGTATTACCACAGATAATTATGTATTACGTTTGTATGGAAAGCTCACTGTTTGCCGGAGTCTTTTTTCATGGAGGGGATCGCTTATTCTCCTGCTTTAATGTTTGGTGATAAGTGTAGCAGTCTACCAAAATTGAAGTTGAGAAAGTGTGATTTGAATAAGTTAAGAAATAATAACAACTTGATTACGACAATGTCAGCGCGTGCACAACACGGGCGCGGTGCATTGGTCGAGCGGCGTGCGCTCCGCGTCTCGTGGTGGCTTAGTCTTGACTGGTGATCTCGGCGAGTGCATCCAATTGATATATTGCAATGAATCAAAGAAATGGACACAAAAAACTGGAGGAAAATAGGCGCACGTTAAGGTGGGTACTCACTTAGGTTCGCGAACCTGCAGCAAAAAAAAATTATCCTGTGCTGAAAATAGTGTATACGTATGCAAACTTGATTCGCACAGGTACATACTATAGCAAAAGTGAAAATAAAAGGGAACAAAATTTTCTGTCACCTAAGTTTAGATGTGTCACTAATCTGCAACACCCTAATAATAATATCTATCTCCAAGAAATATATTAGTTATCATATTTACCAAAACTATCTGTAAAGTATAAATCATCGGATTAATGTAAATATGTATCTTAAATTATAGTTTGATCACTTTTTTCTATAGCCTGAATATACCTAAGATCTATGCTCTAAAAAGTAAGTTACGGGCAGGAATAATACACCTACCTAAAATAATAAACCTGTCACTATAAAAGTAGTAGTTGAATATTGGGCACTCTAGCCCACTCCGTTCGCTCCGGCTTGCGCCTTCGCTCACTTCATGAGCTAGATTGCCCAATATTCAACTACTATTGGGTATTCTAGCTCACAAAGCGAGCAAAGCGTAGCGTAAATGATACATGAGACAAGAGATTATTTAAATGTAATGACCTGTCACATTATGCTCATTTTCATAAGATGCATGAAACATTACGGTTAGATTCAAACGTTGACATGAAATTCATAAAACAAAAAGAATCATTAAAATTAGACTGTATATGTCCCCCACCTTCAAATGTAGCTAAACGACATGGTAACTTATTACCAAACACTATACGCTGCATTGTCTGTGGTCCATCAAACTGTGGAAAGACAAATTTAGTTATCAGTTTATTGTTACACAAAGATGGTCTGCGTTTTAGAAATCTGTATGTTTATTCAAAATCTTTATACCAAGCTAAATACTTATATTTGGAAAAAGTGTTAGACATGGTTCCTGGTACATCGTTGCATAAATACAATCACAACAGTGAAATCTTGAGTCCACATGAAGCTTTGTCAGATTCTATTATAATTTTTGATGATGTTGCTTGTGAAAATCAAAACAACGTAAGAGATTATTTTGCAATGGGGCGTCATAAGAACATTGATTGTTTTTATATTAATCAAACTTACACAAAAATCCCTAAGCAATTAGTAAGGGACAATTCGAATCTATTAATATTATTTAAGCAAGATGACATTAATTTGAAACATGTATATGATGAGCATGTAGGGTCTGATATGTCATGGTCTCAATTTCGTGAACTATGTTCCACTGTTTGGAAGAAACCCTTCAGCTATCTTGTAATTAATAAGGACTGTGAGAAAAACAATGGATGCTACAGGTCCACATTTGACACATTTGTTGTAGTGGATTAACATACAAAATAAGATGTCTAATGGCATATGAATCATTTTGATTTGAGACTTGAGAGCGAGCGAATCGTTTTAAAAATGGAAAAAAAACTCAAAGAACAAATTGTTAAATCCGCAGCAGCTGTTAAAAGAAAAGTTGAAAAGATAAAAGATATAAAGAATGCAAATAATATGGCACTGGAAACAATATTTAAGCCCATTGTAGATCCTCTTACCTTGTTAGCAAATAAAAATGAAGATAAGCATCTCAAGGAAGAGAATCATGAACCGTTGATGAAAAAAACTAAGAATGATGACAATCTTACGACATGTACTTCTGAGGAAGATTTTAATGAATATATCAATGAAGAGGAAGATAATTCCGATAGCGAGTTAGATAATAGTTACAACAAAACTCTTGTCGTACCACCGTCTGATAAACTAAACGTGAGCGATGGATCTTTTAAATCATTTCCCTCTTCACCAAGTGTTAAAAACCAATCATCGTCGTGGTCTACATCATCTGAAGTAATTGTTAACATACCATTTGGAGTTAGAAATGAACGTGGAAAATTATTGCTTGGCAAAACCCGCGTTTTTGACGATGGCAAATTCTTGAGAATTGGAACAAAGACTTTGGAAAAAACTACAGGTTTAAAAGAACTATTGTTTAAAAAGAGACCCAATTTGACTGTGGTCACGGACGGTGATTTACAAGATTATAAATTGCTTTTAATAGAAACCAATGCACATCGACGTAACTTTGAGTCATCAAAACCAATAAACAGCAACAAGGGATTCAAATACACTAATGTTATTAAGCCTTTGTTCAAGTTCTGTCGAAATGCTACCACAAGCCTGGAGAGTATTCCAAAAGGAAAGGGCATTCCACTTTTGAAAGAAGTAAAAGAAAATACCGATTATGTTTACTGGGATGACCCAAACGAGTTAGTAGAACGATTAAAATTACTATTAGCATCATGGGCAGCGGGCAACACTGGGGTAAATAACGAAATCATTGCTATTGTTGAAGAATTGTATGAAGCTGGTCTCATAACTACTGTAGAATTTAAAGAGCTTCCATCAGGAAAATTACGCAGTACATTTTCAGTGGTCGACTCATCTAGACAGCGATGAATATAGACAAGTTTGGTCATCACGTTCATAAACGTTTACGGTTATCAGAATTCGTTGCTACTTTTAACGATACGTTAGTGAAATCGGAAACGGGTCACTACGATTTGAAATTGTCTAAATTAAAAGGTGTTTCATCACCAAACGAAGACGATGAAGCAGTGAACAAAGCTTATGTGGATAAAACTGTTCAAGAATTAAGAAATGAAATAAAAAAAACTCAGAGTGATATAAAACTGTACTTAAAAAATTTAGAAAATATAACAACGGACCGTTTAACAAAGTTATTTTATTCAAAAGCAGAAGTAGACAATTTAATTAAACTTAAATTAAATCAAAAATGAGTAAAAGAGACATAGTTGATGAAATTCACAAGGCAGCAAGAAGGAATTTTCCTCGTCGAAGAACTATCATAAAAGGAATGGATGATTCATGGCAAGCTGACCTTATGGATTTTCAAAAATATTCATATTTTAACAAAGGATACAAATACGTTTTGGTTGTAATCGATACGCTATCAAAATACGTATGGGTAAAGCCCATAAAATCAAAAGACAAAAATAGTGTTACCAAAGCAATGCATGAGATATTATCTTGTTCATCAAGAAAACCTTTAAATTTACAAACTGACCTTGGCAAAGAATTTTATAATGAAGTTTTTAAAAAATTGTTAAGAAAGTATAATATAAATCACTATTCCACCCACTCTGTCAAAAAAGCTGCTATTGTAGAACGAGTTATTCGTACAATCAAATGTCACCTTTATAAACTCTTTAGTTTATATGGTTGTTACCAATGGCTTGGACCCAATTTAAATTCAGTTGTAGAAAAATATAATAACACTACTCATCGTATTACTAAATACAAACCTGTTGATGTAAATAAAGTAAACCAGATGGTTGTTAGATCTAACATTATGCAAACACGGATATCTAGTGCAAATAAACAACCTAAGTTTTGTATTAACGACAGTGTTCGTATAAGCAAATTTAAGGGTGATTTTTATAAAGGCTATACACCTAATTGGTCGACGGAAATATTTAATATAGTTAAGGTAAACGATACAAATCCACCTACGTATATTTTAGAAGATAAACATAAACAATTAATTTTAGGCTCATTCTACGAACACGAGTTGCAAAGAACGAAATTTCCTGATCTTTATCTCATTGAAAAAGTTATTAAAAGAAAAGGTAATAAGCTTTTTGTGAAGTGGCTAGGACTCAGCGAGGAAGAAAACAGTTGGGTGGATAAGAGTGCATTACTTTTGTAATATAAATTGTGTGTTGGGTGAAAATTATTCATTTAAAAAATATCCATGAAGAAGGGTAGAGGTATTTTAAATAACTTTATTAATAATTTACCAATTGAGCTACATATCCCTGGTTATCAATTTTGTGGTCCTGGTACTAAACTTCAGAAGCGATTACTGAGAGGTGATCGTGGTATAAATAAATTAGATGAAGCTTGTATGTACCACGACATTGCTTACAATAACAAAGACTTGAGCGTTCGACATAAAGCTGATTTAGAACTCTTGAATATGGCTAAGAGAAGACTAAAGTCGAGCGATGCGGGGAAAGGCGAAAAGATTGCGTCATGGATAGTAAAAAATGCAATGAAAGCAAAACTTAAAGCTGGTTCCGGAATACGTCCCTTTATGTCAATTGTGAAAAAATTACAATCTCAAATAAAGAAGTTAAAATCTAAAGATAATCGCACAGCTATAAACTTCGCATATGCTGCTGCAAAAAAACTATTTAAAAACAAAAAAGGAATACGCTTACCACGATTTATTCCTATTCCAAAAACTGGAGGCTTTTTACCCCTCATTCCAATTTTTGCTGGTTTGTCAGCCCTCGGTTCACTTGCTGGTGGTGCCGCAGGCATAGCAAAAGCTGTTAATGATTCCAAGGTTGCTCAGAAAAACCTACAAGAATCTATACGCCATAACAAGGCAATGGAAGCTGTTGCTCTTGGAAAAGGGATGTATATTAAGCCTCTTAAAAGAGGAGCTGGATTATACTTGAATCCTTCAAAAAACTAAACAAAGGGCTACCCAGACGTCCCCTTACAAATCTAGACATTTTAAAGCATGCAGCTGACATCCCTTATTTTCGAGGAGTATTTATGAGAGATTCACTCCCCTCAAAACCAAGAAAAATAGAGTGTGCTATATTAAATTTAGATAGTTCTGAAAATCCAGGAACACATTGGGTAGCCTATGTTAAACAAAATGACTACTGTGAATATTTTGATAGTTTTGGTGATTTAAGACCTCCATTAGAATTAATAAATTATTTAAGGAATATGTCAATAACTTACAATTATGTGCGGTATCAGAAGTTTGGTACTATAATTTGTGGCCATCTGTGTTTAAATTTTTTAAGGAACTATTGGAAACAACATTTATATTAAGAGTAATATAATAAACTTTATCAGTATAAACATGTCTTTCACTGTGTCTATAACTGGCAGAGGAGCGTCTTTAATAACAAACTACTCTCCTATAATACAATTAGAAGGAGAGTATGAGTGTGGTTTGTTATATTTTTCAACTTTTAATTCCATCCCTAATATAGATGAAAGAAACAATAAATTTTATTATGGTAAAGATGGCATTATAAAAATACCAGAAGGATCTTATGAACTTCAAGATATTTGTGATTATCTTAAGAGCAATATCAAAAATATTGCATTGAGATTGAGTGCAAACAACAACACATTAAAAACAAGTATTTTTTGTTCAGAAGAAGTTCACTTCAATAAAAATGACTCACTTGGTAAAATTTTGGGTTTTGGTATGGAAACAATAAAGGCTAATATAAATACAGAGTCTAGATATCCTGTTAGCATTTTATCAACAACTATCGTGCGCATCGAATGCGATGTAATCAGTGGATCATTTGTGAATGGAAAAGCAAGCCATATAATTTATGAATTCGTGCCAAACGTACCACCTGGTTATAGAATCATTGAAATACCTAAAAATTTAATTTATTTTCCCGTTAATCAAAGTTCAATAAGTGCTATCAATATAAGATTATTAGACGCTGATAATAATCAAATTAATTTACGTGGTGAAGAAGTACAGCTATACTTACACTTTAAAAAGACATGTTGAATTTCAATAAAAGCCTACATACTACACAAACTCAAGTCAGTTCTAAAAGATCATCTCATAAGGGAGCACCATTTCGATCAATAAAGAAATTGACAAAAAGCAATAAGGAATTTTTGAAGTCACTAGGATTGATAAAATGAATTTTTTAAATGTAACTCAACCTGCATCGTATGATAACAGTATTGAAAGTTTTGAATATCATTCGTACAAACCATACGTAACAAGTTTCAACAAGAACGATGAAATACGGATACCGATAAATCAGCAAGACCTCTACATATTGCCTTCACTCAGCAGTTTGTATATTGAGGGCAGAGTAAATGTGTATAAGAATACGAAAGAAAAAGAAGGAGTAACGAGTGTGCATTTTGTAAATAACCTCGCATTATTTTTATTTCAAGATATTCGTTATGAAATAAATGGAGTAGAAATAGATAGAATTAAAAATGCGGGCATTACAACCACTATGAAATCTTATCTGTCGTTGAACGATAATGAATCTAAATGCGCACGAGTTTGGGGTTGGTCTCCAACAGGCACAACTACTGATGGCAGTGGAATATTTTCCACCTGTATACCACTCAATAAAGTGTTGGGTTTTGCTGAAGATTATGAAAAAATTATAATGAACTGTAAACATGAATTAGTTCTTTTGAGAAGTAACACAAATCTCAATGCCTTAAAATTAAATGCTGGTGAAGTTGTGGAAGATATAACAATAAATAAAATTATTTGGCGAGTGCCTCATGTTAAAGTTTCAGATAGAGAAAGAATTAGTTTGCTTAGGCATTTAGAAAAAGATCGGCCGATTACAGTTGCATTTCGTAATTGGGACTTATATGAGTATCCATTACTTCCCAAAACACGTAAACATACTTGGTCTATTAAAACATCTTCACAGATGGAGAAACCACGATTCGTTGTAATCGCTTTTCAAACAAACCGTAAACATAATGCAACAATGTCAATGGCAGAGTTCGACCATTGCCATATACGTGATGTAAAAGTTTTTCTAAATTCTGCTTATTATCCATATGAAGGTCTGAACATTAGTTTCATTGACAACAAATATACATTAATATACGAGCAATACGCCAGGTTCCAACAGTCTTATCACGGACGTCGAGCTGAACCTTTGATGAGTATAAAAGAATTCAAAGAAATCGCGCCTTTATTCGTCATAGATTGCTCTCGTCAACACGAAGCGTTAAAAGGATCAATTGACGTGCGAGTTGAAATCGAAGCCGATCAAGAAATACCTGATCAGACCGCTGCTTACTGTTTGATTCTGAACGATTGCATATTTGAATACAAACCTTTAAGTAACATTGTAAAGAAAATATCATGAATATCGATACAATAGTCGTGGATCTACAAGGGTTCAAAGATTTCAAAAATAAATTTATAGTTAAAGAGTTTGCAATCGCTACTAAAGATTATACTCAAACATTTTTAATAAAACCGCCTTGTTCTTTTAAAAATTTATCAAATGAAGAACAAAAGCAAGTGCGTTGGTTGGAAAGAAACCGTGGCATGACTTGGAGTGAAGGATTCATTGATCATCGAGAATTTCAACGAATTGTGGTTCCTTATTTAATTGGGAAAAAAGTATTAGTTAAAGGATTGGATAAAATAATGTGGCTTCAAGAGTTATGTCAAGAATGTGAAATAATAGAATTAGGTGAAAAGGGTTGTCCTAAACTTTTAAAGTTACATAATGATTACTATGACAGAGGAAACAAGGTTTGGAATTGCGTGCATCATAAAAAAATGTGTGCATTAAAAAATGTATTGTGTCTTAAGATGTGGTATTGTGATAATTATATCTATGATTTTTTCTAATTTAGTATAAGAAATATGAATTTGTAAAATATGTTTCAATAAATCATTAATAAATATAATGTCTTTGATTTCACTTTAATCATGATAACTAATTTTGGACCAACTGAGTAAAAACACATTGTACTTGAATCAAAACTTTATTACATTAAAATATAACTACTTCCCTAGTTACAATTACCATATTTTTTTAGAAATATAATTTGTTTTATATTTGTTATATTGATAAAACAATCTTAAAAATATAATTATTTAATTTACATTCAATAAACTAAAACTACACACTTAGAAATTAGAAAATTACAATTAATTTATTACTATTTAAACAACATAGCTTATTTATATTAATACCAATTAGTATAACTATAGTTACAAATTTTTTTTGAAATATTACTAACTATTTTTTCAGTCTGTTCCATAATTTCATCACCAACATCTTTTACCACATACTGCGAACTCAGCAAGACACTATCATCGTGTATACAGTCACTCACTAGTTGATCACTCTCTAAGTCCAGCACTTGAATCTTTATCAAACGAAGACCTTGGCGAGGAGCACTATTTATCACAAAAGAATGAAGTGGACGACGTTGCTTAATCAAATTTTTCGAAACCTCACTCGTGTTACGACTTCTTTTATGCTTCAATTTTCGTTCATGAATCTTCGTTTTTGATTTTTGGTGAGCTTGCGGTTTGAAGAATTCCTCAGTGAATCCTTCTAGCGGATCTTGTGCATGTTGAAAGGAATCAATGAAAATTCCAGTATCCAAAATGGGACATGTAGAAACATCATCTGAATGTTGTGTTGTCTTTAACAAAAAAATAAATTAACTGAGATAGGATGCAGATGTAGGGTATAAATTTTATTGAAAAAATAATTAAAGATCAATTAACTTACCATCTTTAAATCACAAATTTTATTGATGATATTCGGAGCGAGTAGTTAGAAGCTGTCGGAGCGCTTACCAATACAAGAATGAACAAAAGCTAGGTTCATCAAAATAATAAATTCTATTACTTGTAATATTATCGTATTCAAGTAGAGGACTCAAATTACAGCAACACAGTGCGCACACAGAGACAGCTTTTGTCTTTGGTGACACGTGTTTGAGGCATAAGCTGCTCAGATTACTATTCAAGTTTGTACTTGTTATAACATTTTCTTCATTACATAAATATTGATAAATATTTAGGTAGTTCAAAATAAAACGAAGCAATTTTCAAGTTAAAAGTTTTATTTAAATGTAAAAATAATTTTATTAGTACCGTAACTATTTACATTACATTTTTTTAAGTATTACAAAACTACAAGTACATTACATTGACAATCGACAACACAAATAAGTTTATTAAACAAGCAAAAACACGTTTTTTAAATAAAGTACAAACTTATCTAGATACAAACTTAATATGATTATTTTTTGTAAATATGTTAAAAGTTGAAGATACTAGTGTGCCCCCATGCTTTTGTTGAAATTTTATCTTTGGATATGACACGCTTATCATCATTAGCAGATAGAGCAATTTTTTTAACAGCACATGTATATAATTCATGTTTTATTGATTTAAATAAAATATTTGTCTTACGAACAATGTCGTCCTCATATAGAGTTTTTTCATAATCAGACACATTAAAATCACGCACAATGTTTCTCTTAATACCCTTTGCTTTTTTAATGATCTTGTCTTCGGTTTTAATGCAATATAATTTTGAACGAAGTCCTACAAATTCACTTATGATTTTACCCCCCATTTCATCTTTGAATAAGCCAGGAACTTTTTTATTTTGTATTGGTAAATTAAATTCATTATTTTCACAAAAATTGCTAGTATCAAAATAAGACAAAAAATATTTTTTTATATCATCATAAAAATCATTTGTTTCTATAAGATATACAAAACTATCTGTATCCGTGTAACACATCTGTAATCGATGGTTGTAAAAAGGTTGTATTGTGGAATAATGAAAATCATACATGTGACTTTTTGAAAGTTCTAAAACAGTAAAACCAATATAAATTGGTTTGTCCATGATTATTTGTTCAGGGTTTAATTGAACTGCAACTAAATTATCAGTAAAAATTGTTGCACTATGAAAATTAGGACGAGCGATAAGCTTTTGTGCACATTTTCTTTTTTTTGTCACATTGTTAGTATCGTTCCACTGATTAACTAAATGAACGCTAACCCTCTTCTCATTATTTTCCAAAGTTTTTCCAAACACGCTATTATTCAAGAGTTTAAAAAAGTCTTGCTCAAAAGCTGAAGAGCTTTTTTGTCTTAATGCTGTATTCAAATCGATGTATTGTTTTAAATACGGACTTTGTCTGAAAGTGATTACTCTATGAATTTTCTTTAAAATCAAACCATGTTTTAAACAAGTCTGTAAATGAATATAATGTATTACATAATTGAATTTATCATATAAATTCGGAATTAATTTATAATTCTTCCCACCGGGTGGAATACATTTTTCTGGACAAAACGGTAGATCATTGTGTAAATTATGCAAATGATTAGGATAAACAAGATCTACTTCTAATATAAAACCATAACCTGCATCAGTGGCTACGTTAGTTATATCCAATTTGCTGATTTCATCTTGATCAAGGAATCGAAAATCTGAAAATGGCAAATATTGACACATACTGAACCCATATAAATTATTACAATCGATATAAGCGATAAAGGAACTAGGTTCCGAATGTTTGTAATCCGGTAAGTAAGAATTATTTGCTCTAGCATGTCTATGCGAACATAAGCACACACCACCCCTTATACCACTCTGTAGCATCCGCACCATAGACAAATCGCTAATAAGTTCCAATTGAATTCCTGTTTTTAATAACATTGCATCGAATGCTAAACTAGGCGCAGTTAAATAAAAAGCTGGATCCAACTCATAGTGTTGTTTGCAAGTCCTTCTAAAATTTTCAAATATGTCTGCCAATAATAACACATCTGTTTTCAAATATAAATCTGTATAACTTCCTAAGTCAGGAATTTTAAATGTTGACCATATTAATTGTGCGTGTTTATAATCATCGTCAGATATATGTTGATCATTAAGCGAACTGTAAAAACTTTCTTTGGGTGGAAGACAATTTTCCTGATATCGTTCCCATGAGTTCATATATTCATATGGATAAATACCCTTGCGAGTGAGCAACTGAAATTTGTCATGCCTAGGGAAATGACTTTTTAGGTATTTGAAATCTTTCGGCTTTAAAGTATCTGATAATTTACTTAAACTTGTTGCCAAAAACTTAAATGAATCGACGAATCGAAGTTGATAAAACTGATTCCTCGAAACTGGCACAAACTTTGTAAATGAAATATAGTTTTCTTTAGTTTTAGGTATAATTTTTATGTCGCCAGGAACCTCAGCCAAGGCTTTTATAAATAAGTGACAATCATAACCAGCTAGGTTATGGAAAAAAATGGGAACAAATGAGGGACGTTTATATTGTAAATTACAATATGGGTGTGCAGCCCCGCGGTAACGACCGGTAATGTGACAGTGATCACGAACTTTGTCTGAAAAAACAAAGTTCTGACAAATGTGACAATGAGTTGCTTTATTAAAATCAGTTTGGTCCTCACTAGTAAAAATCATCGGAGCCGTTGAGCTAACTCTTTTATATATTTTACGTACGTCTTCAATAATTGATTCTACAAACCGCTTATCACAATCAGGCCCTCGATATGATACGTAACGATTATACTCAGGGTTGTCGCAACAAACGATATAATAGGCAAACGCTACAGGCACGTGGTGGTGCAACGTAGTCGTGTTTTTAGAAGAATGACAGTTAGCATCATTAGTTTGAAGCATTGATTCAAAATCAGCATAAATACAAAAGGACATATTTTGTTTACGATCAAAGTTTTTAAATTGTATTACTGAACCCTTATCCGGTAGAATAGTCGCAACACCTCCACATAAATGATTATCTACTTCTTCCAAAGTACTAAAAAATAATAAGCACAAGTCACAAAAATAAACTTTACCATGGTGAGACGTTACTTGGCTTCGAAAAAGTCTAGAACAGTCTTTAATAAGACAATAATGAGAGGAACTTTGATTTTCAAGAAATAGTAAATGTATAATTTTCTGATTGCTTTTTTTGTCAAATTCTGATTTATATAAAGGACCTACAATTGTTTTATTGTTTTTCAATCCATAAATTATAAACTTTATGTTTGAGTTATTCTTTTCAAATGTTTTTATATCGCGAAAAGTAACAGGAAATGACATCCCGCTTGTGTCAAAAAGTTCGCGAAAATCTGGATAAGACGATGTCCTTTCTGGGTGATTTTTAGCTGGGTGTAAAGCAGCTGTCACACACCATAAAAAACAATATTGATCCTTGTTTAAAATATTTAAACATGCTTTTTTAGCTTGAATTGCTTTAGGTAAACTGATAAAACTTGAACCTCCTAGAGGTTGGTATTTATTGAGATTAACCTCAATATATAAATTGTTTAAAAAAGACCATCCGCTATCACAATGCTCAAATTCCTCGATACTTTTTTTTAAGTTCGTAACTGATTCAAAAAACAGTTTTTCAAAGTCATAATTAAAATACAAGATTTTGTTTTTCGTGATAAAAGATTTAACTGATTGTGAATTATCTTTAAATTGTATAAATGTAGCAAAAAATTCAAAATTCACTTTGACACATGTGTGTTTAATAAGGTACTCATCTAAAAGAGATTTTAACTTATCACGAATTGCAGTAAAGAAATTATCAACTGAAGCTGACAGAATTTGATCAGTCGCTATTATTTTGTACGTTAAAATACGATTACGGAAGGCAGAAGTTACGATTTCTACACCATCACTGTGTTTTATGGTATGATTATTATTTTTATGAAAATTACTTCTCAGATGACCCACCCATGATTTATTGTGTACAGATATGTTACACGCGGTACAGAAAGGCATAGTAAGAGATTATAAAATTAAAATTAAACAAAAAATATCTTTTTAAAAGCAAAATTTTGTTTGAAAACTAAAAAGTAGTAAGTACGAGTTAAGGTATTAAAATAATTACAATTTAAGATTTAGGTAGGTACCTACTTTAAAAATAAAACAGTGTTAATTTTAACACTGTAAGTAAGTAAGTTTCACCGTCACTAATATCGTTTTGTAGCAAACATCGACAACGTAAGTAAGTATTACTAAAAAAATAAAGAAAAGTTCATTACGTAGGTACCTACCTACCTAAAAATAAAATTAAGACTTAAAATTAATTTTATCACTGTAATGTACTGGCTCCGACCCTTCGAACAGAGTCCAAGCCCGACCTAGAAACCCTTGCAACGCCTCCCAAGACGACGAAGACTCGTCGCACTGAAGTTTGACCGTCACCAATGCCTTTTTGTAACGAACATCGGCAGCGTTGGACACGTAGTCAAGTGTTTTGTAGACTTTGAGGTCTACGAAATAATCACCGCTAGTTTTCAGTGTACGACGAGAAGTTCCCGTCGATACTCGGCTGGCGAAGCTCGATGTTACGTCACCGCCCCCGCGGTGTTTAGGTTCGCTGCAGCTGGCTTCCTCAGCCCGCAAGATGTTAAACAGGTCCGGTCTCTTTGACCTGTAATAAAAAAAAAAATAGTTATAGTTTAGTGCTGTAAGGTAGGTTATTACCTAGTATGTTTGAATGTTGAAACGGAAAAACGACTAAACCGATTTAGATAAAAATTGGTAAATTAATAGTTCAAAGCCTAGAACTACAAATTAGATTTTTATCCCTGTTGTGTATTCCCGTAGGATGATTTCTTTACTCATGAATTCTATAGACCGTTCGGACGAAGTCGTGGGTGGAAGCTAGTAGTGTATAAAAATCAGTAAAGTTTCAATAGTGAATATAGACTGCACTTGATTAGAAAAAGAAAATAAAATAAGTATTTTACACTTCAATGAATGAACCAATTTTATTACCTGTGAGTATGAGTTGTGATAAAATCTGGTGGTGGCGAAGCTTTGCGTTTGGATCCGCCCGCACCCGCAGCCGCCGAGCTGCGAGCAAAATCAAGTGGCGGCGACGGCGTCGTCGAGTCTCGCGACTTCTTCGTAGTGGCCGAGGTCTTGCGCTTGCTCGGTTTCTTGGTGGCTTTCTTTGGCGGTGGTGGTGCAGTAGACACCACTGATGACGCTTCGAACTCCGAGTCAGACCTGTAAAAATATTTATTTATTTAGACACAAGATAAAAATTCGGCTTTTTACCTGTAAAAAAATCATCTTGAATGAAATAATTGACAAATAAAATAAAATAAATCCATAAAAAATACTTACTAACATTTTTTATTTGTAGACCGTTGGCCAGCTATTGAAGAAAGCACTCAAATAATAGTGTAATTTCTGGCTTTGTAGGGCTTTATAAATAGAAAATAGCACTTACTCATCAAAAAAGATGGTCAAGCGTAAGTTTAGTAAGTATTAACCGACTTTAAAAAAGGAGGAGGTTCTCAATTCAATTATATTGTTTTTTGTAACAGGATATTTCAAAACGTTCTTTTTTTAATGGTTAAGTACCTATGTTTCAAAATATTATGTCAGAACATTCTTTAGGCTCCTACAAAAATAAGAACCATTGTTTATTGATGAATAGTTGGGTATTTACTATACAGTGTGTTTTTTGAACAGTGATCAAATTTTGTGGTGTGGCTTAGACCATCAAACTGAACAACTTTTTCTATGGGACCAACTTAATTAGAGCAAAAAAATCAGCTGTTTCATACATTTTAGTCGAGTAGATACTGATGTTTCCTATGGAACAGCTGATTTTTTTTATCTGATTAAGTTGGTCTCATAGACAAAGTTGTTCAGTTTGATGGTCTAAGCCGTACCACAAAATTTGATCACTGTTAAAAAAAACACACTGTATAATAACGTTAATTAAATAATTCGCCTAAGTAAAATTTTGATTCAACTTAATTGAAACAAAGATATAAAACTAACCTCAGAAACAAAAATACTATCGCTTTTATTTTTTTTTTTGTAGAAAAAATATTAGGTACATAATTTTATTAGAGAATTATGTCTATTTCTGTCGAATGCACATTCTTGAACCATATTTTTTTTATTTGTTTGTATTTGCTTTATCAATAATTCTGGATTAATTTACATTTTCAAATCAAAAGTAAGTATGATTTTAATTATCATAAAAAAAGAAATAGGTAAACAAGCAGAACCGAACGTAACTACTATATTGGGAAAATATTTTTTGTAAATGATAATAACGACGTTACTTCACAATATCTGTTTACCAATTCTCGACTTAATTGATAGAAAGGGAAACGGTACTTGAAAATAAATTGCTTGAGTTAAATTTGGTCTTGAGACATTTTTATTATTTCACATACAATTGAATGATATTTTAATATAATACTTGTAATATAATCAGCTCCACTACACAAGGTGAGCGTGGATGCTTACGTTGCATGGTTGTCGTAGGTTCTCAAAGTCATGTCAGAACTAGTTAAAGTTGGAACCGACATGAAAATGTGTCTTTATTATTATCAACTTTTTATTTAAAAATGATGAAAAACAATATTTCTTAATATTCTTCCAAAGTATGACTTTATGATTAGGACATTGATAACGCTTAAATAATAATAAGGAGCAACATAATGTCTCTTTTTGTGAATCAAAGATTTAGTTGAATTCATATAAATTTTAGAAATAATTTACCGTATTCGGGATACACTAATATTTGTTATTATTAATACAACCTATTCAATACAGCTTAGTGTTTTTAACCCACAGTAGTTACACTTTGAGAATCGTTGATTCGAACTATCGCGCAAAGCTTGCACAAGTTCTGAATGCTAGGGGTGTTACATGAGCGCGATGGTATTAATCAACATTGTTGGATAATAATTTTGGATATGATGTAGATGAATGTTTGGGGAAAAAAGTTTGCTCGACTTCGATTCTACTCAGCTGGGCTGGGTACGAACGAAACAAGTGTTCATCCAGTTTTTGTGAACAATAAATAGTAATGTAGTCTAAATATAAACTTGTGGATAAGCTACACAAAAAAAGACACTACTCGAATGGGGTCGAAATTGCATGGTACCTATTTGCTTCGAGTTACCTTTATTGTTCAACATAAAACTCAATCGAATCAAATGTGACAATTCAACTCATGTGTGGCAGCCCTTACCATCACACTTGTATTTCTCGTTCCCACCTATGAATCCCACGCTTCTGCCATTTGTCATGAACCACGGTCTAGATAGGTAGTGATCAAGGACTAACATAAAACCAAAAATGGATTATGTAGATCTAAAGAAAGTGGAAAGAAATATGTAAGTACCTTTAAACGAATTCCCTTTTAAAAACTATATTTTAGTTGAAAAGTTTAATAAATTCCCTTGTACAAGTAGTATTCACTCAAATTTAATCACTTGATATTTTACAGCAAAATTGAGAGGAAGTTAATAAATAACTTGCAAATATTGATTTATTGCAAAATAAAACTTATTAAGTGCCCTACTTATTAAGTAACCTACTTTTTTATCTTTCAGGTCTTTACAAATGGAGAGAAACTGAAGAGAATACCAAAAAACCAAGTTGGAAAGACATTAGTAATGTGAGTACACATACCTATTTGCAGTGATATTATTTTCTAGTTATTTCATATCTAAGTAACTAACCGAAAAATTATATAAGTAGTTTTTTTTTGTTGAATATCACTAAACTGATTTATTTTGAAGTATCTTATTATGCTATCTTTATTTTTAAAAGTAAAGTCTACCTACCTATTAAAATTATCTTATGGAAATACGAGTAATACAATACCTGTTGTAAAAAAAATAAAAAATATTCATCAAAATTGTATAGTACTTATTCGTAGATAAAATTGTAACGATTACAAAATATAATATTACCATATTACCTTACAAATATTTGTCAATATAAAACTTATAATTGATTGTTTTTTATCTTTCAGGTCTTTTCAAAAACTCACTACACTACCTACTCATGTGCTCATGAGAAAACAAACCAGATCGGAAAGACATCAATAAATGTGAGTTTTTGTAATGATATTAATTATATTTCCTACCTACTGATTTCTAAAATTGTTATCTATTTTTTTTTCAGGACATTCCACTGATCAGCTTTATTAAAATGAGCTTAAAGAAGAAACCACTTCATTTCGTGTACTAAAAAGTATAATTTATCAATAAATATCTACATTAACACCCACCCATCCATCCTATCCCAAAAATGTAGACCATCACATAAGAGTATGTGGTGGTCGAGGTAATTTTGTAAGTTATGAGGTATCCGTTTTTCTCGGTATGGTACAGCTACCACAAATTTATTCACATATAAGTTTGTGATAGCTAAGGTAATTATGGTTATGCAAAAGGTAACACTTAGTAGTTATTTCAATAATTAGCTCAGCTTAGTTTGAATAGGTAGGTCGGTGCGTGATCTTACCACGGGCTCGCAGAGAGATACTTACCATGGTTCTCTCAGCCGACACCGGTTAGGAATCTGTTCGGTGCATGATCTTACCATGGGCTTGCAGGGAGTTACTTACCATGGGGCTTCCAGCCGAACAGTTAGGTGGTGGTCGGTGCGTGATCTTATCACGGGCTCGCAGAGAGATACTTACCACGGTTCTCTCAGCCGACACCGGTTAGGAATCTGTTCGGTGCATGATCTTACCATGGGCTTGCAGGGAGTTACTTACCATGGGGCTTCCAGCCGAACAGTTAGGTGGTGGTCGGTGCGTGATCTTATCACGGGCTCGCAGAGAGATACTTACCACGGTTCTCTCAGCCGACACCGGTTAGGAATCTGTTCGGTGCATGATCTTACCATGGGCTTGCAGGGAGTTACTTACCATGGGGCTTCCAGCCGAACAGTTAGGTGGTGCTCGGTGCGTGATCTTACCACGGGCTCGCAGAGAGATACTTACCATGGTTCTCTCAGCCGACACCGGTTAGGAATCTGTTCGGTGCATGATCTTACCATGGGCTTGCAGGAAGTTACATATCATGGGCTTCCAGCCGAACAGTTAGGTGGTGCTCGGTGCGTGATCTTATCACGGGCTCGCAGAGAGATACTTACCACGGTTCTCTCAGCCGACACCGGTTAGGAGTTTGTTCGGTGCATGATCTTACCATGGGCTTGCAGGAAGTTACTTACCATGGGGCTTCCAGCTGAACAGTTAGGTGGTGCTCGGTGCGTGATCTTACCACGGGCTCGCAGAGAGATACTTACCACGGTTCTCTCAGCCGACACCGGTTAGGAGTCTGTTCGGTGCATGATCTTACCATGGGCTTGCAGGAAGTTACTTACCATAGAGCTTCCAGCCGAACAATTAGGTGGTGCTCGGTGCGTGATCTTACCACGGGCTCGCAGAGAGATACTTACCACGGTTCTCTCAGCCGACATCGGTTAGGAGTCTATTCGGTGCATGATCTTACCATGGGCTTGCAGGAAGTTACGTACCATGGGGCTTCAACCGAATGTGTTAGGCAGAACATTCAGTGAGAGAATCTTACCATGGGTCTCTCGGAAGATACTTGCCATGGGGCTTCCAGCCGAACAGTTAGTTGGTGCTCGGTGCGTGATCTTACCACGGGCTCGCAGAGAGATACTTACCAAGGTTCTCTCAGCCGACACTGATTAGGAATCTGTTCGGTGCATGATCTTACCATGGGCTTGCGGGAAGTTACTTACCATGGGGCTTCAACCGAATGTGTTAGGCAGAACATTCAGTGATAGAATCTTGTTAGGAAGAACATTTGGTGTGAGAGAATCTTACCCTGGGGTCTCCCAGAAGATACTTACCATGGGTCTTCAGCTAAATGTGTTAGGCAGAACATTTAGTAAAAGAATCTTACCACGGGGCTGGAACTCAATGTGTTATAATATAAAATATTGACCAGAAATATCAGTAGTTGAATATTGGGCACTAAAGCTCACGAAGTGAGCGAAGGCGCAAGCCGGAGCGAACGGAGTGGGCTAGAGTGCCCAATATTCAACTACTTATAAATCTAATCATCTAACTATTAGCATCGATTAATTCGTTTAATTATCGAAATTATAAATCTGTTACCTAATTAATAGAAAAATTCCTAATAGGGGCGGAGTTTTTATAACGGAGTTTTTAAAACCATTTTGATATTGTTTGGTGATTCAATTTCAGTGACACTTTTATTATTTTGATAATTGATATTATTTCCAAGTAATTTTTAATTAGTATTTAGGTAATCGTTTTAACATTATTTGGTGATTCGATTTAGGTGAGAGATCTACTATTTTAGGAACAAATATTATTAACTAGGTCACTGAAAACGCATTTATTAGGTAATTGATAAAATCATGCCCTTAAAGTAATAGAAAATGAATATGATAAAGAGGTAAAAAAATCATCATTTATATTTACATCATAATATTCAAAAGCTTTACATCTAAGTACCTAAATAATCACAGTAAGTATATTATAATAGTAAAAATCATTTTTTTTACACAATAGTGTAATAATGTTACATCTTAGGTAAATAATCACAAATTTCGAAAACGTAAGTATACCCTCCTCCATGTTACAATTTAAAAATTGTAACGCTATTACTAGAAACTACAAAGAATTGCTCACAAAATTTTGCAAGGCGATAAACGAAAAAAAAAGGCGATTTGTTGTTTTCAAATCATTGTAAACCTTTGACTTATGGACCATTGATATTTTAACTAGTTTGATGTTTGAACCGTTTTACATTTTGAATTTTGCTATTATGAATTTATACATAATGATTTTTGACATTTTAAACCATTTGCATTTTGATTTTTGACATTTTGAACTTTGCCATTTTAACTTTAGACATTTTAACTTTAGACATTCTGATACGTACCCCTTGCAAGAATAGCAGTGTCATCAGCAAATGTGGCAGTTGTGATTTTGTCCATTACAGGTAAGTCAGCCGTAAAAATGGTATAGAGTATTGGCCCCAAGACTGAGCCTTGTGGAACTCCTGCATGTATCTCGAAGAATTTCGATGTTTCCCCTGACTCTTTCACTTGGAATATTCTACCATTAATGTACGATTCGAAGATTTGGTAGAAGCTGTGTGGGAGGCTACTTTTTATCTTGCAGAGGAGTCCTTTATGCCAGACTTTGTCAAAGGCTTGCTGAATATCCAAGAACACCGCAGAGCAGTATTCCTTTTCTTCTAGAGTCTTCCTTATTCGCTCGTGTACTCTGTGGACTTGTTCTACAGTGGAATGCGCTTGTCTGAATCCGAATTGGTGGCTTGGAATGACATTATTTTCTTCTAGGATAGGAAGGATTCTACGCAGTAGAAGTTTCTCAAAGATCTTTGAGAGGATTGGCAATAGGCTAATGGGTCGATATGAGCTAACCTCGTGTGGTGATTTGCCATCTTTGTGTATCATTATGATCTGAGATACCTTCCATAAGTTCGGGAAGTATTGTACTCTCAGGATACCGTTATACAGTGTTGTTAAGAAGACAATGGCTTTCTTTGGTAGTTGTTTGATGACTTCTTTTGTAATTAGGTCGAATCCAGGTGCTTTTTTGTCTTTAAGTTCTGACACCAATTTCCATACTTCTTTTACTGTGACGGGTTTTGGCGGTAAACACATTTGGTAGTCCTGATTCAAGATAGTATCAACTTGATTTTCCGTTTCTTGGTTATTCGTGTTATTTGGACAAAAGATGGTAGCCAAATGCTCAGCGAAGATGTCTGCTTTTTCTTTTGGTGTTCGAGCCCAGCCATCACTACGTCTTATGGCAGGTTTCGCTATTTGGGGCCTGTCACGGTTCCGCATGAACTTCCACAGTGAATAGTCCGTTGAGCTTGTTCCTGTTAATGACTCCAGTTGTGTTTTTAGAGTGTCATCATTCCAGGACTGCATCATATCCTTTAGGTCATTACATGCACTATTAAATTTAGTTTTGTCTTCTTGAATTCGACTTTGATGCCAGACTCTGCGTAGTCTTCGCTTTTCAAGAATTGCCATTTTTATTTGAAGTGGATAGTTTGTAACTTTCTCATAATTAGATGCAGGAGTATTGGCCCAGCATGCCTGTTGTATGAGAGAGGTGATATATTTAGCAGCATCTTCTATATTGTCAGGAGTTTTTAGTGCTATCTTCATTTCTATTCTGTCTTCAATGAATTCTCTGAACGAATTCCAGTCAGTATATTTATTATACAGTTTTTCCGGTTTCGTACACTCTATGACTTTGGTGCTAATTGTTAACAGCACAGGTGTGTGATCAGATGATCCATCATAACACGATTCAGGCTTAGTGTATATCTTTGAGAATCCCTTAGTTACAAAGAAATCTAATAAATCTGGTATCTTATTTCTGTCGCTGGGCCAGTAAGTTGGTTCGAAAGTTGATATTGCAACAAGGTGATCATTGTCAATACAAAGTTTTAATTTCCTGCCTCGGGTGGTAATTAGCCTGGAGCCCCAGAAGGTGTGCTTAGCATTCCAATCGCCTCCCGCCACAAATCTATTGCCAAGTGTATGAAAGACTGACTGACTGAAATTGACGATGTGTCTGAGATTTTTTTTCCTATGTGTTGTGTAGTGTTTAAGGAAAATATTTCCATTAATACATAGGGTAGACCGCATATGATTTGGCGAGTAAAAAAAATTGCTTTTGACATACGGTGGCGAGGCGTCAGTCCGGATTTCCAGCGCTGTCTGTTCTCCTCTACAGGTCGCATTTCTCAACCGATCCCGGTAAAATTTTGTGAGCAGATTTGATAAATATATAGATTTTTTTGTCGAGGCAATTTTTCTAAATTTAATAAAATGACGGAGATATGTAAAAAAACATATTTCAGTCCAGCTTTTCGGCTGTTTGATCTCTTCTACAGGTCGCATTTCTCAACCGATTCTGTACCCTTAGGGTCCCCCCAGACCTACTGGTTTCCGTTCTTTGCTTTGCTGTTCGGCAATGGACCGCCAGCCAAGAGGCTTATTTTCAATCTATCGCATATTTTCAATCTAAGTACATTTCACATATAAGAATGTTCTTGTGAGCTTTGTTCCTTAAACGATCGTTATGAAAACACAAAAAAATAGTTCAGATAGGTAATGATGACACACACAACCCTGTTCACAGTTTATATAAATATGCGATCGATTTATTTTTAGCAATCGGAGACCATGTTTAGGGTGGCATATCTCCCAGAAGCTTCCTACTTCGCAACCCAGACGATGATATTTGATAACACCAAGCTAATGGCTATCTTGCCAATTTGGTCTGGTCCAAATATGCGATAGATTGAAAATGACCCTGGTTGGCCGGCGGTCTAAACAGCAAGTAGAACAGCAAAGCAAAGAAACGAAACCGGTAGGTCTGGGGGGACCCTTAGCACGAACAGCTATCGAGAAAAAAAACGCGCGTAAAATTACTCGATAGAGAATTATCTATGGAAATTTTGATTTCGCTATTCGGCGGGCGGTAGATGGCGTTGTACAAATTTTCCAATACAAAATTGCACTATCGAATGATTTTACGCGCGTTATTTCTTTCGATAGCTGTTCGTGCTAAGGGTACTGGTGAAATTATGTGAGTAGGTTCGCTAATTATATATAACTGTTTAGTCAAGCCAATGTTTCCAAATTATTAGGTCTTTACCTATGAAATTGTCGATATTTTGTCACATACAGAGAAAATAATAACTTCTATAATTTAAAATTTTAACAAAATCGTGAATATTACATCGAATTATGATCATGATAGTTAACTATCAGTAAAAATAAAGTCCATATTTTAGCTTTCGTGACATTAAAAAAAAGATCTTGAAAGTGACTCTTTTTTTGTGAGCAAAAAAAGGGTGACCGAAGGGGTTGTAACTTAACCAAAACTTATTTTTTCGCTTATCTTAAATGGAAATAAGTTAGCATAGTGTTCAAACATTAGTACATAAAAGTTTTGTTACATGAGTGTTCATGGTTGTTAAATGAACAAAGAAAATGCTATTATGAAAAATGCAACTTCTTGAAAAATCTCCATACAAATCGGCAATTTCATAGGTAATTATAATCATAAGACCTATTATAAAAAAAAATTCACCCATTGTGAAAAATTATCACAATTAGATGCACCATCTAGCTGCGAATACTCACGTACCTACTGTGTGTTTTGAAAACTTCATGGCGACATTTTATTTTATTTTATCGCGAGGTCTACAGCTCACGGAGCCACTAGTTATAGACACCAGTCGATTTTCATACAAACGAGGTAACTTTGAAGTCTTGGTTCTCCGCCAAGGATTGACCTAGCTGCTTGCCTAGCTGTGATCTGATGATGGACATCCAGGGTGAATGGAGGAGATCCAAATTGCTATACATACCAAACTGATCTGATCAGCATTCTGTAGCAACACCAACATCTACCTGTATTCGCAATAAAATTATTTGATTTGATCACTCCCTAATTGCAGTTCTTTAAATTTAAAATCGCTAACCTCAGATTTTGCGTTCGATATCGCATTTACGAAAAAATGCTTGATAGAAAAAAATCACTTCCGTGGTCAGAGTGTTCAAAATCCTTGACCAAAAGTACCCAACTGCATTTATGGACCAATTATGGACAATGGACAAACCTAGGTAGCATATTTCCATGTAGACAGACAGACAAGACAGAACGCTGTAACCTCAGATGACAAAGGTTGCTGACCTTTTATTGCCTGGATTTAGAGCAAACTGATTGAAGGGAAGGACACCGCGTACTATAGTACGTAGCAATAAGTAATCTGTTACAGTCTGACGTAACGCTTTTCTGCGTGAGAAATCATTAATTAGGTAGATAGGTATTTACTTGTGTAGGTCCTAAATGACGTAATCTTGAATCTAGAGTAGAAATAAATACCTAGGTATTTACTTATTTCTTTTTTCTAGAAGTATCTATCAGAAATGAAATAATTATGATACAAGGATTGCTTATATTAAACTATTGAACAGGTTGCAAGTTTTCATAATAGGTAGAATGTTGCGAAATAGTTTGATTGAGAACCCTATTCTTCAAGGACAAATAAAATTTAATATTGAATGAACCTCTGTCGCTGCAATCATGTACCTACTTATAATTGACCGATATGTAATTCAACTGATTTTGCACTTTGCACCTTAATACTATCCCCGCAAATTGCTAAATACCTAGGCTTTTAGCAATTTGCAGGTACCTAGTAAAATACCTAGGTACTTAGTCTAATTTTAAAATCTTAGCAATCCACTGACGTCCATTATACAATAATGGACGTCAGTGATGGCAATCGCTTTCATTTGACAGATGGATGTCACACATTAATACATCTTTTTAGGGTTCCGTACCAAAATGGTAAAAAAGGAACCCTTATGGCGTGACTCAGTCTGTCTGTCTGTCTGTCACAGCTGGATATCTCGAGAACTACTAAAGGTATCAACTTGAAATTTGGAATGGTTTAAGATGACTTTTGCCCAACTATTTTGCAAATAAGAAATAAATAAAAAAATAAATAACTTTTTTACAGCAGGGCCTGAAAAGGGGTCTTAAAAATTTTAAGTGGGGCTACTAGGGCATGTGGGGTATCATATGAAAAAGCGCCGTTTGCACATTTTCAATCATTTTTTCTTTTTTTTCTAGACCGCATAGTTTTTGACTTATGATGAAAAATGTAAAAAAAAATACCGTTCCCCCCCCCTTATCTCCGAAGTTTGCAAAGAGAAAAATCTGAAATAATTCTATGTGATAGCAGTTTATATAAAGATTACAGGAAAAATAAAACGATGTCTCAATATAGCACACTTTTTTTAAAAATTATCATATTTCTAAAAAAGTTAACATTAGTTCCACTATCGGTCAAGAGATGGCGCTGACCTAAAACTGCAATACTAATTTTATTATTCTACTCTGCAGTGTGGTTTAATGGTGCAATTATGGTATGGATGGTACGGAACCCTCGGTGCGCGAGTCCGACTCGCTCTTGACCGGTTTTTTTTTTCTTCTTCTATTGCTCTGTGGTCTGCACAATTAGGCCAATGTCACGTACCGTACCTAGTTAGATTAACACGATTAGGAAAATTATTCAATGAGGTTTTTGAAATTCACACCCATAGATAGGTTTTTTGGCACATAGTCAAAGTAAAACTGTCTTTATTCAAATAAACTTAATAATTAAGCACTTTCGATATATTTTCCTACCACCCGTTCCAGACTTTTTTAATAACTACAATCAAAATCAAATAAAAACTTACCAAAGAAATGTCGCAATGTGTCACATCCATCTGTCAAAAGAAAGCGATTGCGATAGATTGAAAAAAATAGACAATAAGTACCCTGGGGTCATATTTATATGACAATTTGTCAATTGTCATGACAATTTGGTTTGGGTACATTGCGTAGTAGCTCTGAGTAGTTTGTGCTATTTCCAAATTGGTTGACGCAATGGATATAAGATTGTCACGACAGGTGACAAATTGTCACCTTTATTAAATAGGGCCCTGCGGCCAAATTTTTAATATCAAAAACTAAAAACAATTGTTTTTTTTATATAAATAAATCAAATAAAATAAATATTCCTAGACCCTATCTTTCTGGAAATAATAATTCAATAATTCATAATAGCTACTTATTCAAATAATTTGAATTTTATTGTTTCATGTAATTTTTAGTAGACAAGGTTCCATCGTATTAAATACTATAGGTCAGTGTTTTTCAATCTGTTGGTCGCGACCCCTAGGTCTTACTCGGGGGGTCGCCGACTGAAAGAAAAAAATAATGTTCTAACACAATAAAAACACAATTTTAGTGAGATGTATACTTAGGCTTGTTTAATTTTCAAAACTACTAAAACACGCGCTGCGCGGCCATTTTCTTTGCTGTAAATAAGCAAGATTACAAGACAAGTGAATGAAGCTGACTAAAAATTAATTATTCATGTGTATGACACAAGGGGATCCCAAAATTTTTCAACTTTAAAGGGGTCGCGAAATCAAAAAGATTGACAAACACTGCTATAGGTACTTATAGTTTGGAAGTAAGTAATCAAATTAAAAGTTATTTTTAGGGTTCCGTACCAAAATGGTAAAAAAGGAACCCTTATGGTGTGACTCAGTCTGTCTGTCTGTCTGTCTGTCTGTCTGTCACAGCTGGATATCTCGAGAACTACTAATGGTATCAACTTGAAATTTGGAATGGTTTTAGATGAATTGCCCAACTATTTTGCAAATAAGAAAGAAATAATAAAATTAATATTTTTTTTTACAACAGGGACTGAAAAGGGGTCTTAAAAATTTTAAGTGAGGTGATTAGGGCATGTGGGGTATCATATGAAAGAGCGCTGTTTGCACATTTTAAAACAATTTTTTTTTTCTTAGGCCGCATAGTTTTCGACTTATGATGAAAAATGTTAAAAAAATACCGTTCCCCCCCCCCTTATCTCCGAAGTTTGCAAAGAGAAAAATCTGAAATAATTCTATGTGATAGTAGTTTATGTAAAGATTACAGGAAAAATAAAACGATGTCTCAATATAACACACTTTTTTAGAAATTCAAAAAACAAACAATTTTTTTTAGTTTCACTACCAGTCAACAGATGGCGCTGTCCTAAGCATGCTAACCTAAGGGCAAAAAGTAGTTCCACTATGGGTCAAGAGATGGCGCAACCTAACACTACAATAATAAATTGGTGGCTGGTTCAAATATAATTACCTACTATTTGCCGTACGAATAAACGAAGAATAAGTTCATACTTTACTAAGTAATTATATATATTACTATATAGTAATATAATAATAACGAGGAGCTCGGTGGCGCAGTGGTTTAGCGCCTGGACCAGCGATTGCGGATGTTAAGCAACGTTCGCAAGGTTCGGTCATGGGATGGGTGACCAAAAATTTATTATCTCGAGCTCCTCCGTGCTTCGGAAGGCACGTTAAGCCGTTGGTCCCGGCTGCATTTGCAGTCGTTAACACCCACCAATCCGCATTGGGCCCGCGTGGTGGGTTATGGCCCGTCCTCCTTATCCACCCATAAGGAAGGCCTGTGCCCCAGCAGTGGGGACATTAAAATGGCTGATGGACTAGTAATATAAACATTTTGCAATGTGGAGTGGCTGAAACGTTTTTCAGTCACCATAAGCAGCATTTGTAAATTAACTGTCCGCCTGTTCGCCCTTCCACCTGTCTGCCGTTTATCCTACTTTTTTAAAGACTGTCCTAAAATAACATATCCAAATATATTTATGATTGTACGGAACCCTCGGTGCGCGAGTCCGACTCGCTCTTGACCGGTTTTTTTAGAATAACACAGTAAGTATAGGAAGTAGGAACTATTTAAGTACGTACCCATACCCAAGTTATATTTTATATCACCACAATCGTTGTTGCAATAAAAAAATACTTAGGTCTACCTACGCAGTGGTTTTCGATAACGATATTACTACTTACTTAATTGTTAACTTCGATGCAATACGCAGTCTGATGCTATAGAATAGTTAAGTAACCGGCACCCTGATTATCTAAAAAGAAACTATTTAGCGACCGGTTTCATTCCACATACATTGCTACTTTTCTTTGGTATGTTTTTTTTAATCCAAAAAGAAGTAGCAATGGATCACTATCATCTATGAATTGCAACCAGTCGCTAGGTGGTTTTTAATTCGATAATCAGCCTGCGGGAATATTAAAAAAAAAAAACGGGCAAGTGCGAGTCGGACTCGCGCCCGAAGGGTTCCGTACCAAATAACGGCAAAAAAATTACGTTTGTTGTATGGGACCCCCCCTTAAATATTAATTTTATTCTGTTTTTAGTATTTGTTGTTATAGCGGCAACAAAAATACATCATCTGTGAAAATTTCAACTGTCTACCTGTTTTTGTTATTAATATCGAGCCAAAAACAGCAAAAAAAATCACGTTTGTTGTATGGGAGCCCCCCTTAAATATTAATTTTATTCTGTTTTTAGTATTTGTTGTTATAGCGGCAACAGAAATACATCATCTGAGATCAACTTTCTAGCTATCACGGTTCATGAGATACAGCCTGGTGACAGACAGACAGACGGACAGCGGAGTCTTAGTAATAGGGTCCCGTTTTTACCCTTTGGGTACTTCTGTACACTTTTTAGGGTTCTCCCTAAAAAGTGCAAAAAATACACTTATATATATGCTATATTGAGACATCGTTTTATTTTTCCTGTAATCTTTATATAAACTGCTATCACATAGAATTATTTCAGATTTTTCAATTTGCAAACTTCAGAGATAAGGGGGGGGAACGGTATTTTTTTTTACATTTTTCATCATAAGTCCAAAACTATGCGGTCTAAAAAAAAAAAGAAAAAATGATTAAAAACGTGTAAACGGCGCTCTTTCACATGATACCCCACATGCCCTAGTAGCCCCACTTAAAATTTTTAAGACCCCTTTTCAGTCCCTGTTGTAAAATATCCGGCTGTGACAGACAGACAGACAGACAGACTGAGTCTCACCATAAGGGTTCCTTTTTTACCATTTTGGTACGGAACCCTAAAAAGGTATTTATTTTTTTATTAATTTCTTTTTTGAAAAATAGTTGGGTAAATGACATCTTAAACTATTCCAAATTTCAAGTTGATACCATTAGTAGTTCTCGAGATATCCGGCTGTGACAGACAGACAGACAGACAGACAGACTGAGTCTCACCATAAGGGTTCCTTTTTTACCATTTTGGTACGGAACCCTAAAAACTAATTTTGTTCTGAATTTGGAACCTTGTCACACAAACCAAAAAGTTTTTGTTTTGTAAGGAGTAAGTTTTTTCTTGTGACAGAACCTAACATTTTAAGTTGGTTTATAATTTATACAATCCAGTGACTACTTTAGCACCTTTCTCTTAAGGTCACAAGGGTCATTTTGACCTGTACATGTGTTTAACACGCGCACTCGACGTGTGAAAGTGGAGAGAGTCATGTTTGGACACAGTACAGTTTCTCTGCTTTGTTTCTCGATCGGTCGGCCATTAGCATTACCATAGAAAAGTAAACGATTTCCCGCCTCAATGACGAACAAAACGTTTCCGCGCATATTTTACCACCGTTTTTGTTTTTAAAACTTTTCTTTTTTTAACTGGCCTTTTCAATCGCTAACACTGCGGTTGGTTAGCGATTGCAAAGCGTCGTTTATACAACAATAACAACCATAGAAATAGAATGTCAAAGAACAACAATGTCAATAAACAGGTGATCCGAAAACGAATGCATACATTTTATATGAAATACGTAAAATATGACTTAGATTCATAAAATATGACTATATACGGCAAAGGATATTAATTCCATACTGTTTTCTTCGTCGATAAACGAATAAATGTAGAGAAATTGGGTTTTAGAGAAATGTGTGGCAATATCTTATTTACCTGTGAAAAGTGTGATTACTTGGATTATTTCTTTTTGTTACATCACAATTACTTAGAGCACAAGACACCATGGCTCCACGATACCTTTATTTTAAATTATAATTAAGATTAACAAATATATTAAACAAACTGTGATTGCTCATTTGCTAGGCGGGACGCTAGGGGCTCTTACTGTAAAAAATGTTGGCACATGTCACTTGATCCTTTGTCTCTTTTTTACATAGACCGTGTCCGTATGATGTTAACTTCTCTTTTCCACGCTTTGTTGGTCTTCTTGAGCGCAGCGAAAATTTTTCTGTCTATGATAACAACACATTTTCATAATTATTTTGACTTTATTGGAGAAAGCTTTTTAGCGTGCATCGATTTTCCAATGGCAATCTATACTTTTCCACCCGTAAGGTCACGATATTTAAAAAATTGTGACACCGCGCAAGTCCGTTGGTTTGTTAACACCGCGACTTCATTCCGCTATCATACTGTTTTTGATGATTACATGTTGCTCCGCAAATAATAAACGATTTTTGTGAATTTTTTAGTGAAAGTGAGAGAAAATAGGTTCATTTTGATAAAAGAACTTTAAACTTTATATTAACCTTTGAAGCCCTGCTTAAGGCGCTGCTTAATCGAATTTTTAGGTTTTTGAGGGGGTGCGGCAGACGAAGCGCGGTGTGCACGTGCAGCGGCGCCCCTCCCGCGCCGCACTTCACCTGCGAGTGTAGCGTAGACTGGGCCGCATTTAATAAATTTTTGTTTGTTTTTAAATTATTTGCTGTTGTGAATAAATGTCATGTTCTCTGATCAGGGTGAACAAAACTTTGAATTAAATTTTGAGATATTACAGAAAAAGTGTTATGAAAAAAATACTCGATTCCCAAGAAAGTTTCTTTGAAATTTTTTCCCACAGTGATGGTCTATTTTTATAAGAAAAATAGTCTTTGGGGTACCTACTATCCTTTTACTATCCCTTGGGTTCTTGTAAGAAATTATTTGTGCACTGTGTTGCCTTTTTGTTAAGCTCATTATTGGCACAATAATTTTGCTATTTAACATTTTTGTCGTATCTTAGGCTGTTTCGTTGACGAAACTCTAAAAACGTGAGTTGCGCGACTTAGCGAGACTTGATAGACTGAGAGGTCACGGGATTTTTGGTAACGATCGAGGAAAAGGTTAGACTCGTTTTATGGGTTGTAGAGTGGTCCCCTAATGTGAATGATGTCGGTCGGTATGCCTGATCTCAGTGGTTGCAACTTCGAGTGATCTAAATATACACGGTAAATTTTTAAGTATATCTAACAATGAAATGGGGAATTCAGACCACGTAAATGAACAACTTTTACTATTGGACCAACCACGAAATCGCGAAAAAAAATAATCAGCTGTTCCATAGAAAAGTGCAACATCGACTCGACTATAATGTATGGAACAGCTGATTTTTTTTCGCGATTTCGTGGTTGGTCCCATAGTAAAAGCTGTTCATTTACGTGGTCTGAAATCCCCATTTCATTTTTAGATATTATTATACTTAAAATTTAACCGTGTATAAAAGAAGAAATTGATTGGTGAATGACATATCAACGCACAGCCCAAACCGCTAGGTCTTGAGACTCCAAATTTGGTACATAGGTTCCTTATAAGGTCCTTAAAAATCCTCAAAAATCCTTTCTTATAGCACCCTTAGAGTGCAATAAGAAAGGATTTTTCAAAACTCACCCCCTTAGGGGGTGAAACGGGTGTCCAAAGTTTGTATGAAATTCCCTCAGTTTGAAAGCGAGGATCTTCAAATTTTGTATTTAGACTGACGATTGTATTTTTTTTAAAATCCCACTCTCTAAGGGGTGAAAAAGGGGATGAAGTTGTGTAGAAGGAGTCAGGCGCAAGCATTCGTTGAGTACTGACGTCGCGTCATACCGCCCGCTCGCACGCACTGTGTTCACAACTAAGTTACCTATTTTTGTGTTACTAATCAACATTACAACATGTTTACAAGCGAGTGTGCAACCTGCAAAGATACGGTGGGACACGGTCCTGAGTGCTCGGTGTGTAAATCTAAATACCACTTTAACTGCGTTGGTATCACCGAACGTGGGTTTAGCAGACTCGGATCTGGAAGAAATTCCTGGATGTGTCCGTCGTGTCGTGATGCCCGGGAGCCGCATGCTGAGGATTCTCCCGCTATCACCGCCACTCCTTCAACCTCGAGGTTATCTTCAGGGCTGCCGCTCGAGCGCCCACATACACCAATATTCCAAACCCAGCCGGAACTATCAAGCAACGTCACCCTGAGCGATATCCTAGTGAAACTCACTAAACTGCAGACACAGTTCTCATCTTTTCAGTCAATTAAAGTTGATTTAAAGCAGGTGCAAACTGATATTGCGGATCTCAAATCTGTTTTAGAAAAAAAGATGGAGGTACTGTCAAACCGCGTTGCTGAAATCGAGAATCAAGTACAAATTATGGACTCTTTCAAAGGTGAGGTTACGGAATTGCGTGAGGTGGTCATGGGCCTACAAGCTGCCAGTGATAGAAATGAGCAATGGGTACGTAGATCTAACATTCAAATAAATGGAATTCCGTATAAGGCAGGTGAAAATTTGATACACTGCATAAAGCGGCTCGCTGAACAGTGCTCATTCCCGCTAAATGTAAACACTGTCTTTGATTTTGTAACCAGAGTAGCTGTCAAAAACGATGTCGATAACAAGAAGACAAAACCCATAATATTAAAATTGCAATCGAGATATAAAAAGGATGATTTTTTAGCCGCCCTTCGAAGTTTGAAAAATCTTAAAGCAAGTGATATCGGATTTACTGGCTTTGATAACAGAATCTACGCAAATGACCACCTTTCGACCAAAAACAAAAACCTACTTCAGCAGGCAAAAGCTAAATCGAAAGAAAAAAATTACGCATTTTGTTGGGTACGTAATTGTACGATCATGGTGCGGCGTAATGAAAAGTCCCCCGTGATACACATAACATCCGAAGATGCGTTAAACAAGATCACATGAGTGCTATCCTTATCTATTGTTGTTTTCGATAAATAATTAATTTCACATTCGATAATATTCCATGCTTTTAAAATCAGGAATTTTATCGAATGTGGCTGATCCAATAGTATTCAATTCTTTTGAAATCTGGAATTTTATCGAAAGTGGCAGATTCGATAATATTCTATGATAATTTATTAAGAAATAGCTATATATTTAACACTTTCAATACTTTTTAGGGTTACGTACCAAAATGGTAAAAAAAGAACCCTTATGGTGTGACTCAGTCTGTCTGTCTGTCTGTCACAGCTGGATATCTCGAGAACTACTAATGGTATCAACTTCAAATTTGGAATAGTTTAAGATGACATTTGCCCAACTATTTTGCAAATAAGAAATAAATAAAAAAATAAATATCTTTTTTACAGCACGGCCTGAAAAGGGGTCTTAAAAATTTTAAGTGGGGCTACTAGGGCATGTGTGGTATCATATGAAAGAGCGCCGTTTGCACGTTTTCAATCACTTTATTTTCTAGACGGCATAGTTTTCGACTTATGATGAAAAATGTAAAAAAAATACAGTTCCCCCCCTTATCTCCGAAGTTTGCAAAGAGAAAAATCTGAAATAATTCTATGTGATAGCAGTTTATATAAAAATTACAGGAAAAATAAAACAATGTCTCAATATAGCATACTTTTTTAGAAATTGACAAATTTCTAAAAAGTTAACATAAGTTCCACTATCGGTCAAGAGATGGCGCTGACCTAAAACTGCAATACTAATTTTATTATTCTACTGTGCAGTTAAAATTATGATGGTACGGAACCCTCGGTGCACGAGTCCGACTCGCTCTTGACCCTTTTTTTTTGTTAATTGAATTAGCTATAATAGTGGAATCGTAAAACAGAAATAGGCCAGAAATAGGTTCCCAAATCAAACCATTCCCAATCCAACATAAAGAAATGCCGAGCACGGGTCTCTCCATAGGTAAGATGGTCGCGATAATTTTCCAAAGCATTCCGTATTCTTGGGCAACAGTTCCTCCTATCTGTATTCGATGAGGTTATTCCGTCTCAAAGATTCCTTCCTTATTTGGACTTGTGTGTTGACATGTGTCTGTTCTAGGTGTACGTTGGTAGTGAGCAAGAACTTCGAGTGTAGTGTTACTAACAACTTTAGGCCTCTGTGGTTTAGTGGTTCACCCACCCGTATAAGCCGCAAGGGTCTCGGTTCAATTCCCAGAAAGGTGTACATTTATACTCGGTTGGGTTGTTTGTTGGTAGGGATTGTCTCAAGGCTGTGTTGGAGGATATTTTTAAGCTCCTAGACTGAAAAGGATTCGGCATCAATATCAATGGCGACTATCATAAGACACCTTCGTTTTTCCGATGATGTAGTTCTAGCTGGAAAGAACTGAATACAATGATTGATGATCTGATCTCCATGTGCCTCCCAAAGAGTAGAGATCAGGATGAAACTTGATTAGACGAAAATCTTGTCAAGCGTCTATGCTTGCTTACACGCACCAATCAATTTTATTTTTCTCTTTCTTTTTTTTAAATTCCACAACGGGTCAGTGCTTGGCCTTTATCTCACCTGATGTTCTCTTGATGGTCTCACTTAACATCAGGTCTGCATCCGGAATTTTCAACCACTGAAGTATTGGCTGTGTTAACTCTATGATATCAAATAGGTTTCTTCTTTATTTAGAATCGACGACTACAATACTTTTAAGAAGTGGAAGGTTAAAACGATATCTATTACACAAACAGAGGATGACCAGATTAGTGTCAATCTGGCCAATAAGTCCCACAACATTGAAACTGGCAGTGAAGAAAGTAAAAGCGGCAAACAGTTTCATCTCACTCCTCGCTGCAGTTAGATGGGATTTATGCTTTGGTTCTGCAATCAGAATAACATGGTGGCATTTACGAAGTAGCTCAGCATCTTGATATACCTGTAGTTTACATGGCTCCACATGGCACCTCTGGTAGACTGCAGCACCACCCAGGTCTCGATCAAAGGCTTTCGCATAGTCAACGAACGCCAAGCAAAGTGCCAATTATATACACTTGGGTCATGGTTAGAGTCTAGAGACCATTTTCACTGTCAGTGCAATGTAGTGGGTTTAATTGGCAAGACTGATACTAATCTTGTCATTATCAGTTTGTAAAGTAGGAAAAAATTCGTGATAAATATTGTTTTAACTCACTCCTCCACTGTATAGTCGTTGTAGTATATCGACTCTAAATGAAAGAAAAAATAAATTTTATATCATGTTACTTTTGTTAAGTAACATGATATAAAATATATTTAAAGCAAAAGAACAATAAAAAACAACTTTTTAATTAAATTATTATCTTAAAAAATCAAAAATAAAAAGGTTACTAATATAATATTTTAGTTCCAATCATTCTCACTAGTTCCATTGGATACAGTTCCATGGAAGTACTGATACTTTTTGTTCTGTAGTTCCATATATTCATTCTCACTAGTTCCATTGCCAATGGAACTAGTGAGAATAATCAGTATCACTAGTTTCATGGAACTATATCCACTGGAACTAGTGAGCAGTAAGAGATTGCTCCGCGTACCCCCTTGATGCAACCTCGCGTACCCTTTAGGGAAGGCGTACCACTGATAGGGAAACACTGCCATAGACAATCGGTATAGGCGTGT
Source organism: Agriphila geniculea (assembly GCA_943789525.1). Lineage (NCBI taxonomy): Eukaryota > Metazoa > Arthropoda > Insecta > Lepidoptera > Crambidae > Agriphila > Agriphila geniculea. The sequence continues at coordinate 3,581,746 of OX038891.1, read as the reverse complement.
TAATACCAGGGCTAACTCAGGGGCGCAAGTCCTGAGAACTATGGCTGGTATACTATCCAGACTACTGGCTTTATTGAACGAAACATGACTTTACCTAAAAATATATTTTTTCTACTAAAAAAACTAGTATTAAATCGATACACAGGAGCATTAGCCTTAAGCCATAGGCCTTGCCCCGCTACATTTTGTTATTTCGGTTGCATTATATTCATTAGGTAAAAAAACTTATCCATAGTAATATAGTGACTGAAAGTTTTGTTGGCTTTCCTTGTGTTAAAATTGACGAGAAAGTAAAAAAAAATCACAAAACAATTAGTTCTTACTTAAAAAATACGATTTTAAACTGTTTCAAAATCCAATATGTATTGATTGGATTGGACAATTTAAGTCGCGCGTTAATAGTATAGGATTATTGTAAACGTGTGAAATATTGACGCAGAAGTAGTTTTGAGGCGGAAAATATTAGGAATTAGCCGTAAGAGCACATTGAATGTCTCACTCCATACAAAAAAAAACCATAAAATATTTTTATCCAGCCAAACTATTCGTTTAACCACTCAGAGACGCCATACTTTAAATAGGTATTAATACTGACAATTTCTCTGATCGTTACTTTCTCGTAACAATGAAGCCTCTTATAAGCGCTATTACTGGAAGTGGCAACCACTGCGATCAGGCAGACCGACATCATTCACATTAGGGGACCACTCTACAACCTATAAAAACGAATCTAACCTTTTCCTCGACCGTTACCAAAAATTCCGTGACCTCTAAGACTATGATGTCGACGACGACGCGTCATCGACATCAAGGTCTTGCTAGACGCAGCGCGACGAGGCGTGCGTTTACCTGCAGCGCTTTTAATACTAACACTATTTTATATATTACTAAAACCTAAAACTACAAAACAAACACCTAAAACTATTACTTAACACTAAATAAAATAATTATTGAAGTGAAAACTTCTTTAACGGCGTTGTACGCTTTTTTGTAATGGGGTAAAAATGTTGAACTCGCGTCAGTCAGTCAGGATTAGGGCTTGCAAATATTCGATGAAATCCAATATTCGAATATTCGAAAATTTTTAAGGAGGTATTCGAATATATTCGAATATTATTCGAATAATTCTGCAAAACAAAACAGATGGTCGTAATTATTAAATATTGCTTATTTTTTCACGTTAAACCAAAGTTAAATGCTTTGTTTAATGGGACGCATTGTGTATTATCCTCAATTGTCTTTTTTTTGTCTTCGTTCGCCCCACGTTTTTAGTTTAAAAACTTCTTTGTAGAGTTATAAATCTTTAAAGGGGAAATTATTTTATAATTATTAGTCCGTTTTTCTAGTTAATTTTAAGGGCATGTTTTGAGTTCAATTTTGATACTTTTTAGTTCATTTTTAAAACGTATGTTTTTTGGTTTGATTGTCAGTGAATGTTTATTTTTTGTTTTTTAGTCTTGTATCTGTGTTTTTTCTCGGGCTTTTTTCCGGCTTCATTATTAGACTAGGGTCTAGTACTATCTCCCATCAGAATACATGTCAAAACGAATCAAATGTGCCCAAACTTGATGGGGTTGTATGGTATTATTATAGAGATCCTGTAACCTTCTTTAGGCTTCATCACCAGATCTTGGATACTATTTCCCATCAGATTACTTGTCAAGACAAATCAAACGAGCCCAAACTCTATGGAGTTGTATGATTTTATTACAGAGTTCCTGTAGCCTTCTTCCGACTCAATCACCAGACCCTGGAAATCATCTTCCGTCTAAGTACTAGTCAAGACAAATCAAACGAGCCCAAAATAAATGGAGCTGCATGGTTTTATTACATATTTTTCGTGATTTTCTTCCGGATTCATTATCAGACACTGGACACTATTTTCCCAACAGAGTACTTGTCGAGACGAATCAAACGAGCCCTCGATGTATATATGGTTTTATTACAGAGTTCCTGTGATTTTCTTCCGGCTCCATCATCAGATCTTGGACACTATTTCTCAACAGAGTTATTGCCAAGACGAATCAAACGAGCCCAAACTCGATGGATTTGTATGGTTTCATTACAGAGTTCCTATGGTTTTCTTCCGGCTCCATCATCAGACCTTGGACACTATTTCCCAACAGAGTACTAGTCAAGACGAATGAAACAAGCCCAAACTAGATGGAGTTGTATGGTTTTATTACACAGTTTTGTGGTTTACTTCCGGCTTCATTTGATAATGATCAGGGTCTGATGACGCTGGATACTATTTTACCAACAGAGAACTTGTCGAGACGAATCAAACAAGCCCTCGATGGATATGTATGGTTTTTTTACAGAGTTCCTGTGATTTTTTCCGGCTCTATCATCATACCATGGACACTATTTTTCAACAATGTGATTGCCAAGACGAATCAAACAAGCTCAAACTCGATGGATTTGTATGGTTTTATTACAGAGTTCCTGAGGTTTTCGTCCGGCTCCATCATCAGACTCTGGACACTATTTCCGAACAGAGTAATAGTCAAGACGAATCAAACGGGCCCAAACTACGTGGAGTTGCATGGTTTTATTACATAGTTTTGTGGTTTTCTTCCGGCTTCATAATCAGACCCTGGACACTATTTATTTTCCCAACAGAGTACTTGTCGAGACGAATCAAACGAGCCCAAACTAGATGGATTTGTATTGTTTTATTACAGAGTTCCCGTGGTTTTCTTCTGGCTCCATCATTATACAATGAATGAATAGTTTATTGGCCAATATCACACACACAAAAAAAAATACAAACAGGAGAAATAGAAAAAAAAATATATAAACTAAGTAGGTACTTAAACTAATTTAAACAATAAAAATAGGGTGTGTGACGAGCCAACCAGGACCCTACCTCAGCTTAATGCTGTTATATATTATACCATGGACACTATTTCTAAACACAGTTATTGCCAAGACGAATCAAACGAGCCCAAACTCGATTGATTTGTATGGTTTCATTACAGAGTTCCTGTAGTTTTCTTCCGGTTCCATCATAGGATCCTGGACAATATTTCCCAACAGAGTGCTAGCCAAGACAAATCAAACGAGCCAAAACTCCATGAATTTTTATGGTTTTAGTACAGAGTGTCAAACATAGGCCCTGACTCAAAAGCACTATTTAAAGCTAAGAATATGCCAAAGAAAATGAAAAGAAGCTTAATAGGTGATACTGGTTGGTGGTAGGGCTTATTTCAAGTCCGCCTGGCTAGCTACTACCATCTTACCTAAGTCTGAGGCCATAATAACAATTTAAAAATTGTTGTGTTCCGGCAGTTAGAGGTAAGATAGCCAGTATTCCGGGTGTAGTGCGCTTCCACCTTCGGCCTTATCGTCATTTAACATCAGGTGAGATGAAGGCCAAGCACTATCCCGTTGTGTATAAAAAAAACGCAGAAAGACCGTCAATAATCAGAGAAAATAAGAAGAAAAAAAAAATGAAAGTAAAAGACATAATAAGGAAAATAAGACTATTAAAATGGCAATGGACGGGTTAGATGGCAAGAGAAAGCAAGGAAAAATGTACCAAAATTATTACATAGTGGCAACCATGGGAGAAAAAAAGGAAAAGAGGAAGCCAAACCAAGAGATGGGCAGATGATATTATGAAAACTGGAGGAACACTTTGATTGTGAAAAGCAAGAGATAGAACAGAATGGAAACAGCTGAAAAACGCCTACGTGTCGCAAGACAAGCTGATCTCTAAAGCCAAAAAGGAATTAAATAAACAAAAGAAAGAAAAAATATTTATTTGAGACAATCACACACTTGTAATTGTCAAGAAGAATCAAACGAGCACAAAGTCGATGGGTTTGTATGGTTTTATTACAGATTTCCTGAGGCCTTTTGGTTCCATCAATCAGATCAGCTCAATGATACTATAAGATGTCATTGTCTTCCTGTTCTGACCTTTGTTTTAAGTTTCAAGTTTTTGACTCATTGGGAAGCCAGATTTAAATCGTTTACAATTTGGGAAAAAACAAACAACATAGGTAAACATATAAATAAACGAGAAAGTGAACGTTAACAATAGCTTAATTCTAAGCTCACAAAAGCTATTAGGGTATTTATAGAATGACTTTTGTCTAAATCCAAAAAGTGAAAATATTCGAATATTCGAATATCACCGACTTGAGTATTCGAATAGCAAAATAAGGCGAATATTCGAATAATTCGAATATTCGAATATTCGAATTGCAAGCCCTAGTCAGGATCACGTGACCCTGATCGAAAATTCGTAAGACGGATGTGACGGATGGAGAGTAGACAGCCGGCGGCGGAAGTATCCCCCTCTCTTTCTACGGGGTGCGGCGAAAATAGCGGCGCGTCATTTCAAGACGTAAACACTTGTGTTACCATAGCAACGCGCTAATTTTTTTAATTCAATGCCAAACTAAAACGATAGCTTTTTTACATTCTCTTTGGTCAAAACTCTAGATTTTCTGTCAAGCTATGGATAAGACTTTCGTACAATACTGTTCTGTATTCGTAAATTCAAATGCAGAGTAAATTCGTAAGACGGCAATTCGTGCAAAAATATTCTCTAACCATTCCAAAATATCAAAAATGCACAACGTTAATATTCAAGTTTTCACTTCTGCCAGCACTCCCGGAGTGCAACCTGATTTTCTTTTATTTACTCAAAACAAACAAAGTTTACAAAACTTTCCAAAATCCAAAAGAAAAAGACGAGACCGACTTGACCTACACGCTACGATATGAAATGAAAAGTACGGCCACATTCTCGATATCACCCGATGCAAGCTCCCGGGCGTTCACCCCGCCCGCCCGCGCCAAATCTATCAGTGTATGCCGAAAACTAGCAAATATTTTTCTAAGAGCATTGCTCTTTACATTTTTCAGGCGCTAAAAAACCTGTTTATTTTGATTTTAATAGTGATCCATAACATTTACATTCTTTTTTTCTTGATAAGTCTTTAATTCATAAGTTGTTCGATTTGTAATTTGAAAAAAATATGCTAGTTGCCGCTGAAAATTTCGAGTATTTCGCGACGAAAAAACTTTTTAGAAAAACATTTTTTTTTCACTTACTAAGCTTTTACTTGAAATTATTTAAAGCTAAGTCTTTAATTCAGGATATGTCAAATACAACAATATTTTTTTCTACCTTTCAAAATGAGTGGATTCTTCTAACTATGCGACAAAACTTTACATGTTTTCATTGACGCTACGTTTTGCAGGTCCTTAAGCTGTAATCAGTTTGCGTACTTGAGCGGTGTTGCAATATTAGTAATTATTATTACAGTGATTTGTATGTCTCTCCTGAAAAGTTGACAAAATTGACTTGAGCCATGCAAAGGCTAGTACAGCTCGCGCAACATAACTTGAACCAAACCATAGACAATGAAGCTTGCACAGTAGCAATTTTCAGTAAGTAAGTACATAAATTATTGTAATGCGAAGGTCACGTGGTACTACTCAAAATTGGGTCAAGTTATGTAGCGTGAGCTGTAATCTGTCTTTTTTTTAAATAGTTGTCACATTTTTAGTTCTAAATAACCTACGTTCCCTTATGCTTATTAGAAAAAATGCTTTTCATTTTTAATGTGTACGCAAATAAGGTTCATATTTCTGTAAAATTTATTGGTGTAGGTAGGTCGACCATACACGTAATCGTGGGAATTTCTCATGAAGATACTAAATAGGTACACTCTTTTGTTGTCTGGCCTTAAAGACTCATTAGCACATACTTCGCTAATGGTCTCTGTGGCAATACTTGAAAATTATAGCGTTAAAACCTCCAAATTGGTCACCAGATGACATCAGTACCCTTAGCACGAACAGCTATCGAAAAAAAATACGCGCGTTAAAAACATTCAATAGAGTATTTTTGTATGGGAAATTTGCACAGCGCCACCTACCGTCGAGAAGCGAAATGAAATTTAGCATAGATAATTACTCTATCGAGTACTTTTGCGCGCGTTTTTTTTTCTCGATAAATGATCGTGCTAGGGGTACGTATCGAGTGTCTTAAAAAATATTTCGAGAATGTAGTATATCAATCATTATAGTCTGAAACTACCCCAAATAACGGATAGTAAGTAGGTACCACAGTGTTTTTCCGTTGATAACATCGGAAATATATTTTTTGAAGACCAGGCATTACCTCCTTAGCACTAACAAAGATCTATCGAAAAAAAAACGAGCGTAAAAAAGCTCGTACATTTTTGTCTATGGGAAATGTCAGTCTGCTTTTCGGCGATAGATGGCGCTGTAAAAATTTCCCATCAGCGAGTTTTTGACGTGCGTATTTTCTAAATATAGTTCGTGCTGAGGGTAACGTAGGGGCACATGGTTTTTTTACTCATGTGGTAGGGGGTAGGTTTGACATTTTAAAATTCGATTGTTTAAAAAAACCTGCTGTTTCATAATTTTCATATTTTCGTTATTATTTTTTGTATTAAACAACAGATTTTTTTTTGTGATTTCAGAGTTGGTCCCATAGTAAAAGTTGTTCAGTTTGATAGGTTATTTTGGTAACACATTGTGTAATTACTAAATAAAAATTTTGTTTCCTTGTTTCAGAACAAAATGAAAAGCCTGTTGATAATTTGCGTGGTGGCGATGTGCTGCGGTGTACTCGCTAAAAACAAGAAATCAGAGGACAAAGTAAGTTTTACTTAAATTAATCTTATATTACTTTTATTTTACTAATTTCAGTTGTATATTTTGAAATGAGCTCATCAAAGTCAAATAGGTAGGTACCTTGTAAAGTTAATTACCTATCGCTGTTACTAAAATGATTATTAAATGCTTTGCGGAAATTACAGTAGATACCCGTAGCACACACATAAATTTATAATAAGAAAACGCACGTAAAAGTTTAAAATAGCTATATTCAAATAAACTTAATTATTAAGTAGGTACTTGTGAATCGTCCATATTTTCCTACCACCAGTTCAGACTTTTTTAACTGACAAGAAGAACGGGCGCAAGAAACTTATCAGCTTTGTTTACAACATAGAAGTCTTTGGCTTTAACAGCAAAAAAATCGGTAGAGCACTTTTGTATTGAAAATTTGTACACTGCCATCTATCGCTGAGAAGCGAAATTAAATTTCTCACAGTCAATGAGGGCTTTTCCAAAGGACTAAAAACTATAGGAACGATAGATGGCGTTGATAAATTAAGCACTGTCAACTGAGGCGCATTCAGAACCTACGCTTCGAGTGCAACCACCGCTCTAACGGGCGTATCAAACATTAGAGCGTGACGTTCGGTTGACACAAGTTTGGTTGCACTCAGAGCGTAGGTTCTAAACGCGCCTCAGTTGACAGTGCTTAATTTATCAACGCCATCTATCCATCCTACAGTTTTTAGTCCTTTGGAAAAGCCCTCATTACTCTATCGAGTTTTTTCCGCGTGTTTTTTTTCTCTTACGCTTACTGTACCTACCCGTAGCGCTACATTCGATAGAGTACATAATTACTTCAGGGTCCTCCCAGACCTACCGGTTTCCGTTCTTTGCTTTGCCGTTCGGCAATGGACCGCCGGCCAAGAGGCTCATTTTCAATCTATCGCATATTTTCAATCTAAGTACATTTCACATATAAGAATGTTCTTGTGAGCTTTGTTCCTTAAACGCTCGTTATGAAAACACAAAAAAATGTTGAACGGAGTTACTGTTATGTGCGAAGTGCATTTCCGAAATTAGTGAAACCCCAAGCCATTATTGATGCATAAAAAAAAAACTGTTTCCTGTATGACTGTCACTTCTAATTTTTTCTTCTTCAATAAAATTGCAGCGTGCCTTTTTATAAATCATTGTTTTTATTTATTATTGGCCCATAATCTTAAGGCCCAGAAAGTTTCCACAGTGCGATAAAACTTCAAAGTTAAGTAATCATGCCTCAAGAACACTCACCGTCAAATATTGCCGGTGATGATGCGAACAATGTTCGACCACGTGGAGATCGAGAGCGCGAAGACTTGGTGGTGGTGTCTCAATCATCGGTTCCTTCGACTCTACAAATCCCATCAAGTAATACCATTTTTCATATCGAAAAGTTGGAAGGAGTTTCCAATTACTCTACTTGGAAGTTCCAAATGAAAATGTTGTTGGTGGACGTTGGACTATGGCAGTGCATTGACAACTTACAATATAATATAGCTGATGACCAACGTGCTCTGGCGAAAATATGCCTTAATGTGACCACCAAAGTGTACCCATATATAAAAAATGCCAAATCGGCCAAAGAAGCTTGGAATAACCTCTCAAATGCTTACGAGAATAAGGGCATCAGTAGGCGACTTTCTATTAAAAAAGATCTTTATAAAAGCAATCTGACAGACTATTCATCAATGGAAGCCTACATAGGCCATATCTTAGATTTGTCGCAGCAACTTCAAGATATGGGTTGCACTTTAGAAGATGAAGAGTTAGCTGAAATATTATTAATTGGTCTGCCTGAAGAATTTGATGCATTAACAATGGCTATGGAAGGGTCCGATTTGAAACTAACTTCAGATAGCGTTATAAGACGATTAAAACAAGGGGACTTTAGAAAAAGAGAACAACAACAAGGCACCCTTGCTAATGCTATGGTATCTACAAGATTAAAGAAGAAAATAATATGTCATTACTGTTCAAAGGAAGGCCACATTAAACCAAAATGTCCCATGTTGAAGCATCTGAATAAGGAAAATACTGCAAGATCTGATCCTGAGTCGGCAACAGCTATGGCAGTGGCAATGTCTGTTGCAATGTCTTCACCTGAAGAATGGTTAGTTGACTCCGGCTGCAGTACACACATGTCAATGCGCCGAGATTGGATGAGTAATTTCAAAAATTCTTCTAACTCTACTATAACTGTAGCAAATAATCATAAACTGCATGGCAGTGGTCATGGTAATGTTAACGTAACTTTAAATAATAACTCTAAAAAGACTATCACTGATGTTACCTATGTACCTGGTATTGCAGCGAATTTACTTTCTGTGAATAAGATTACTAAAAAGGGATATGTACTAGTATTTGATGACAAACAATGTAGAGCGTTTGTTAAATCCGATGTAGAATTTAAAGGTGATTGTATTTTTTCAGCATCTAATAGCGATGGTTTATACAAGCTCGATCAGCACCAGCAGTCTCCAACATTTGACAGCATAACAAGCAATGTTCCTGTTTTATTGAACCCAAGTGAAGCTGTCAGCCATTGTGTCACTAACAATGAGGTACAATCTTCAAATAATAATAACATTGAGCTATGGCATAAAAGATTAGGTCATCTTAGTCATAAAGGTTTACTCTTACTTCGTAATGGACTTGCTGAGGGTATCACATTTAAGGAATCTTCTTTATTTCAATGTATTCCTTGCATTGAGGGCAAGCAAACAATCTTATCATTTCCTAAAGGTTGTTCCAGGAGAGCCACCCAAAAATTAGAATTAATTCATTCCGATCTTTGCGGTCCCTTCCCGGTTCAAAGTTGGAGTGGAAAACGCTATATTTTGACTCTAACCGATGATTTTTCACGTAAATCATTTGTTTATTTTCTTAAGACAAAAAGTCAATCAGAAATAATTGAAAAGTTTATTCACTTTAAGAATCTAGTTGAAAACCAAACTGGATTGAAAATTAAGAGAGTAAGAACAGATAATGGCAGTGAATACTGTAATCAAACTTTAATTTCTTTCTTTTTAAATAATGGTATCATTCATGAAACTACTATTCCTTACTCACCTCAACAAAATGGGGTTGCAGAACGTCTAAACCGTACAATCATTGAAAAAGCCCGTAGCATGTTACAAGACTCTGGTTTGGATCAAAGATATTGGGGAGAAGCTGTGTTGACTGCAGTATATTTAAAAAATGTTAGTCCAACAGCATCTTTAAAGCATTCTTTACCTGAAGAAATATGGTCTGGTTCCAAAGTAGATTTAAGTCATTTAAGGGTATTTGGATGTAGAGCTTACGCTTTAATTCCAGCTGAACTACGTCATAAGTTAAATGCAAAGTCAAAACCTTACATTATGATTGGATATTGTGAATATTCAAAAGGATACAGACTAGCTGATCCTTTGGTTCCTGGAAAAATGATTAAAGCTCGAAATGTAGTGTTTTTAGAGAATGTTTCAGGAATTAGTGATTCAAAAAAGGAACAGAATATAATTAATCATTTACAAATTGAGAATGAGCATAATTCAGATCTACTTAATAATAATTTAAATCAATCGGTGACTATTAGTAGAGATTGTATTTCTTCAGGGCAAGATGAAAGTCTTGAAGTGTCTAATGATAGTATTTGTACTGACAATTTAGAAAACAGTGAAAATGACATTAATCAATTAAACCAAAATATTTTAACAAATGGATCTTTACCTAATGATGATAATGCAGAAAATACTGAAGTTGAAAACTTAAATTCTGGTAGAACCGCACGAACTCGTTCACGTCCTGCTTGGATGAAAGATTATATAAGGTGGTACCGTTTTAACTGAGAAAACTTTAAGGGGTTGTCAGGTGACGTGTTTAGAACACAATAAAAATAATAAAAAAATTCAGAAAATTATTTTGTTTTTTTTTACTTTTATAATTTTTTTTATTATAATTATTATCGTCGTCGATTCTTCCGATATTGAAACTAAACAATCACAAAATAATAATAAATACAACAAAATAAATGATTACTATGGTATTCCCTTGTTTTACTCACGCATTATGCGATCCATACGCGGCCGGCCGGCCGGCGCGGCGCGCTGCGCTGGCCGACAAACAGCTGACGATGTTGTACCACTGTACCTCACTCACCACTGTACCTACGCACACGTACCTAAAACAGGCTTTCCTACAAACGAATGTTGTTGCCTACGCTTTTTAAGGTATCACTAAGTTCGATGACCTTTGATAAACTCGAACTTAATTAATTGTAAAAAAAACGTGAGTAATTAAGTACCTAATAATCTCTGTTACTTCAAATTGGTAAGTGTACTTACATGACCCCAAACAGCTGGTTGATTTTGTTTACACTGCACACTACATAAGAAGGTGATAAGACTGATAAGCTTCCCATCACACTTGACAGGCTTTGGACTTTCAAACTAATGTTGGTACTCAATAAAAACAGTCAGTCTTTTACATAAAATAACTAAAATAGGTTAGGTACCTACATACTTGGTATTATTTTATTATTACCTACATTCATCTGGCGTGTTTAAAAGTCCATCACCTATTAACAAGTTCTATTCACAAGTCCTATTTACACTTTAAAAAAACTATCTACAGAACTGCTACACTACACCCGATCACCACCTCTCTCAATGCACAATAGGATTAGTACGCAGTAGGATTTGTATATCGAGGCATAGCTAACACTCTACGCAAACAAACACAACACAACACGACGAGAGAACACACGGACACAGACTGCAGAGCAGAAAAAATAAGAAGTGCGTGCTGCGTGCGGTCGTCCAACCAAGAGAGAGAAAAGAGAGATAGAAGACGGCAGGCGGGCGGCGGAGGGTTTTGTTTTAGTTTAAAGGTGACTCTACACACTACACGGAATCTGAACTCCTAGAAATAGTTTGTGGACTTCTTTTCGCATACATTACTTAAGCGAATTTTAAATTATTATACTTTACTATCATTGCCATAAAACTACAAAATCAAGTCATCAAAACCATCATTTAATCACAAAAAAGGCAGGAGGTGTGGTTGTGAACATTAATTAAACGTACCTACCTAATCGAATGATTCTTAACATTGTTAATAGCCATTAAAAAGTAAAAGTAAAATGGGAGATAGATAGTGACAGATAACATTTATTTACAATTACAATAACATCCTATTTTATTCATTCATATGTTTTTTCTTTTGTAAACAGTTTTATAACTTAAAAAAATCCCAACAACAATAAAAAGGATGCCTGTACTTAACCTAATAAAATAAATCAACGAGCATGAAGCTAGCGATTTAACAATTTACTTACCTACTCATCAAAAATCAATATCACAAAAACGAAACGTCTGTAGCACCTTTTATCGGTAACTTTTTGGCGCTTTCTTTGTAGATGCGCCGACGACGCGACATGCATGCACGCGGCACCTGAAAGACGCGTGCGGCCGCGGCGCGGGGCGGCACGGGCGGGGGGCAGCAAAGAGCGCCGCCCGCCTTGTCGTCCGCCGCCCGCCGCCCCGCCACAGATTTTGATTTGAGTTGGTGACCTGTCGCACGCGCCGGAGGACGCTTTGTCGTGATATTTCACGCATTTTGCCGATCTTTTAATGTCATGTCACAGAATAATAATAATAGGTACGTGTTTAGGTACACAAAAGCATGGACACGAAGTCTATGAAATGTCGTAACTCGTAACACATATCGTGATGTGATGTGTGAGTGTATTGTACCTACCTACATTATGAATTAGTGTGATAGTTGTCATTAAATTTACGAGTTACGAGTAGGTATTTAGTCTTTCTGTGTGATTATCTTGCATTGATTCTTTTGTGGACAAGTAAAAGGATTTCGAGTACAGGACACACTGACTGGTCATGTAAATAATGGACGTCAATGAACTTTAAAGAGTTTGAGTGCATTGTGATTGTGATGTAATAGTGAAAAGAGTCGGATACGATGTGTGAAGGAAGAGAGACCCCATTAGAACTAAATACGTTAGTAAGTAATTTACTAAACACATCATAGGATAAACACCTTAAATTTATGTGATTACATTAATTTAAGGTGTTTGATTAAAGGTCATTGAACTTACTTGTTAGACTAGAAATGTAATGGAAAACGGGATCATGTAATTACAATTACTAATTTAAAGCGACCGTTCATATTACCTACCTAACGTCAAAGATTTAAATCTTTGCCTACGTACACTTACTTTAATAAAGTTGAGTTTATCAAAGGTCATCGAACTTATTGATAGGTACCTAAAAAGCGTAGGTAACATTAATTTGCTAGGAAAGCCATGTATTAAGTAGGTAGTAGTATCAGTAGCATATTTCGAAAATTCTAAGGCGTAATACGTACGCGTACGTACGATACGTGTCATCAGCTGCTTGGGTTCATGACCGCGTGCGGTTCGCGCGTGGATGGCATTATGTGTTGGTAAAACAAGAGAACACCATAGTTATTCGATTATTGTTGTATTTATTGTTATTTTGTGGTCATTTAGGTTAAATATCGGAAGAATCGACGACGATAATAATTATAATAAAAAAATAAATAAAAAATTAAAAAAATTTAAATAATTTTTAGATTTTTTTTATTATTTTTATTGTGTTCTAAACACATCACCTGACTACCCCTTAAAGTTTTCTCAGTTAAAACATTCAACACTAAGATTACTTTTTGCTATTGCAGTACAACGCAATATGGATATGGAACATATTGATGTAAGTACGGCCTTTTTAAACGGTGACTTAAAAGAAACTATTTATATGGAACAACCTAATGGATATGAGAAGGAAGGAAAAAATAAAGTGTGCTTGTTAAAGAAAGGAATTTATGGGTTAAAGCAGGCGAGTAGATCTTGGAATGAAAAAGTTGATAGTATATTAACTTCCATAGGATTCAGACAAGCAAAATGTGAAAATTGTGTTTATACAAAGAAATGTGACGGGAAATATATTATTATTGCATTGTACGTAGATGATTTTTTCATCTTTAGTGAAAATAATGAGGAAAAAATAAAATTAATTAAGACACTTAAATCAAATTTTGAAATTAAGGAATTAGGAGAAACAAAAAATTGTTTAGGTATGAAGGTAGAAAGAGACAGAGAAAATGGTACCTTAAAATTATCTCAACCAGAGTATATTAGGCAGCTTTTAGAAACATATGGTATGTCACAGTGTAAATTTGCTCCAACCCCAATGCAAGTGAGTTTAAATCTCAAAAAGGCTGACAAATGTGATGAAAAATACCCTTATCAAGAGTTATTAGGTTCACTTATGTATTTGTGTGTTAGTACTAGACCAGATATAGCTTTTGTTTGTAGTAAATTAGGGCAATTTAATAATAGCTATGATTTGACACATTGGCAAGCAGCAAAAAGAGTATTAAGGTATTTAGCGGGAACAGCATCACATGGATTGTTATATAAAAATAGTGATAAAAGTGTTGAAATATATGCTGACGCTGATTGGGCCAATGATGGCATAGATCGTAAATCTTTCACTGGTTTTTGTACTTTGTATGCTGATTGTCTTATTAATTGGGAAGCTCGTAAGCAACACGCAGTTGCTTATTCGAGTACTGAAGCTGAATATTACAGTCTAGGAGAGGCTGTCAAAGAAAGTAAATATTTGAATAATTTTTTCATTGATATATTTGATTATAATTTGAAACCAATAATTGTATTTAATGATAATTTGAGTACTCACAGGATTGCTGAAAATGAACATAGCCATAGAAGAACAAAGCACATAGATGTCCGACATCATTTTATCAAAGATGCTGTTAGTGAACATCTAATAGAATTAAGATATAAACCTACTGATGAAATGACGGCGGACATTTTTACCAAGCCCTTAGGTAGAGTTAAGCATGATAAATTTGTATCCAACTTAAATATGATTGATTGTAATTTTTCTTCCTGAAATGTACATTTGCACAAGGGCAAGTGTTGAACGGAGTTACTGTTATGTGCGAAGTGCATTTCCGAAATTAGTGAAACCCCAAGCCATTATTGATGCATAAAAAAAAAAACTGTTTCCTGTATGACTGTCACTTCTAATTTTTTCTTCTTCAATAAAATTGCAGCGTGCCTTTTTATAAATCATTGTTTTTATTTATTATTGGCCCATAATCTTAACAAAAAATTGTTCAGATAGGTAATGATGACACCCACAACCCTGTTCACAATTTATATAAATATGCGATCGATTTATTTTTAGCAATCGGAGACCATGTTCAGGGTGGCATATCTCCCAGAAGCTTCCTACTTCGCAACCCAGACGATGATATTTGATAACACCAAGCTAATGGCTATCTTGCCAATTTGGTCTGGTCCAAATATGCGATAGATTGAAAATGACCCTGGTTGGCCGGCGGTCTAAACAGCAAGTAGAACAGCAAAGCAAAGAAACGAAACCGGTAGGTCTGGGGGGACCCTTATATGGGAAATGTGTACAGCGCCATCTACCGCTGAGAAGCGAAATGAAATTTTCCATAGATAATTAAGGTACTACCTACTATACATACTCTATCGAGTATTTTTACGCGCGTTTTTTTTCACGATTGATGTTTGTTGCTAGGTACCCAATTAACGATCTACTATTTATCTCATGTCCGTAGGTAATTTAAACTGTTATTATTTCCGTAACACTTATTAATTTCTTGTTTTGGGAACGGAGCAATGTCCGTTATGATTTCTCTAAAATGTAAATACGTACATGCCTACCTACCAGGGTTGCCACCCGTCCCAATTTTGCCGGGACAGTCCCGATTTCGATGAAATTGTCCCGCGTCCCGACGATCCATCAGTTTTGTCCCGATTTTTGATGAGAACACGCAATCAAAATAAGTGTTGATAAAAAATTGGGTCGAAATATTTAAAAGCATAAAGGACAGCAAGTTAAATGCCTTCTTTTGCTTTGTATCTTTAATGAAAGCTGAATTGCAAGATCCATCCCCCCTCCGCTCCCTTGTCCCGACTTTTATGTTCCTAAAGGTAACAACCCTGCTACCTACCGTGATGAAAAAAACAAGGATGTACATAACACTACCTACTTGAGTAGGTATACTTAGGGCTGATTTTTCAATCCTCAGATAACAGATATCAGTCAGTTTAAATATTAACCAAATGTAATAAAAGTCATTCAAAAATGTGACAAACTAATGAATGACAAGCATCTTCAATTTGGCAGTATAATACGCTATCAAACGGTTAAAGCTCTATCTAGGCATTAAAAAATCAGCCCTTAATTAATTAAAATATTATCTAAGTATATTTTATCTATCTATCTACAGTAGGTAGTTTTTGATTTTATAGTTCTTAAATGATTATAATAGTCATTAATTTTGGACTTAATCTCAAAATTCCTTCGTCCAAAACCTCTCGTTCGGATGATTAAAAAAGTTATTGACCTAGTGAAGTTAAGCAACAAGTATTTAATCACAGTGACTTGGTATCTAGTACGTCGGATGTTTGCGTCATGTCGTCGACTTTTTATCGATTTAGCTCCGACGAGAAATCATTATTGTGCTGTGTGTTATGAAAGTATCTGACATTCATTAGATGAGCGGTAAACTTTACTGTAGAACGAGGTTTAGAAATTCATCAGACTTGAAATTTGGCGTCTATAATATTCTTATGTTTTATTTAGATAGCAGCAGTTAAACAACCATGATTCTTGAGATAATTAGTTATGTATTTATTTTCTGAACGTAAACATTATTACAAGATGACAATAGGCAAGTGACAGACTACATTGCACAGAGCATATTATAGAGACGTACACAGACTAACCAATATCCATATATTACATCTCCCTTTTCTTAAAATAAAATTGAAGTTAATCATTAAACATAATCAGAAAGATACAAAGGCTTTTTAATTGTCCTGCCCGGCCCGACCTAGTCTTACATTGTACTAAATCATTTTCAGGATTTACAAAGTTTCTATTATCATTACTAGTATTTAAGTTTTCAGTATTCTCTTCACCCCTGTAATCCTTCATCATATTCTCATCACTACTTTTATTCTTCTCTTCATAAACATAATCATCTTCCCTTTCTTTCTTAATTAACATTTTGTCCTTATTATAACGTTGTTTCAAAAACCTTCTATTTCTAACTAATTCTCTTCCCTTTTCAGTAACAATATTATATGAATTAGGTCTTTCATTCTTGCTTTTAACTTCAGCATAACAATTAGGTTTCTTATCTCTATAATCAAGTAACACTTCTTTCTGACCTTCATTTAAGTTTGACATTTTCTTAGAAGTAGTAAATAAATTGGGCATTCTGGCTCACAACAATTGCGTCCTGGGGCTCAAGTCTGCTAATTTACAAATGCATCAATGGAATCTCAATTGGGTCTCAAACGCCAATTTTGACACATTTGGTATTCCGCTCCTTAAATAAGTTCAATCGTTTTTTAATGACAGGCCATCGAACCATCATTCAATCGTCATGGTACTTTTTGGCATTCAGGGGCTCAAGTCTGCTAATTTACAAATGCATCAATGGAATCTCAATTGGGTCTCAAACGCCAATTTTGACACATTTGGTATTCCGCTCCTTAAATAAGTTCAATCGTTTTTTAATGACAGGCCATCGAACCATCATTCAATCGTCATGGTACTTTTTGGCATTCTGCTAATAACTGCGTTACAATCGCGTCTCGATTGAACAATTAATTGGTATTCTGCTCTTATTTGACGTTTGTTTGACGTTTAAATCAATGGTTTTTCAATGACAATTTTGCCATTGAACTACAATCGAGCAACGACACCTCTTTCTTAGAATTTGTTTGTAAACATTGAAGAATGAGACCATCAGTACCAAGTTTACGCTGGCATATTTTGGCTAGTGATCATAGATATTGTGGAAAAACAATGTGTACCTACTTACCTACCCCACAGTGGAATTTTAAGGATTGATTTTCCTATTGTACCTAGGCTATAGGAACTTATTAGGTGCTAGGTGCCTTTGTATGCAAATTCACTTATTATTGAATATGTAGGTAGGTAGTACCTACTGATAAATAAATAAATAGGACAAACCATGGACAAAGATTAATAACCACTGATCCATAATAAAATAAGTAGGTAAACACTTGGTGTCTATAAGTGAACATTTTTATCTACTTACTCAGAATTCTAATTTGAATTTCGAATCGCTGTTAATATTATAATTTATAATTATTACCTATCATATTAAAGTGTTTCTTAAATATTTATTGTAATATTTAAGTACTGTAACCAATACAATGCCTAACATCTTTCTTCATGATAACATTCATGGCCCAAGTACTTTATCTACTAATAGTCAAAGTAAAAAAAATTGCTTTATTCAAATAAACTTATTAAGTACTTTTGAATCACCTAAATTTTCCTACCACCTGTTCCAGACTTTTTTTTATACTTGTAAACTTGCAAATTAGTAGATCATCAATCTACTCTACACTACAATACCTACTAAAATACTTTGCTTCTTAAACCTAATGTTGGACCTTTATACTACCTACTGTAGATGCATGGTTCAAAATTATTTTTCTTGGGTACGGACCTAGATTTGATGTAGGTAATAGTAGACAAAATGAAAACAGGTTAACATAGAGTCAATATTTTATTTTATAGTATCAAAACCAATACAGTATATGATTAAAGCACAAGCTTCAAAGTACAGACAGCAGTCACTTTTCCAGCGTGCTCCTTTATTTACAATACAGCTAATGATTCATAGTTTTGCTTAGTCGCTTGGAGCAAATATACATCTATAGTTTTGTTTGGTAATAACTTTTCCAAAAGGTACTTGCTTATTATATTCTGCAATGTCATTACACATATTGTATCTGAAATAAAAAATTAGTAATTAATAAAAATTTTAATGAGATTAGGTTAAGCATGCCCGCAGACTACTGAGTACAGACCAAATTGTTGGCCGATAGTTGGAATCAGTATGAAGAAGTATGCAAGTGCACACACTACAATGATTTGGTATCGACCGATTCTTCATACAAAACCAACTCTTGGCCGACAGTTTGGTCTGTAACCCACGGGCATGCTAAGAGTCTATGCAATTAATAGACTTCTTGAGAACAATTACGGTATTTTGATGTAATAAGTATTTTGATGAGCATAGTGGATCAGTTAGGTGGAATTTCTAAAATAACCCGATGAGCACCAGCTTGTATGGACCCTTTGACCATCAGCTATTTTTAATGTCACCACTGCTGGGGCACAGGTCTTTTTTATCGTTCCTCAAAAATTAACGCGGCTGCACACGCGACGCTTATTCGCGGCTCCGTCAGTCCGCACGCAGACGGCAAAATATGCACCCACTGCCCAAGCTTTGGGGCTACTCAATGCTCTGATCACTCAGCAACCAGATGTTGATGTATTCTATGTGTCTGTCCATGTATTTGTTCATTGTGTTATTCGTCTGTTGTGTGTATAAAATGTAATTGGCCTTCTGCATGCTTTGGTGTGAAACTGTAAGTGCAGTGGGCAATTGAAATTTAAATAAATAAATAAATAATGGGTGGAAAGGAGGATGGACTATAACCCTCCACACGGGCCCAATGCGGATTGGTGGGTCCATATACTATAGTATAGGCATAGTATAGGTAAGTGCCTCAATGTTTAAAGTCCACTATGTGTATAGAAGGTAATAACTTAAATTATAATAGTCTAAGGGTAGTATTTGGTCGGAGAGTCAGGTTCAGGGATTTACTAGGTAATTTACTTACTCGTAAAGGTAGGTAAAACGTCTTTGTATGATTTGTTGTATTGTATTGGTTTGTAGATATGAATTCTTACAACATTTCATCACCGAATGTACAATACTTAACCTAACGGTTAAAGAATGATTTTATGTGATACATCAATATAGGTATTTCTGTAGTTTCTGGGTTATTTATTTAGTTATTAGATAAAATTCTTTAATTAAAACTCGCTGAACGACAGACCACACACAAGTTCACACAACAGGGGCCGGGCACACCACACTTACATTATAGAACAACGCGCAAGTAGCGCCATCTCTGTATCTTAGCCATCAACTTTCACAACAAAATCTTTAAGTTTGCTAAAATGTCTCTGCAGTCAGACCCAGACCGGACTAGGGTTGCCACCTTTTTTTTGGACTAATAAAGTATATTGGTTGCTAAAGGTAGAAAAAAAGTACCTTATATGGAAATAAAGTATTATTTATTTTTAACTTTAAAAACATACTTACCTTTTATTACTTTTGGCAATATTTAAACAAACCATGTGAGTATTTTCGCGTACTTTATTTTCCTCATAAAGTATAAAGTACAATTACCCAGAAATAAAGTATATACCTTATTATTAAGTACGGGTGGCAAGCAACCATAGCGGACTTATAAAAAATCAAAATAATCTAATATTTAAGAAGACAGTACAGACATTAAAAATCGTGTTCTAATTTGGCTATAATAGCTATTTATGCAACTGTACTATAACGAGGGGTATTAAAACACGAATGTGATAATAGTACCACATGAGTGTTTCAATACCTAATTATGTACAGTTGCATACAAGACTTTATCTACACCCATTTTTTTATTTTTTCTTATTTTTATTAGGGAAACAAACAATATTTTAATAGATATGGATTAAAAACACCCATGATATTTATCTAAACCCATGATATGTATCCCCTATAAAGATTTTGACTTTGACTTTCCTCTCCCTCCTCGTCATTATGTCTTCCGCAAGAGTTTTATAATGTTCTACTGAATTTCATAATGCAACGTTCGCGCGTGGGCGCGCGGCGCTGCAGGACCAGCTCTCGCTCGGGATTCTGTAATGATGGCAGTAAGCTAACTGTTTCAGAACCCCTTACAGAGGATTTAAAGCATGGGTGTAGATAATAGTAATTTATGCAATTACTGTAGTATAATGAGGGCTATTAAAACATATGGGCTTATCACCCGAATATTTTAATACCTAAATATGTAGAGTTGCATACAAGACTCTATCTTTTTCTTTAACCCTTAGGCGCCGGCTACACGCGTGGTATTTACCGTGATCCATCGCCATAGAGTAAATTTTAACCATGGAAAGTAAAATATTGAATATTCCGTAAAAATTACTTTCCATGGTTAAAATTTACTCTGTGACGATGGATCACAGTAAATACCACGCGTGTAGCCGGCGGCGCCTTATCAAGTATCCTCTATAAAGGGTTTTGAAACGGTTGCTTAATATCCGAGCAAGGGTTGGTTGCGCCCGTCACGCGCGCGTCCATTATGAAATTATCTGAATCATAACGAGTGTTTTAATGTTATACTGAATTTCATAAAGTATCGTTCGGGAGTGGGCGCGGGGAGCAACCACTGTCACCCTCGCTCGGATATTGTGGTTTTATGACACTGGTTGTTTTAATATTGGCTATAATCTAACTGTTTCAAAACCTTTTTTTAAGGATTTATAGCATGGGTGTAGATAAAGTATTTAAAAACAACATTATTTTACAATGATGCAAACGATTTTTTTTTTAAAAAAGGCCTTGGTGCGAATTACAATAATATAATTGTAAAATTCGTTGACCTAATTCGATTCGATTCGATTACCACACCACCACTCTTTATATGACACTCACTACTATCGTTGGATGAATACCGAGTTCAATCAAACCTAGCCAAATTAACATATTTGTATTGTTTTGATTTATTCTTTTTCATTTATACTTTGTTACAAATAAAGAATATCACAAAAAAGTCAAAAAATATAATAAAGAAACAAAACAATACATTTTCAACTATTATAATTTCATGTTAGTAGTTCCGCATCGATTTCCAGAGGCACTAGTGGACTTTCCCTTATATGACTCTACTCTTTGGAACACAAACAAATATATGTCGTCATGACAACCACTTAACATAAATAACGTTCCGTTTTACAAAGTTCTTATTAGATAATTCTAATAATTTAAATATTTGAGTGCAATATTAACTGATTCGTAATACAGTACGTCACATTTTGTTGTATCTAATGATTTTAAGAAACTTTAAATACATTTGACCATTAATTATCCAAATAAGTCGTAAAAACAAAAATTTCGATTGAATACCGGTTTTTTTACTTGAAATGGAATTTATATGAGAGTGCTATTATTTTACACTGTGACATCTATCCTCATGGTAGATTTTAATGGGCAACACCATCATTACGACGACATTACGATTCAACGACGACCATTAATCCAGTCATATTTTTTTTAGCAGAATACCCAATTAGTAACAAACGTAATGAGGTTGCGTCTTGATCGCAGAACGGTGTCATTTTATTTCAATTAGCAGACTTGGCCCCCTGCTAATAACTACGTTACAATCGCGTCTCGATTGAACAATTAATTGGTATTCTGCTCTTATTTGACGTTTGTTTGACGTTTAAATCAATGGTTTTTCAATGACAATTTTGCCATTGAACTACAATCGAGCAACGACACCTCTTTCTTAGAATTTGTTTGTAAACATTGAAGAATGAGACCATCAGTACCAAGTTTACGCTGGCATATTTTGGCTAATGATCATAGATATTGTGGAAAAACAATGTGTACCTACTTACCTACCCCACAGTGGAATTTTAAGGATTGATTTTCCTATTGTACCTACCTATACGAACTTATTAGGTGCTAGGTGCCTTTGTATGCAAATTCACTTATTATTGAATAGGTAGGTAGGTAGTACCTACTGATAAATAAATAAATAGGACAAACCATGGACAAAGATTAATAACCACTGATCCATAATAAAATAAGTAGGTAAACACTTGGTGTCTATAAGTGAACATTTTTATCTACTTACTTACTCAGAATTCTAATTTTAATTTCGAATCGCTGTTAATATTATAATTTATAATTATTACCTATCATATTAAAGTGTTTCTTAAATATTTATTGTAATATTTAAGTACTGTAACCAATACAATGCCTAACATCTTTCTTCATGATAACATTCATGGCCCAAGTACTTTGTCTACTAATAGTCAAAGTAAAACAAAATTGCTTTATTCAAATAAACTTATTAAGTACTTTTAAATCACCTAAATTTTCCTACCACCTGTTCCAGACTTTTTTTTATACTTGTAAACTTGCAAATTAGTAGATCATCAATCTACTCTACACTACAATACCTACTAAAATACTTTGCTTCTTAAACCTAATGTTGGACCTTTATACTACCTACTGTAGATGCATGGTTCAAAATTATTTTTCTTGGGTACGGACCTAGATTTGATGTAGGTAATAGTAGACAAAATGAAAACAGGTTAACATAGAATCAATATTTTATTTTATTATATCAAAACCAATACAGTATATGATTAAAGCACAAGCTTCAAAGTACAGACAGCAGTCACTTTTCCAGCGTGCTCCTTTATTTACAATACAGCTAATGCTTCATAGTTTTGCTTAGTCGCTTGGAGCAAATATACATCTATAGTTTTGTTTGGTGATAACTTTTCCAAAAGGTACTTGCTTATTATATTCTGCAATGTCATTACACATATTGGATCTGAAATTCTGAAATAAAAAATTAGTAATTATTAAAATTTTTAATGAGATTAGGTTAAGCGTGCCCGCAGACTACTGAGTACAGACCAAACTGTTGGCCGATAGTTGGAATCAGTATGAAGAAGTATGCAAGTGCACACACTACAATGATTTGGTATCGACCAATTCTTCATACAAAACCAACTATTGGCCGACAGTTTGGTCTGTAGTCTGCGGGCATGCTAAGAGTCTATGCAATTAATAGACTTCTTGAGAACAATTACAGTATTTTGATGTAATAAGTATTTTGATGAGCATAGTGGATCAGTTAGGTAGAATTTCTAAAATAAGCCGATGAGCACCGGCTTGTATGGACCCTTTGACCATCAGCTATTTTAATGTCCCCACTGCTGGGGCACAGGCCTTCCTTATGGGTGGAAAGGAGGATGGACTATAACCCTCCACGCGGGCCCAATGCGGATTGGTGGGTCCATATACTATAGTATAGGCATCAATGATATTAAAAGTAAAGATGAGTTATACGCCAACATCATTGCTATTTAAAACAGCGCAACGGTACTATAGATACACACATTGACCACTGCATGTGCATTGGCCGTGAATTGAAAGTGCGTCAGCTGTCTCCTTCACTCACACACGCAAAGCAGACAGCGCGCTCTTAGTACAATATGGCCGGATAAAGTAATAGAAAATACATATTTTTATTAAATACAGTACTTACGTGTGAAATTAAGCATTTTTACCGACTTCAAAAGGTACTTTCGATCTCTGACTGTTACTGTATAATTTGTAAATCGTCTAAAGACGCAAGGAGACATATTTTTTAATGGAATTTCACAATTTTATCGCGTCTGACTGACGAGAGCCACGTGTGTTTCCGTGTCGCGAGCCTGTGCCTGACTAATTGAAAGTCGGGCAATTACCTGACTTTCGTCTTGCCATTTTGGAGTGCGCGTAACGTAGGTATCTATACTTTTAATATCATTGATAGGCATAGTATAGGTAAGTGCTTCAATGTTTAAAGTCCACTATGTGTATAGAAGGTAATGACTTAAATTATAATAGTCTAAGGGTAGTATTTGGTCGGAGAGTCAGGTTCGGGGATTTACTAGGTAATTTACTTACTCGTAAAGGTAGGTAAAACGTCTTTGTATGATTCGTTGTATTGTATTGGTTTGTAGATATGAATTCTTACAACATTTCATCACCGAATGTACAATACTTAACCTGACGGTTAAAGAATGATTTTATGTGATACATTGATATATTTCTGTAGTTTCTGGGTTTATTTATTTAGTTAATAGATAAAATTCTTTAATTAAATAAAACTCGCTGAACGACAGACTACACACAAGTTCACACAACAGGGGCACACACACTTACATTATAGAACAACGCGCAAGTAGCGCCATCTCTGTATCTTAGCCATCAACTTTCACAACAAAATCTTTAAGTTTGCTAAAATGTCTCTGCAGTCAGACCCAGACCGGACTAGGGTTGCCACCTTTTTTTGGACTAATAAAGTATATTGGTTGCTAAAGGTAGAAAAAAAGTACCTTGTATGGAAATAAAGTATTATTTATTTTTAACTTTAAAAACATACTTACCTTTTATTACTTTTGGCAATATTTAAACAAACCATGTGAAATAAAGTATTTTCGCGTACTTTATTTTCCTCATAAAGTATAAAGTACAATTACCCAGAAATAAAGTATATACCTTATTATAAAGTACGGGTGGCAGGCAACCATAGCAGACTTATAAAAAATCAAAATAATCTAATATTTAAGAAGACAGTACAGACATTAAAAATCGCGTTCTAATTTGGCTATAATAGTTATTTATGCAACTGTACTATAACGTGGGGTATTAAAACACGAATGTGTGATAATAGTATCACATGAGTGTTTTAATACCTAATTATGTACAGTTGCATACAAGACTTTATCTACTCCTATTTTTTTTATTTTTTCTCATTTTTATTAGGGAATCAAACGATATTTTAATAGAAATGGATTAAAACACCCATGATATTTATCTAAACCCATGATATGCATCCCCTATAAAGGTTTTGACTTTGACTTTCCTCTCCCTCCTCGTCATTATGTCTTCCGCAAGAGTGTTATAATGTTGTACTGAATTTCATAAGGCAACGCTCGCGCGTGGGTGCACGGCGCTGCAGCTCTCGCTCGAGATTTTGTAATGATGGCAGTAAGCTAACTGTTTCAGAACCCCTTAAAGAGGATTTAAAGCATGGGTGTAGATAATAGTAATTTATGCAATTACTGTAGTTTAATGAGGGCTATTAAAACATTATGGGCTTAACACCCGAATGTTTTAATACCTAAATATTATTATGTAGAGTTGCATACAAGACTTTGTCTTTTTCTTTAACCCTTAGGCGCCGGCTACACGCGTGGTACTTACCGTGATCCATCGCCATAAAGTAAATTATAACCATGGAAAGTAAAATATTGAACATTCCGTAAAAATTACTTTCCATGGTTAAAATTTACTCTACGGCGATGGATCACAGTAAATACCACGCGTGTAGCCGGCGGCGCCTTATCAAGTATCCTCTATAAAGGATTTTGAAACGGTTGCTTAATATCCGAGCAAGGGCTGGTCGCGCCCGTCACGCGCGCGTCCATTATGAAATTATCCGAATCATAGCGAGTGTTTTAATGTTATACTGAATTTCATAAAGTATCGTTCGGGAGTGGGCGCGGGGAGCGCCCATTGTCACCCTCGCTCAGATATTGTGGTTTTATTAGGGATGCGCCGATCCGATCCGATCTTTTGAAAGATCTGATCGGCAGCATACGATCCGGCGATTTTCGGGTCGGATCGAGGCCATACGATTTTTTACTGGATCGATACAAAACTTTAAAGATCGGATCGCTTGGATCGTATGAATAAAAACGCGGTTTGTTTACAAAAAATTGTACTTAACTGTTAGTAATTAAGTGCCCGCCATCCCAGTCTTCGAAGTCTAGACTTTTGAGAAATATATAGTAAGTATTTTGTTAAGTTCTCTAACTACAATTTTATCGTTACTATTTCACATTGTTTTTCTTTTAAATCTTCAAGGTACTTGTTTACAAGTTTTACATGGGTTTACGTAACAAAGATCTAAAATCAATTGTGTCTTACTTATTTGCATCCGATCCGGATCGATTTCCTAAAGATCGGATCGATGGCATGCGATCCGATCCGCGGATTGGATCGTGGCTTTTCGATCCATTACGATCCGAAAAATCGGATCGAAGGACCCGGATCGCGCATCCCTAGGTTTTATGACACTGGTTGTTTTAATATTGGCTATAATCTAACTGTTTCAAAACCTTTTTTTAAGGATTTATAGCATGGGTGTAGATAAAGTATTTAAAAACAACATTATTTTACAATGATGCAAACGATTTTTTTTTTAAGTAAAGCCTTGGTGCGAATTACAATAATATAATTATAAAATTCGATGAACTTATTCGATTCGATTCGTTTACCACACCACCACTCTGTGGTATGACACTCACTACTATCGTTGGGATGAATATCGAGTTCAATCAAACCTAGCCAAATTAACATATTTGTTTTGTTTTGATTTATTCTTTTTCATTAATACTTTGTTACAAATAAAGAATATCACATTAAAGTCAAAAAATATAATAAAGAAACAAAACAATACATTTTCAACTATTATAATTTCATGTTAGTAGTTCCGCATCGATTTCCAGAGGCACTAGTGGACTTTCCCTTATATGACTCTACTCTTTGGACCACAAACAAATATATGTCGTCATGACAACCACTTAACATAAATAACGTTCCGTTCTACAAAGTTCTTATTAGATCATTCTAAAAATTTAAATATTTGAGTGCAATATTAACTGACTCGTAATACAGTACGTAACGTTTTGTTGTATCTAATGATTTTAAGAAACTTTAAATACGTTTGACCATTAATTATCCAAATAAGTCGTAAAAACAAAAATTTCGATTAAATACCGGTTTTTTTTACTTGAAATGGAATTTATATGAGAGTGCTATTATTTTACACTGTGACATCTATCCTCATGGTAGATTTTAGTGGGCAACACCATCATTACGACGACATTACGATTCAACGACGACCATTAATCCAGTCATATTTTTTTTAGCAGAATACCCAATTAGTAACAAACGTAATGAGGTCGCGTCTTGATCGCAGAACGTTCTCATTTTATTTCAATTAGCAGACTTGGCCCCCAGGAACGCTCGCCCAGGCTCGCTACGTCGCAGCTCCGCGCGACGTCGGACACAATTGTTCTGAGCCAGAATACCCAATTCATTTAAAAATCTAATTTATTGGTAAAGTATATTTTAGTGACCCCTATCAGACTTGAGATTATTCAAATATTTATATTTTGGCGTTAAGCAATTTGTACACCAAAATTATTGATTATGATATGAACGCAGTGTACCAAAGGGCGCGACGCCGACAATCGGTTCCGCGTAGAAATTTTAAGGTAAGTACACATCTTAAAAATATATTCTACGAAATATCTGACGTCCGTTTTTTAATTTGCTAGACTATCATAACAAAAGACAACAAGCAAGAAAAACATCATCACTAATTTACTTACCCATATTTTCATGCATTAGTCTTCTTGTTAAACATTATGTATGAATAATTAAAAATAACACAACGTTTTAAAATCCATTAGCAGTATTTTTGCAAACGCTTAGAAATATGTAAGAAATGAAATTAGAAGGTTATTATTTTTAAGAAAATTAACGGACCTTGCAATTAAATTGAATAACCTCTACAATATATTTCATTAATAGTATTTTTAACTCAAGCTACAATGCAGTCCTACAAGTAACAATTCAAGATTTTCTGAAATCTGTGATGTATCCTGGACATTGCAAGGCACATGATTCCTATGTTTTCACAACAACATTTGTAAGTACTTTTTTCCCACAGCCACGTTGCAGTCCTTAGATGAGAAAAATGGAGAAGCCCTACAAAACAGACATCAGGTCTGAAATGCATCCAGGACATTGCGAGGCACTTGACCCCTCCATAATATCTACATCAAATTTCTACAACGCAACCTGTTAATAAAATACGTTAAGGAGCCCTACATAACAGACTTAGAGATTTTCTGAAAATCTGAAATGCATCCAGGACATTGCGAGGCACTTGACTCCTTTGTAATTACTACAACATGTTTTTTCCCCTAGCTGCGTTGAAGTCCTTGGACGAGAATCATGAAAGAGCCCTACAGAACAGAACTGAATCTGAAATGCATCCAGGACATTGCGAGGCACTTGACTCCTCCATAATATCTACATCAAATTTCTACAACGCAGCCTTTTAATAAAATACGTTTAAGAGCCCTACATAACAGACTTAGAGATTTTCTGAAAATCTGAAATGCATCCAAGACATTGCGAGGCACTTGACTCCTTTGTAATTACTACAACATGTTTTTTACCCAAGCTACGTTGAAGTCCTTGGACGAGAATCATGAAAGAGCCCTACAGAACAGAACTGAATCTGAAATGCATCCCAGACATTGCGAGGCACTTGACCCTCCATAATATCTACATCCAATTTCTACAACGCAACCTTTTAATGAAATCGATATAGGAACCCTACAAAACAGATTTCGAGATTATCTAAAATTTTAAATGTATCCCAGACATTGCGGGGCACTTGACTGCCATGCAACCAAAAGTCAACACTACTATAATTTCATATTTGAAGAGGTACACAGTCTAATTGTTCAAATACTCACTTTTAAGACACTATTTTTCTAAAAAATGGATCAATAAATGTTGTTTTACTTTTGATATATTCACCCATTATATTTATCACCAGTCACAAAATATCACACGCGGTTTTAAAGAAACGACACACACTCCATAACTCTGACAAGTCCGTGCTTGTTGGTGACTAAAAAATAATAAAGTAATATTTAAAATGTAATAGTCACCAGGTATCAACTACACTTAAAGCTAAGCTTTATTCGCTCTCTATAGCACACGAAACAATATAGCAATTCATACTCAACAGCACGATAAAAGCCTACTATGTGCGATGTGACTTATATCAACCGAACTGCTTACGGTAGAATAATGCGAACTGATACCAAATGTCTGTACGTATTTCCCATGCACTATAAAACGATTGGCATGCAATTTTTTTAACCGACTTCAAAAAAGTATGAGGTTCTCACGTGGAGACGGTATATTTTGTTACCCAAAGGATTAGTGGTTATTATCTATCTTCATTAGTACAGGTTCGAAATATAAATAATGTTTGTATTTCTTTAGTAAAGCAAAGTAACTTTGAAGTAACTCAAAACGTATTTTAATGTCTAATTTGGGTTATTTAGATATCAATCTATCGATTGTAAATATTACTTATTGATGATTTATATTTTAGAGTGATGATCACGTTTTTAATACTTATAAATAAATAAAAAACATAAACATAATAGATTCAGATGGGAATTGAACCCATACTCATTAGTTATGGACATTCCACCATTTCACGATAGTTTTGGTTTTATAAGATAACTAAAATACAAAATACTTCATAAATACAAAAATTAGGTACCTACCTAATGGGTCCAATCACCAATACTATAATGTAATAATATTATAAATGTCAAAGTTTGGTTGCTTGAATTTGGATGATTAGTCAAACTTTCAATAATCGCTGAACGGATTTGAATGAAATTTGTGGATTGCGCAAATAATTCTTTATGTACTTAGTAAGATTCAATTTAGAAATAATAAAATTTTGCGTTCCTAGTTATTATTGTTATTTGGAGAGGGGGACGCCAACGAAGCCGGGTGATCAGTCTTCCTGGCCGGAACCATTTCACCCAGTTCCCCAATATGAATGCGAAAGTTTGTGAGTAAGGATGTATGGATGTTGTTACTCTTTCACGCAAAAACTACTAAGGGAATTGGTTGAAATTTGGCACACAGCTAGTAGATAGCCTGGATTAAAACATAGCACATTTTTTATTCCGATATTTCCACGGGAACGAAACCACGGCGTTAAAACCGCGGGCGACCGCTAGTACCTACCATAGATGTTCATAGTTGGCTGACAGATTATTTATTTATCATTATATTTTTACCTTTTTTTTCTATGAACTTTTTATAAAAATATATTAAGATAGTTTTATGCTTTGTGTACCTATATTATTGTTTTCTATCAATAAAAACCCCTAATATTGATGAAAGCATACAATTTCCTTGAAGTACCAATAATTTATCGTCGTTTGGTAACGGTACCCTAATATTATGCCGTCAAATTTTCACACGGAGCGGGTAATGCTTTGTAATGTGAAGACACTGTTTGTTGCAATGATTTTAAATTAATTTAACAATAAATTTGTTATTCAATACAATTGTTTGTCGGTAATTATTGCTGATTTTATTTTTTTATGTTATGTGTGTGTGTGTGTTCTCACACACTGATTTTCCAGTGTGTATGTTGTGAAAATTTCAATATAAATAGTTCCCCCGATTTCATCAAATCAATATCGTTCTACTTTTCACCGAGATTGCTGCCAGCAGTATACTTCATCCATCACCATTGTCCTACGCATCAAGTGCATCGACATAATGTTCGTGAGTTGTAAATTTTATTTTTTCTTTAAATTTTGTTGTTTATTACTGACGACCTTCGTGAACGAGTGGTGTGCACACCAATTTTATTAAACTTTTTATATAACGTTAGTGTTCAAGCTACTAAAGTTTGGTTTTGGAACAATGTATGTGATGGTGTCCAATATTTATTTATTGTTTGTATTTTCATGGTCATACATATCATGTGCAATCAAACAAAACTAATCCCACATTTTTTTTTGTCTATAAAGGTCTGAAACTCAGTATAAAAAACGCCTCGCCGCCGCCGCCGCCGCCGCAGCTGATCTGGACTCGGACTGCGAGCAAACAACTGAATTTGAGGAAGACCCAAGGTGACTATTTTTTTCTCATTTTGCTCTATACCTATTCTCGATCTTGAGTTAAGTTTGTCCCGAAATATAGTAAAATATAAACAGCGGTTGCGCAGTATTTAAGTAATTTTCTGTTTGAATAATCTGTTTTTTTTTCTACAGCCCTCCAAAGAAGTCACGTAAAGTTACTAAATCAACGACAAAAAAGGAATCGTCGAAAAGGAAGACTAGTGGGTATGTACTGCATTAAATCTAACTATTTTATTATATTTTCTACTAGAAACGAATTGATGTGTGATAGCATAGATTTTATTATAACGTAACGTAACGTAATTAAAAGGTATAATAATGATTATCCAAGAAAACTTTAAAGTAGGTATTATAACTCAAAACTATCGCCTGGTCCGAAATGGTTATTTTACATTGGTTTAATTTGTACCTAATATTGTTTCAGTGAACCTGTTGCGAAAGCGACCGGATCGGCCTCGATTTTGACCGACCTCTTCGGCGACGACGGCGAGCCGGAGAGCAAGCCCGCCAACAGTAGCCCCCTGTGGTCCTCCCTGTCTCGGCGTGTTGCGGGCGGCGTGTTGCGGCAGGTGGAGTTGGTGCCTGCCGGTGACATCTTCTTTGATGTCCGGGTATATAATACTGTGGACATTTTAGACCTCTGCCCCCGTGAGCGCACCGATAAGTGGAGTGCCAATCTCCGCCTTCGAGTGTCACCGGAGGACCCGCTGTGGGGTCAGGTCAAGAAGTTGTGCGCCGAGGCAAAAAAACGCTTCACCAAGGAGGCCACCTACTATGGTGACAAAGTTACCAAGTAACCAACTCATTTTTTTTAATGGACACTTTTTTTAGGATTATATTTAGGATTTTGTAAGGTTATATTAAGAGTTTTTATATGTAACTAAAAGTATAAAAATATTAAATTTTGTTCATTTAATGCATTTTTTTAGTAAGTACCCTGATAATATAATAATTAACCATGGATAAAACAATCTACTGCACATTTTGTGAGGAATCAATTAAAAGTAAAGCTTTCCCAGGTCACTTGCGCAGCATTAAACATAAAAACAATAGCGCAGTAGATTTCGATACGGGTATTGAAAAAATTAATTCTGCATTTCGGGGACGCATAGCCTCATATCGCGTACGCGCAGAGCGCGAACGCCAGGTAGGTGTCGATGTGGCGGCTACCGACCCGGAGCACTATTTGCGTTGCGTTGCAGCTAAGTTGCAAACGCTAATTGATTCTACATTATCTAAACATATTAATGTGAAAGCGAACTTTGAATTATTCGCTAAAGTAATTTTACCTAAAGACGATTCTATGGAAATTAAGTCGTTTGCCACCGAAAATATTTGTTTACATCAAAGTTATAGTTTTAAAGATTTATTAGATAAAATATCCGAAATTATTTGTAAAAAGATAGACGAGTTTCAGGAAAAAGGGAGCGGGTGGTCAATTTTAGATATTTTATATTTAGAAATTAATATTAACAAATATACGCCTTTGAAAGGATCGTGTTACCTGAAATTACCGAATAAAATTAATGCAAAACATGCTTGCGTAAATATTAAAAATGATGATGAATATTGCTTTGCGTGGACCATTATGGCAGCATTGCACCCTGTTAAAAATAATGTTTGTCGAGTGTCTTCATATCCTCACTTTAGTACCGCGTTGAATTTAAAGAATATGTCGTTTCCAGTTTCTTTTACTGTACCCCAAGCACGAACCACTACCGTTCTGGTTATAGTAATCGTTATCGTTTATTTTTGTATGAAAACCAGAGCAGCGCCGCTACGGTCGTTTAAGAAACTAAAATTCTATAACACGAACTTTCGAGTCTCGTAATCGTAACCGTAATGGTATAGTTAACGTAAGCTAATGTATGGGAATCGGCAGCACGAAGTAAGTTTTTATGGATCGTATCGTTATATTCGACAGCTAGCCATCGTATTATCACTCACCGATAATTTTTCAGTGAGAGAACTATCGTTAAGTTTGTTGTGGGATATACAGTGATTATTTTAGTGATAATAGGTAATTTAAGTGGCTGAAAATTATGTGTATGTGATTATGAAACCGTCCTTTGTGTTGTTATTACTTTTTCTGGCGTTAAGTAAATATTCTAAGGGAAGAAAAAGCGACGTAATAAAAAGGTGTAAAAAAATCAGAAGGTGGGTTATTTGTGTTTAGTTTATTGAATTTAAGGATATTTTTTTTACTATTGGTTTTATTTTCGTGTTGTATACACAGAGAAATTTAACAGAGAACTTTTTTAAGTTTATTTATTATATTTATTAGTTATATTTATTATTTTTAATAAAAAATAAATATTTAAAAAAGCGTTTTATCATATCGTAATTTTCTTTTGTCGTAGGCAATTTGGATACACACAAAGATCTTGGCTGGTTTGCTGGCTGACATGGCTATCACCGATGCAGCTGAGAATAATCCCCAAGCTAATATAAATACTACATCTCCAAATAATATCAAACTTCCATCATACTTAGACCCTTTTCATGTTCAACCTAGACGTGTTGAAGTGCTTGCACATTGCACATTTGAATAGCCACTTGACTCTACGAGTTATTGTTTTTTAAAGGTTTTGTTTGTTTATGTTAAAATTGTATTGTAGAGTCTAAAGTTGACATTGATTTGCGTCTGTTTAAAATTTCGTTTTTGTCGATCGGTCAGTCGGTGCCGAAAAAACAACAAACTACATTGTTATGTCGTATTTTTGCTAGGATTGGTATAAAAGTTAATTAATAAATTTTAATTTTTTGCAATAAATATTATAACGATTAAGTATTTTTTTAATTTATTGGTAAACAACAATGACGTAACAGGGATTTATGAACGCGCTTTGTACCTACTACGCTACGTAGTAGTTTATAGTAGTATAAATCGCATTACGTAAAAAGAGCGCTAACTAACACACAAATGATGAAGGAACCTATACTGTATTCAAAAGATATAAGATACAATTTCGCTCACCTTTGAGGCGCTTATCAGCGCTCTTTTTACAAGACGTCTACTTTATCCGGATGGTTTCCGGTATCGCATTCCTATCGAGTTGACGATAGTAACCTAGCATAGTTTCATGCTGCCGATTCACTATCGTGATCGTTATCGAATAGTAAGTAAAAACGATTACTATACTATTACGAGCGTGGTTCGTGCTTGGGGTACTGATATAAAATTATTTGAAAGGAATAATGAAAATATAAGTGTAAACATATATGGTTTAGACAATAAAAACAATATTACAGGTCCATTATACAAAACCAGTTCTCGAAAAAAATGTCACGTTAACATGCTTTTATTGCAGGATGGTTGTAAGTCTCATTATTGTCTGATAAAAGATCTTTCGAGATTAGTAAGAAGTCAAGTGACCAGACACCATGGTAAGCTATTTTTTTGTGATGATTGTTTGTTGTTTTTCAACTCGAGCATAAAATATGAAAATCATGATTGTGGTGAGGTCACGACTGTTTTGCCAGAAATGGGTACATTGCTACAGTTTAAAAATATTCAATGCAAGCAATTCATACCTTTTGTTGTATATGCAGACTTCGAAACATTATTGCAGCCATGTGTTGAAAGTCAAGGTAACCACACGACAAACATTCAACGTCACATTCCGACTGCGTTTGCATATTATATTGTTTGTAACTACGATAGTTCTCTCAACCGACTGGAAAATTATCGAGGTCCTGACTGTGCATCAAAATTTATTAATTGCATAGGAAGAGACGTAAAAAGAATTTGTAGTATCATTCAGTCGGCTTCAGATAACCCTGCACCTATAATTTGGAATGAAAATGACGCACATAGTTTTGAGCGTGCAGAGTATTGCTATTTATGTTCTAATTTATTAATTGACGATAAAGTGAGAGATCACTGCCACTTCACTGGGGTTTATCGCGGTGCTACTCATTCATTTTGCAATCGAAGGTTTCAAATTCCTAAATTCATTCCTATTTTTTTTCACAACTTGTCTGGTTACGATTGCCATTTGTTTATTCGTGAACTAAGTACTATTCCCGGGTCAATAAAAGTTATACCGAAAAACAAGGAAAATTATATTTCGTTTACTAAGTTTTTTCAACTTTCTGAAGATGATTTCGCTGCGGTACGTTTTGTTGATTCGTTTAAATTCTTGGGAACTAGTTTAGAACAGTTAGCTAAAAATCTAAAACATAGTGATTTTATACATTTACGTCGAAACTGTAGCAATGATGAACAATTTTCATTATTATGTCGGAAAGGAATTTATCCGTATGAATATGTATCTAATTGGAATGTATATAACGAAACTAGTTTACCATCGAAACAACATTTTTACAGTAGTCTTACTGGTGAATCAATTAGCTTAACTGATTATGAACACGCAAAAACTGTATGGCAAGCTTTTTCTATCAAAAACTTAGGAGAGTATACAGACTTATATGTCAAAAGCGACGTTTTATTATTAGCTGATATATTTGAAAAGTTCCGCATAACTTGTAAGAAGAACTATGATTTGGATCCAGCTTTCTATCTTACGGCTCCAAGTCTTAGCTTTGATGCGATGCTTTTGAAAACTAAAGTAAAGTTGGAACTTTTATCAGACTTAGAAATAATCCGTATGATACAAAATGGAATTCGGGGAGGAATTTGTTTATGTTCAAAAAGATATGCACGATCCAATAACAAATATCAGCATGATTTTGATCCATCCCAACCTGATAATTATTTAGTGTATATGGATTGTAATAATTTGTATGGCTATGCTATGTGTAGTCATTTGCCGTATGCTGATTTTAAATTATTAAATGAAGAGGAATGCAGTCAGCTTAACATATTAAATATTCCCGACGATAGTGATTACGGATACATTCTGGAAGTAGATCTCGAATACCCGGAAAGCTTACATGATTTGCATAACGACCTTCCATTTTGTGCTCAAAACTTTATACCACCCGGCTCAAAACAAAAAAAGCTTATACCAAATCTATTTGATAAATTTAAATATGTCATCCATTATGCTCACTTAAAAACATGTATTGCTCATGGATTAAGGCTAAAGAGGATTCACAAAGCAATAACATTTAAACAAAGTGCATATTTAAAAGAATACATTGATTTGAATACAACACTGAGACAACAGTCCGATTCTGCTTTTGAACAAGATTTTTTCAAACTTCTGAATAACAGTATATTCGGTAAAACGTTGGAAGATACTGAACGAAGAGTTGATGTGAAACTTATTACTAAATGGAGTGACGATCGCAATAAGACAAACAAACATCACTGCGCTGAGCAATTGATAGCTCGTCCTAATTTCCATAGTGCAACTATTTTTGACGAAAATCTAGTAGCAATACAATTAAAACGAGAAAAAGTACTTTTGAATAAACCCATATACATCGGATTTTCAGTATTAGAAATATCCAAAAGTCATATGTATAATTTCCACTACTCGATTATGAAAAATTTCTACAATGAAAAATTGGAGCTGTGTTACACAGACACTGATAGTTTGCTTTACTCTATACAAACGGAAGACTTTTATCACGACTTAAAACAACATTTTTTGAATTATTTTGACACGAGTAATTACTGTAAAAACAACTGCTTTGATATCATACCACAAAACAAAAAAGTACCTGGTTTGTTTAAAGACGAATTAGGCGGTAAACTTTTATTGGAATTTGTTGGTTTGAGATCTAAATTGTACAGCATTAGAACGAGTGATTATGAGGTTAAAAAGGCCAAAGGAGTTAAAAAGCCAATAACAAAAAAATTAAAATTTTCAGATTATGTAAATGTTCTTTCAACCGGACAGGACTTAAGAGCTACAAATGTTCTTTTTAAAAGCATAAAACACCAAATTTTTACCAGGGAACAGAACAAAGTAGCATTGTCTAGGAGAGATAATAAACGATACATTATGGCGGATAATGTGTTAACCAAATCATGGGGACATTATTCTATATCAGTATAAATAAATGCTCACATTGCAGTTTGCAGTAGATGGTTTTACTGTGGATAGTTTGTATTATAATTTCATTTTAAGTTATTAATTAACCTGATGTTTATAAGTAGTATACATAGTGTAAGTATTCGTAATGTCTAGTTCGCTGTTTTTTTTATGACCTAAAATAAGAGACATAAATAATATTAGATAAGCATGCGTAATATTTGTGATGTTTAAATTGATTGGCATTTGTATTTTTCTTTTATTTTTTTACCTATGTTTTTACCTTCATAAAAAAATGTATTTATTATATAGATGGTGTCACTGTGGATAGTTTTTATTATAATAACATTTTATGTTATTAATTTACCTGATATATACAAGTAGGTACTAAATGAATATATCTTTTAAAATATAAAAAAATGTAAAGTATTTTTAATGTCTAGTTCGCTGTATTTTTTTTCTTTTATTTTTTGACATAACATGAGAGACTAAAGATAATATTAGTTAAACATGCGTACCTAATATTTGTAATGTTTAAATTGATTGTCATTTGTATTTTTCTTTTATTTTTGCCTGTGTTTTTTTTTCTTAATAAAAAATATGTTCATTATATTCGTTCGAGTTTTTCATTACAAAAACCTGTTCAAAATACAAATCAATAATGTGTAGCAAACTCATTAAAATAATGGTGAAAAACAAGTTCAAACTTGTTTCACTTACTCATTCTTTGTAACGAAACCCGAATAAAGACACCTGAAGAAGATCAAATGACTGGTAGATATAACAGAACTTATCTATGGTGTTTCATTTCAATAATACTTCGCTGTATAAATAGTAAACATGTTCGAACATGTTTTATTTTCAGTATTATTCATTCGTGTAAGCAAGTTCACGTGTAGATGGTCCAATTACATTTGTTTATCACTAACTCAATCAAGAAATTCAACATGTCGTGACTTGCCGTTCACATGAATTTGATATGTTAGCAAATTATTTAAATAAAGCTAGGTCTGTTCGTAATGTATTTTCATTGTAACACAGCTCTTAGTTGACAGCGCTTGTAACTGGTTACTATGGTAAGTGAAATGGAATATTTATCTTACGGTATATTGATTTTGTGGACTATTGAGTGTGAATATTGTTAACAACCATCTAATTTATATATTTTTTATAGGAAACACCACCCACCTCCCCCGTCTATGAACCAGAGGAAGTTCACCTACAACCATCGATGTATCAAAACGCTCAAGACCCACTCGAAGGATTTGACGAGGCGGGTCCATTTCACTACAAGATAATCAGCGAGGGAACTTTGGCGCACAATAAAAACGAGAAGACTAAAACAAGAAGACACAAAAGGAAGAGGTGTTTTCTCAAGCACTTCCACAATGACCAGCAGTCCTTTGTGCTTAAAAGTGCGCCGAAGAGAGGGCGATATTTGATCAAGATCCAAATTGTGGACATAGAATCAAAAGCCCTCGATCCCGAAGAAGACAATACCATGGTGTGCGCCCAGTACGTCGTGGAAGACGCTGTTGACCCCATTATGGATCAAACGGAGGGTTTGATCAGCAACGTCTCTAAAAAACTATGTGGATACAGCTATAGCTGCTTTTAATGCAACTATTGTCACATTATTTTTTTAAACAGTAAAGTTCTCTAGAAGGTTTATACACATAAACATTCATGTCTATGTGAAATCCTACAGAAACACATTTAGGTACTTTATAAATTTTATAATATTATTCTACTTAATGTAATTTTAGTTAAATATTGTTAAATTGCTTTTATAATTTGTATTGTGTAAGAATATTAAGTTTATATTGTGAATAATGTAAATATTTTGATAATGAAATAAACAATAATTTAAAAATATCTTTTTTTTTCAAATCTTTTAAAATTTCATGGGCTATTAAATAAAACAAAGATTTTTAAACAGAAACATTTTATTCAGACAGTGAAATGTTATTTTCTAGAATCCATTTTTTAATACAAGTAGTTGAATATTGGGCACTCTAGCCCACTCCGTTCGCTCCGGCTTGCGCCTTCGCTCACTTCATGAGCTAGATTGCCCAATATTCAACTACTATTGGGTATTCTAGCTCACAAAGCGAGCAAAGCGTAGCGTAAATGATACATGAGACAAGAGATTATTTAAATGTAATGACCTGTCACATTATGCTCATTTTCATAAGATGCATGAAACATTACGGTTAGATTCAAACGTTGACATGAAATTCATAAAACAAAAAGAATCATTAAAATTAGACTGTATATGTCCCCCACCTTCAAATGTAGCTAAACGACATGGTAACTTATTACCAAACACTATACGCTGCATTGTCTGTGGTCCATCAAACTGTGGAAAGACAAATTTAGTTATCAGTTTATTGTTACACAAAGATGGTCTGCGTTTTAGAAATCTGTATGTTTATTCAAAATCTTTATACCAAGCTAAATACTTATATTTGGAAAAAGTGTTAGACATGGTTCCTGGTACATCGTTGCATAAATACAATCACAACAGTGAAATCTTGAGTCCACATGAAGCTTTGTCAGATTCTATTATAATTTTTGATGATGTTGCTTGTGAAAATCAAAACAACGTAAGAGATTATTTTGCAATGGGGCGTCATAAGAACATTGATTGTTTTTATATTAATCAAACTTACACAAAAATCCCTAAGCAATTAGTAAGGGACAATTCGAATCTATTAATATTATTTAAGCAAGATGACATTAATTTGAAACATGTATATGATGAGCATGTAGGGTCTGATATGTCATGGTCTCAATTTCGTGAACTATGTTCCACTGTTTGGAAGAAACCCTTCAGCTATCTTGTAATTAATAAGGACTGTGAGAAAAACAATGGATGCTACAGGTCCACATTTGACACATTTGTTGTAGTGGATTAACATACAAAATAAGATGTCTAATGGCATATGAATCATTTTGATTTGAGACTTGAGAGCGAGCGAATCGTTTTAAAAATGGAAAAAAAACTCAAAGAACAAATTGTTAAATCCGCAGCAGCTGTTAAAAGAAAAGTTGAAAAGATAAAAGATATAAAGAATGCAAATAATATGGCACTGGAAACAATATTTAAGCCCATTGTAGATCCTCTTACCTTGTTAGCAAATAAAAATGAAGATAAGCATCTCAAGGAAGAGAATCATGAACCGTTGATGAAAAAAACTAAGAATGATGACAATCTTACGACATGTACTTCTGAGGAAGATTTTAATGAATATATCAATGAAGAGGAAGATAATTCCGATAGCGAGTTAGATAATAGTTACAACAAAACTCTTGTCGTACCACCGTCTGATAAACTAAACGTGAGCGATGGATCTTTTAAATCATTTCCCTCTTCACCAAGTGTTAAAAACCAATCATCGTCGTGGTCTACATCATCTGAAGTAATTGTTAACATACCATTTGGAGTTAGAAATGAACGTGGAAAATTATTGCTTGGCAAAACCCGCGTTTTTGACGATGGCAAATTCTTGAGAATTGGAACAAAGACTTTGGAAAAAACTACAGGTTTAAAAGAACTATTGTTTAAAAAGAGACCCAATTTGACTGTGGTCACGGACGGTGATTTACAAGATTATAAATTGCTTTTAATAGAAACCAATGCACATCGACGTAACTTTGAGTCATCAAAACCAATAAACAGCAACAAGGGATTCAAATACACTAATGTTATTAAGCCTTTGTTCAAGTTCTGTCGAAATGCTACCACAAGCCTGGAGAGTATTCCAAAAGGAAAGGGCATTCCACTTTTGAAAGAAGTAAAAGAAAATACCGATTATGTTTACTGGGATGACCCAAACGAGTTAGTAGAACGATTAAAATTACTATTAGCATCATGGGCAGCGGGCAACACTGGGGTAAATAACGAAATCATTGCTATTGTTGAAGAATTGTATGAAGCTGGTCTCATAACTACTGTAGAATTTAAAGAGCTTCCATCAGGAAAATTACGCAGTACATTTTCAGTGGTCGACTCATCTAGACAGCGATGAATATAGACAAGTTTGGTCATCACGTTCATAAACGTTTACGGTTATCAGAATTCGTT
This sequence comes from Agriphila geniculea, assembly GCA_943789525.1. Classification (NCBI taxonomy): domain Eukaryota; kingdom Metazoa; phylum Arthropoda; class Insecta; order Lepidoptera; family Crambidae; genus Agriphila; species Agriphila geniculea. The sequence goes on along the minus strand of OX038891.1, from coordinate 3,540,533 downwards.
GCTACTTTTAACGATACGTTAGTGAAATCGGAAACGGGTCACTACGATTTGAAATTGTCTAAATTAAAAGGTGTTTCATCACCAAACGAAGACGATGAAGCAGTGAACAAAGCTTATGTGGATAAAACTGTTCAAGAATTAAGAAATGAAATAAAAAAAACTCAGAGTGATATAAAACTGTACTTAAAAAATTTAGAAAATATAACAACGGACCGTTTAACAAAGTTATTTTATTCAAAAGCAGAAGTAGATAATTTAATTAAACTTAAATTAAATCAAAAATGAGTAAAAGAGACATAGTTGATGAAATTCACAAGGCAGCAAGAAGGAATTTTCCTCGTCGAAGAACTATCATAAAAGGAATGGATGATTTATGGCAAGCTGACCTTATGGATTTTCAAAAATATTCATATTTTAACAAAGGATACAAATACGTTTTGGTTGTAATCGATACGCTATCAAAATACGTATGGGTAAAGCCCATAAAATCAAAAGACAAAAATAGTGTTACCAAAGCAATGCATGAGATATTATCTTGTTCATCAAGAAAACCTTTAAATTTACAAACTGACCTTGGCAAAGAATTTTATAATGAAGTTTTTAAAAAATTGTTAAGAAAGTATAATTTAAATCACTATTCCACCCACTCTGTCAAAAAAGCTGCTATTGTAGAACGAGTTATTCGTACAATCAAATGTCACCTTTATAAACTCTTTAGTTTATATGGTTGTTACCAATGGCTTGGACCCAATTTAAATTCAGTTGTAGAAAAATATAATAACACTACTCATCGTATTACTAAATACAAACCTGTTGATGTAAATAAAGTAAACCAGATGGTTGTTAGATCTAACATTATGCAAACACGGATATCTAGTGCAAATAAACAACCTAAGTTTTGTATTAACGACAGTGTTCGTATAAGCAAATTTAAGGGTGATTTGAATTGGTCGACGGAAATATTTAATATAGTTAAGGTAAACGATACAAATCCACCTACGTATATTTTAGAAGATAAACATAAACAATTAATTTTAGGCTCATTCTACGAACACGAGTTGCAAAGAACGAAATTTCCTGATCTTTATCTCATTGAAAAAGTTATTAAAAGAAAAGGTAATAAGCTTTTTGTGAAGTGGCTAGGACTCAGCGAGGAAGAAAACAGTTGGGTGGATAAGAGTGCATTACTTTTGTAATATAAATTGTGTGTTGGGTGAAAATTATTCATTTAAAAAATATCCATGAAGAAGGGTAGAGGTATTTTAAATAACTTTATTAATAATTTACCAATTGAGCTACATATCCCTGGTTATCAATTTTGTGGTCCTGGTACTAAACTTCAGAAGCGATTACTGAGAGGTGATCGTGGTATAAATAAATTAGATGAAGCTTGTATGTACCACGACATTGCTTACAATAACAAAGACTTGAGCGTTCGACATAAAGCTGATTTAGAACTCTTGAATATGGCTAAGAGAAGACTAAAGTCGAGCGATGCGGGGAAAGGCGAAAAGATTGCGTCATGGATAGTAAAAAATGCAATGAAAGCAAAACTTAAAGCTGGTTCCGGAATACGTCCCTTTATGTCAATTGTGAAAAAATTACAATCTCAAATAAAGAAGTTAAAATCTAAAGATAATCGCACAGCTATAAACTTCGCATATGCTGCTGCAAAAAAACTATTTAAAAACAAAAAAGGAATACGCTTACCACGATTTATTCCTATTCCAAAAACTGGAGGCTTTTTACCCCTCATTCCAATTTTTGCTGGTTTGTCAGCCCTCGGTTCACTTGCTGGTGGTGCCGCAGGCATAGCAAAAGCTGTTAATGATTCCAAGGTTGCTCAGAAAAACCTACAAGAATCTATACGCCATAACAAGGCAATGGAAGCTGTTGCTCTTGGAAAAGGGATGTATATTAAGCCTCTTAAAAGAGGAGCTGGATTATACTTGAATCCTTCAAAAAACTAAACAAAGGGCTACCCAGACGTCCCCTTACAAATCTAGACATTTTAAAGCATGCAGCTGACATCCCTTATTTTCGAGGAGTATTTATGAGAGATTCACTCCCCTCAAAACCAAGAAAAATAGAGTGTGCTATATTAAATTTAGATAGTTCTGAAAATCCAGGAACACATTGGGTAGCCTATGTTAAACAAAATGACTACTGTGAATATTTTGATAGTTTTGGTGATTTAAGACCTCCATTAGAATTAATAAATTATTTAAGGAATATGTCAATAACTTACAATTATGTGCGGTATCAGAAGTTTGGTACTATAATTTGTGGCCATCTGTGTTTAAATTTTTTAAGGAACTATTGGAAACAACATTTATATTAAGAGTAATATAATAAACTTTATCAGTATAAACATGTCTTTCACTGTGTCTATAACTGGCAGAGGAGCGTCTTTAATAACAAACTACTCTCCTATAATACAATTAGAAGGAGAGTATGAGTGTGGTTTGTTATATTTTTCAACTTTTAATTCCATCCCTAATATAGATGAAAGAAACAATAAATTTTATTATGGTAAAGATGGCATTATAAAAATACCAGAAGGATCTTATGAACTTCAAGATATTTGTGATTATCTTAAGAGCAATATCAAAAATATTGCATTGAGATTGAGTGCAAACAACAACACATTAAAAACAAGTATTTTTTGTTCAGAAGAAGTTCACTTCAATAAAAATTACTCACTTGGTAAAATTTTGGGTTTTGGTATGGAAACAATAAAGGCTAATATAAATACAGAGTCTAGATATCCTGTTAGCATTTTATCAACAACTATCGTGCGCATCGAATGCGATGTAATCAGTGGATCATTTGTGAATGGAAAAGCAAGCCATATAATTTATGAATTCGTGCCAAACGTACCTCCTGGTTATAGAATCATTGAAATACCTAAAAATTTAATTTATTTTCCCGTTAATCAAAGTTCAATAAGTGCTATCAATATAAGATTATTAGACGCTGATAATAATCAAATTAATTTACGTGGTGAAGAAGTACAGCTATACTTACACTTTAAAAAGACATGTTGAATTTCAATAAAAGCCTACATACTACACAAACTCAAGTCAGTTCTAAAAGATCATCTCATAAGGGAGCACCATTTCGATCAATAAAGAAATTGACAAAAAGCAATAAGGAATTTTTGAAGTCACTAGGATTGATAAAATGAATTTTTTAAATGTAACTCAACCTGCATCGTATGATAACAGTATTGAAAGTTTTGAATATCATTCGTACAAACCATACGTAACAAGTTTCAACAAGAACGATGAAATACGGATACCGATAAATCAGCAAGACCTCTACATATTGCCTTCACTCAGCAGTTTGTATATTGAGGGCAGAGTAAATGTGTATAAGAATACGAAAGAAAAAGAAGGAGTAACGAGTGTGCATTTTGTAAATAACCTCGCATTATTTTTATTTCAAGATATTCGTTATGAAATAAATGGAGTAGAAATAGATAGAATTAAAAATGCGGGCATTACAACCACTATGAAATCTTATCTGTCGTTGAACGATAATGAATCTAAATGCGCACGAGTTTGGGGTTGGTCTCCAACAGGCACAACTACTGATGGCAGTGGAATATTTTCCACCTGTATACCACTCAATAAAGTGTTGGGTTTTGCTGAAGATTATGAAAAAATTATAATGAACTGTAAACATGAATTAGTTCTTTTGAGAAGTAACACAAATCTCAATGCCTTAAAATTAAATGCTGGTGAAGTTGTGGAAGATATAACAATAAATAAAATTATTTGGCGAGTGCCTCATGTTAAAGTTTCAGATAGAGAAAGAATTAGTTTGCTTAGGCATTTAGAAAAAGATCGGCCGATTACAGTTGCATTTCGTAATTGGGACTTATATGAGTATCCATTACTTCCCAAAACACGTAAACATACTTGGTCTATTAAAACATCTTCACAGATGGAGAAACCACGATTCGTTGTAATCGCTTTTCAAACAAACCGTAAACATAATGCAACAATGTCAATGGCAGAGTTCGACCATTGCCATATACGTGATGTAAAAGTTTTTCTAAATTCTTCTTATTATCCATATGAAGGTCTGAACATTAGTTTCATTGACAACAAATATACATTAATATACGAGCAATACGCCAGGTTCCAACAGTCTTATCACGGACGTCGAGCTGAACCTTTGATGAGTATAAAAGAATTCAAAGAAATCGCGCCTTTATTCGTCATAGATTGCTCTCGTCAACACGAAGCGTTAAAAGGATCAATTGACGTGCGAGTTGAAATCGAAGCCGATCAAGAAATACCTGATCAGACCGCTGCTTACTGTTTGATTCTGAACGATTGCATATTTGAATACAAACCTTTAAGTAACATTGTAAAGAAAATATCATGAATATCGATACAATAGTCGTGGATCTACAAGGGTTCAAAGATTTCAAAAATAAATTTATAGTTAAAGAGTTTGCAATCGCTACTAAAGATTATACTCAAACATTTTTAATAAAACCGCCTTGTTCTTTTAAAAATTTATCAAATGAAGAACAAAAGCAAGTGCGTTGGTTGGAAAGAAACCGTGGCATGACTTGGAGTGAAGGATTCATTGATCATCGAGAATTTCAACGAATTGTGGTTCCTTATTTAATTGGGAAAAAAGTATTAGTTAAAGGATTGGATAAAATAATGTGGCTTCAAGAGTTATGTCAAGAATGTGAAATAATAGAATTAGGTGAAAAGGGTTGTCCTAAACTTTTAAAGTTACATAATGATTACTATGACAGAGGAAACAAGGTTTGGAATTGCGTGCATCATAAAAAAATGTGTGCATTATAAAATGTATTGTGTCTTAAGATGTGGTATTGTGATAATTATATCTATGATTTTTTCTAATTTAGTATAAGAAATATGAATTTGTAAAATATGTTTCAATAAATCATTAATAAATATAATGTCTTTGATTTCACTTTAATCATGATAACTAATTTTGGACCAACTGAGTAAAAACACATTGTACTTGAATCAAAACTTTATTACATTAAAATATAACTACTTCCCTAGTTACAATTACCATATTTTTTTAGAAATATAATTTGTTTTATATTTGTTATATTGATAAAACAATCTTAAAAATATAATTATTTAATTTACATTCAATAAACTAAAACTACACACTTAGAAATTAGAAAATTACAATTAATTTATTACTATTTAAACAACATAGCTTATTTATATTAATACCAATTAGTATAACTATAGTTACAAATTTTTTTTGAAATATTACTAACTATTTTTTCAGTCTGTTCCATAATTTCATCACCAACATCTTTTACCACATACTGCGAACTTAGCAAGACACTATCATCGTGTATACAGTCACTCACTAGTTGATCACTCTCTAAGTCCAGCACTTGAATCTTTATCAAACGAAGACCTTGGCGAGGAGCACTATTTATCACAAAAGAATGAAGTGGACGACGTTGCTTAATCAAATTTTTCGAAACCTCACTCGTGTTACGACTTCTTTTATGCTTCAATTTTCGTTCATGAATCTTCGTTTTTGATTTTTGGTGAGCTTGCGGTTTGAAGAATTCCTCAGTGAATCCTTCTAGCGGATCTTGTGCATGTTGAAAGGAATCAATGAAAATTCCAGTATCCAAAATGGGACATGTAGAAACATCATCTGAATGTTGTGTTGTCTTGTCTGTAACAAAAAAATAAATTAACTGAGATAGGATGCAGATGTAGGGTATAAATTTTATTGAAAAAATAATTAAAGATCAATTAACTTACCATCTTTAAATCACAAATTTTATTGATGATATTCGGAGCGAGTAGTTAGAAGCTGTCGGAGCGCTTACCAATACAAGAATGAACAAAAGCTAGGTTCATCAAAATAATAAATTCTATTACTTGTAATATTATCGTATTCAAGTAGAGGACTCAAATTACAGCAACACAGTGCGCACACAGAGACAGCTTTTGTCTTTGGTGACACGTGTTTGAGGCATAAGCTGCTCAGATTACTATTCAAGTTTGTACTTGTTATAACATTTTCTTCATTACATAAATATTGATAAATATTTAGGTAGTTCAAAATAAAACGAAGCAATTTTCAAGTTAAAAGTTTTATTTAAATGTAAAAATAATTTTATTAGTACCGTAACTATTTACATTACATTTTTTTAAGTATTACAAAACTACAAGTACATTACATTGACAATCGACAACACAAATAAGTTTATTAAACAAGCAAAAACACGTTTTTTAAATAAAGTACAAACTTATCTAGATACAAACTTAATATGATTATTTTTTGTAAATATGTTAAAAGTTGAAGATACTAGTGTGCCCCCATGCTTTTGTTGAAATTTTATCTTTGGATATGACACGCTTATCGTCATTAGCAGATAGAGCAATTTTTTTAACAGCACATGTATATAATTCATGTTTTATTGATTTAAATAAAATATTTGTCTTACGAACAATGTCGTCCTCATATAGAGTTTTTTCATAATCAGACACATTAAAATCACGCACAATGTTTCTCTTAATACCCTTTGCTTTTTTAATGATCTTGTCTTCGGTTTTAATGCAATATAATTTTGAACGAAGTCCTACAAATTCACTTATGATTTTACCCCCCATTTCATCTTTGAATAAGCCAGGAACTTTTTTATTTTGTATTGGTAAATTAAATTCATTATTTTCACAAAAATTGCTAGTATCAAAATAAGACAAAAAATATTTTTTTATATCATCATAAAAATCATTTGTTTCTATAAGATATACAAAACTATCTGTATCCGTGTAACACATCTGTAATCGATGGTTGTAAAAAGGTTGTATTGTGGAATAATGAAAATCATACATGTGACTTTTTGAAAGTTCTAAAACAGTAAAACCAATATAAATTGGTTTGTCCATGATTATTTGTTCAGGGTTTAATTGAACTGCAACTAAATTATTTGATTGAATCAGGCGTCACTTGGCGGAAGTCCCAAACCATTTTGAAAAAAGAAATATATGTAGCTTACTTCCGCAAACAATGTATGCAAGATGCACCGCCCGCCCGCCCGCAAAAATATGCACATGCACACCACAAAATATCAGTGCACAAACCTGCATTTAGCAAGACAGCAACACACCTTGCACCTTCACCAATTAGGCTACTCTACACGTGTTTCGCCCCCGTATTAGTAGTACGAAAATACGGTGTCGGAGGCGTTAGGAGCTCATTCGGTGTTGGTTTACGCACGATCTAACTCCTGAGGATGCTCCGGGTTGGGGCGAAACACGTGTAGAGTAGCCTAATTGGTGAAGGTGCAAGGTGTGTTGCTGTCTTGCTAAATGCAGGTTTGTGCACTGATATTTTGTGGTGTGCATGTGCATATTTTTGCGGGCGGGCGGGCGGTGCATCTTGCATACATTGTTTGCGGAAGTAAGCTACATATATTTCTTTTTTCAAAATGCAACTAAATTATCAGTAAAAATTGTTGCACTATGAAAATTAGGACGAGCGATAAGCTTTTGTGCACATTTTCTTTTTTTTGTCACATTGTTAGTATCGTTCCACTGATTAACTAAATGAACGCTAACCCTCTTCTCATTATTTTCCAAAGTTTTTCCAAACACGCTATTATTCAAGAGTTTAAAAAAGTCTTGCTCAAAAGCTGAAGAGCTTTTTTGTCTTAATGCTGTATTCAAATCGATGTATTGTTTTAAATACGGACTTTGTCTGAAAGTGATTACTCTATGAATTTTCTTTAAAATCAAACCATGTTTTAAACAAGTCTGTAAATGAATATAATGTATTACATAATTGAATTTATCATATAAATTCGGAATTAATTTATAATTCTTCCCACCGGGTGGAATACATTTTTCTGGACAAAACGGTAGATCATTGTGTAAATTATGCAAATGATTAGGATAAACAAGATCTACTTCTAATATAAAACCATAACCTGCATCAGTGGCTACGTTAGTTATATCCAATTTGCTGATTTCATCTTGATCAAGGAATCGAAAATCTGAAAATGGCAAATATTGACACATACTGAACCCATATAAATTATTACAATCGATATAAGCGATAAAGGAACTAGGTTCCGAATGTTTGTAATCCGGTAAGTAAGAATTATTTGCTCTAGCATGTCTATGCGAACATAAGCACACACCACCCCTTATACCACTCTGTAGCATCCGCACCATAGACAAATCGCTAATAAGTTCCAATTGAATTCCTGTTTTTAATAACATTGCATCGAATGCTAAACTAGGCGCAGTTAAATAAAAAGCTGGATCCAACTCATAGTGTTGTTTGCAAGTCCTTCTAAAATTTTCAAATATGTCTGCCAATAATAACACATCTGTTTTCAAATATAAATCTGTATAACTTCCTAAGTCAGGAATTTTAAATGTTGACCATATTAATTGTGCGTGTTTATAATCATCGTCAGATATATGTTGATCATTAAGCGAACTGTAAAAACTTTCTTTGGGTGGAAGACAATTTTCCTGATACCGTTCCCATGAGTTCATATATTCATATGGATAAATACCCTTGCGAGTGAGCAACTGAAATTTGTCATGACTAGGTAAATGACTTTTTAGGTATTTGAAATCTTTCGGCTTTAAAGTATCTGATAATTTACTTAAACTTGTTGCCAAAAACTTAAATGAATCGACGAATCGAAGTTGATAAAACTGATTCCTCGAAACTGGCACAAACTTTGTAAATGAAATATAGTTTTCTTTAGTTTTAGGTATAATTTTTATGTCGCCAGGAACCTCAGCCAAGGCTTTTATAAATAAGTGACAATCATAACCAGCTAGGTTATGGAAAAAAATGGGAACAAATGAGGGACGTTTATATTGTAAATTACAATATGGGTGTGCAGCCCCGCGGTAACGACCGGTAATGTGACAGTGATCACGAACTTTGTCTGAAAAAACAAAGTTCTGACAAATGTGACAATGAGTTGCTTTATTAAAATCAGTTTGGTCCTCACTAGTAAAAATCATCGGAGCCGTTGAGCTAACTCTTTTATATATTTTACGTACGTCTTCAATAATTGATTCTACAAACCGCTTATCACAATCAGGCCCTCGATATGATACGTAACGATTATACTCAGGGTTGTCACAACAAACGATATAATAGGCAAACGCTACAGGCACGTGGTGGTGCAACGTAGTCGTGTTTTTAGAAGAATGACAGTTAGCATCATTAGTTTGAAGCATTGATTCAAAATCAGCATAAATACAAAAGGACATATTTTGTTTACGATCAAAGTTTTTAAATTGTATTACTGAACCCTTATCCGGTAGAATAGTCGCAACACCTCCACATAAATGATTATCTACTTCTTCCAAAGTACTAAAAAATAATAAGCACAAGTCACAAAAATAAACTTTACCATGGTGAGACGTTACTTGGCTTCGAAAAAGTCTAGAACAGTCTTTAATAAGACAATAATGAGAGGAACTTTGATTTTCAAGAAATAGTAAATGTATAATTTTCTGATTGCTTTTTTTGTCAAATTCTGATTTATATAAAGGACCTACAATTGTTTTATTGTTTTTCAATCCATAAATTATAAACTTTATGTTTGAGTTATTCTTTTCAAATGTTTTTATATCGCGAAAAGTAACAGGAAATGACATCCCGCTTGTGTCAAAAAGTTCGCGAAAATCTGGATAAGACGATGTCCTTTCTGGGTGATTTTTAGCTGGGTGTAAAGCAGCTGTCACACACCATAAAAAACAATATTGATCCTTGTTTAAAATATTTAAACATGCTTTTTTAGCTTGAATTGCTTTAGGTAAACTGATAAAACTTGAACCTCCTAGAGGTTGGTATTTATTGAGATTAACCTCAATATATAAATTGTTTAAAAAAGACCATCCGCTATCACAATGCTCAAATTCCTCGATACTTTTTTTTAAGTTCGTAACTGATTCAAAAAACAGTTTTTCAAAGTCATAATTAAAATACAAGATTTTGTTTTTCGTGATAAAAGATTTAACTGATTGTGAATTATCTTTAAATTGTATAAATGTAGCAAAAAATTCAAAATTCACTTTGACACATGTGTGTTTAATAAGGTACTCATCTAAAAGAGATTTTAACTTATCACGAATTGCAGTAAAGAAATTATCAACTGAAGCTGACAGAATTTGATCAGTCGCTATTATTTTGTACGTTAAAATACGATTACGGAAGGCAGAAGTTACGATTTCTACACCATCACTGTGTTTTATGGTATGATTATTATTTTTATGAAAATTACTTCTCAGATGACCCACCCATGATTTATTGTGTACAGATATGTTACACGCGGTACAGAAAGGCATAGTAAGAGATTATAAAATTAAAATTAAACAAAAAATATCTTTTTAAAAGCAAAATTTTGTTTGAAAACTAAAAAGTAGTAAGTACGAGTTAAGGTATTAAAATAATTACAATTTAAGATTTAGGTAGGTACCTACTTTAAAAATAAAACAGTGTTAATTTTAACACTGTAAGTAAGTAAGTTTCACCGTCACCAATATCGTTTTGTAGCAAACATCGACAACGTAAGTAAGTATTACTAAAAAAATAAAGAAAAGTTCATTACGTAGGTACCTACCTACCTAAAAATAAAATTAAGACTTAAAATTAATTTTATCACTGTAATGTACTGGCTCCGACCCTTCGAACAGAGTCCAAGCCCGACCTAGAAACCCTTGCAACGCCTCCCAAGACGACGAAGACTCGTCGCACTGAAGTTTGACCGTCACCAATGCCTTTTTGTAACGAACATCGGCAGCGTTGGACACGTAGTCAAGTGTTTTGTAGACTTTGAGGTCTACGAAATAATCACCGCTAGTTTTCAGTGTACGACGAGAAGTTCCCGTCGATACTCGGCTGGCGAAGCTCGATGTTACGTCACCGCCCCCGCGGTGTTTAGGTTCGCTGCAGCTGGCTTCCTCAGCCCGCAAGATGTTAAACAGGTCCGGTCTCTTTGACCTGTAATAAAAAAAAAAATAGTTATAGTTTAGTGCTGTAAGGTAGGTTATTACCTAGTATGTTTGAATGTTGAAACGGAAAAACGACTAAACCGATTTAGATAAAAATTGGTAAATTAATAGTTCAAAGCCTAGAACTACAAATTAGATTTTTATCCCTGTTGTGTATTCCCGTAGGATGATTTCTTTACTCATGAATTCTATAGACCGTTCGGACGAAGTCGTGGGTGGAAGCTAGTAGTGTATAAAAATCAGTAAAGTTTCAATAGTGAATATAGACTGCACTTGATTAGAAAAAGAAAATAAAATAAGTATTTTACACTTCAATGAATGAACCAATTTTATTACCTGTGAGTATGAGTTGTGATAAAATCTGGTGGTGGCGAAGCTTTGCGTTTGGATCCGCCCGCACCCGCAGCCGCCGAGCTGCGAGCAAAATCAAGTGGCGGCGACGGCGTCGTCGAGTCTCGCGACTTCTTCGTAGTGGCCGAGGTCTTGCGCTTGCTCGGTTTCTTGGTGGCTTTCTTTGGCGGTGGTGGTGCAGTAGACACCACTGATGACGCTTCGAACTCCGAGTCAGACCTGTAAAAATATTTATTTATTTAGACACAAGATAAAAATTCGGCTTTTTACCTGTAAAAAAATCATCTTGAATGAAATAATTGACAAATAAAATAAAATAAATCCATAAAAAATACTTACTAACATTTTTTATTTGTAGACCGTTGGCCAGCTATTGAAGAAAGCACTCAAATAATAGTGTAATTTCTGACTTTGTAGGGCTTTATAAATAGAAAATAGCACTTACTCATCAAAAAAGATGGTCAAGCGTAAGTTTAGTAAGTATTAACCGACTTTAAAAAAGGAGGAGGTTCTCAATTCAATTATATTGTTTTTTGTAACAGGATATTTCAAAACGTTCTTTTTTTAATGGTTAAGTACCTATGTTTCAAAATATTATGTCAGAACATTCTTTAGGCTCCTACAAAAATAAGAACCATTGTTTATTGATGAATAGTTGGGTATTTACTATACAGTGTGTTTTTTGAACAGTGATCAAATTTTGTGGTGTGGCTTAGACCATCAAACTGAACAAGTTTTTCTATGGGACCAACTTAATTAGAGCAAAAAAATCAGCTGTTTCATACATTTTAGTCGAGTAGATACTGATGTTTCCTATGGAACAGCTGATTTTTTTTATCTGATTAAGTTGGTCTCATAGACAAAGTTGTTCAGTTTGATGGTCTAAGCCGTAGGTACCACAAAATTTGATCACTGTTAAAAAAAACACACTGTATAATAACGTTAATTAAATAATTCGCCTAAGTAAAATTTTGATTCAACTTAATTGAAACAAAGATATAAAACTAACCTCAGAAACAAAAATACTATCGCTTTTTTTTTTTTTTTTGTAGAAAAAATATTAGGTACATAATTTTATTAGAGAATTATGTCTATTTCTGTCGAATGCACATTCTTGAACCATATTTTTTTTATTTGTTTGTATTTGCTTTATCAATAATTCTGGATTAATTTACATTTTCAAATCAAAAGTAAGTATGATTTTAATTATCATAAAAAAAGAAATAGGTAAACAAGCAGAACCGAACGTAACTACTATATTGGGAAAATATTTTTTGTAAATGATAATAACGACTTTACTTCACAATATCTGTTTACCAATTCTCGACTTAATTGATAGAAAGGGAAACGGTACTTGAAAATAAATTGCTTGAGTTAAATTTGGTCTTGAGACATTTTTATTATTTCACATACAATTGAATGATATTTTAATATAATACTTGTAATATAATCAGCTCCACTACACAAGGTGAGCGTGGATGCTTACGTTGCATGGTTGTCGTAGGTTCTCAAAGTCATGTCAGAACTAGTTAAAGTTGGAACCGACATGAAAATGTGTCTTTATTATTATCAACTTTTTATTTAAAAATGATGAAAAACAATATTTCTTAATATTCTTCCAAAGTATGACTTTATGATTAGGACATTGATAACGCTTAAATAATAATAAGGAGCAACATAATGTCTCTTTTTGTGAATCAAAGATTTAGTTGAATTCATATAAATTTTAGAAATAATTTACCGTATTCGGGATACACTAATATTTGTTATTATTAATACAACCTATTCAATACAGCTTAGTGTTTTTAACCCACAGTAGTTACACTTTGAGAATCGTTGATTCGAACTATCGCGCAAAGCTTGCACAAGTTCTGAATGCTAGGGGTGTTACATGAGCGCGATGGTATTAATCAACATTGTTGGATAATAATTTTGGATATGATGTAGATGAATGTTTGGGGAAAAAAGTTTGCTCGACTTCGATTCTACTCAGCTGGGCTGGGTACGAACGAAACAAGTGTTCATCCAGTTTTTGTGAACAATAAATAGTAATGTAGTCTAAATATAAACTTGTGGATAAGCTACACAAAAAAAGACACTACTCGAATGGGGTCGAAATTGCATGGTACCTATTTGCTTCGAGTTACCTTTATTGTTCAACATAAAACTCAATCGAATCAAATGTGACAATTCAACTCATGTGTGGCAGCCCTTACCATCACACTTGTATTTCTCGTTCCCACCTATGAATCCCACGCTTCTGCCATTTGTCATGAACCACGGTCTAGATAGGTAGTGATCAAGGACTAACATAAAACCAAAAATGGATTATGTGGATCTAAAGAAAGTGGAAAGAAATATGTAAGTACCTTTAAACGAATTCCCTTTTAAAAACTATATTTTAGTTGAAAAGTTTAATAAATTCCCTTGTACAAGTAGTATTCACTCAAATTTAATCACTTGATATTTTACAGCAAAATTGAGAGGAAGTTAATAAATAACTTGCAAATATTGATTTATTGCAAAATAAAACTTATTAAGTGCCCTACTTATTAAGTAACCTACTTTTTTATCTTTCAGGTCTTTACAAATGGAGAGAAACTGAAGAGAATACCAAAAAACCAAGTTGGAAAGACATTAGTAATGTGAGTACACATACCTATTTGCAGTGATATTATTTTCTAGTTATTTCATATCTAAGTAACTAACCGAAAAATTATATAAGTAGTTTTTTTTTTTGTTGAATATCACTAAACTGATTTATTATGAAGTATCTTATTATGCTATCTTTATTTTTAAAAGTAAAGTCTACCTACCTATTAAAATTATCTTATGGAAATACGAGTAATACAATACCTGTTGTAAAAAAATAAAAAATATTCATCAAAATTGTATAGTACTTATTCGTAGATAAAATTGTAACGATTACAAAATATAATATTACCATATTACCTTACAAATATTTGTCAATATAAAACTTATAATTGATTGTTTTTTATCTTTCAGGTCTTTTCAAAAACTCACTACACTACCTACTCATGTGCTCATGAGAAAACAAACCAGATCGGAAAGACATCAATAAATGTGAGTTTTTGTAATGATATTAATTATATTTCCTACCTACTGATTTCTAAAATTGTTATCTATTTTTTTTCAGGACATTCCACTGATCAGCTTTATTAAAATGAGCTTAAAGAAGAAACCACTTCATTTCGTGTACTAAAAAGTATAATTTATCAATAAATATCTACATTAACACCCACCCATCCATCCTATCCCAAAAATGTAGACCATCACATAAGAGTATGTGGTGGTCGAGGTAATTTTGTAAGTTATGAGGTATCCGTTTTTCTCGGTATGGTACAGCTACCACAAATTTATTCACATATAAGTTTGTGATAGCTAAGGTAATTATGGTTATGCAAAAGGTAACACTTAGTAGTTATTTCAATAATTAGCTCAGCTTAGTTTGAATAGGTAGGTCGGTGCGTGATCTTACCACGGGCTCGCAGAGAGATACTTACCATGGTTCTCTCAGCCGACACCGGTTAGGAATCTGTTCGGTGCATGATCTTATCATGGGCTTGCAGGGAGTTACTTACCATGGGGCTTCCAGCCGAACAGTTAGTTGGTGCTCGGTGCGTGATCTTACCACGGGCTCGCAGAGAGATACTTACCATGGTTCTCTCAGCCGACACCGGTTAGGAATCTGTTCGGTGCATGATCTTACCATGGGCTTGCAGGGAGTTACTTACCATGGGGCTTCCAGCCGAACAGTTAGGTGGTGGTCGGTGCGTGATCTTATCACGGGCTCGCAGAGAGATACTTACCACGGTTCTCTCAGCCGACACCGGTTAGGAATCTGTTCGGTGCATGATCTTACCATGGGCTTGCAGGGAGTTACTTACCATGGGGCTTCCAGCCGAACAGTTAGGTGGTGCTCGGTGCGTGATCTTACCACGGGCTCGCAGAGAGATACTTACCATGGTTCTCTCAGCCGACACCGGTTAGGAATCTGTTCGGTGCATGATCTTACCATGGGCTTGCAGGAAGTTACATATCATGGGCTTCCAGCCGAACAGTTAGGTGGTGCTCGGTGCGTGATCTTATCACGGGCTCGCAGAGAGATACTTACCACGGTTCTCTCAGCCGACACCGGTTAGGAGTTTGTTCGGTGCATGATCTTACCATGGGCTTGCAGGAAGTTACTTACCATGGGGCTTCCAGCTGAACAGTTAGGTGGTGCTCGGTGCGTGATCTTACCACGGGCTCGCAGAGAGATACTTACCACGGTTCTCTCAGCCGACACCGGTTAGGAGTCTGTTCGGTGCATGATCTTACCATGGGCTTGCAGGAAGTTACTTACCATAGGGCTTCCAGCCGAACAATTAGGTGGTGCTCGGTGCGTGATCTTACCACGGGCTCGCAGAGAGATACTTACCACGGTTCTCTCAGCCGACATCGGTTAGGAGTCTATTCGGTGCATGATCTTACCATGGGCTTGCAGGAAGTTACGTACCATGGGGCTTCAACCGAATGTGTTAGGCAGAACATTCAGTGAGAGAATCTTACCATGGGTCTCTCGGAAGATACTTGCCATGGGGCTTCCAGCCGAACAGTTAGTTGGTGCTCGGTGCGTGATCTTACCACGGGCTCGCAGAGAGATACTTACCAAGGTTCTCTCAGCCGACACTGATTAGGAATCTGTTCGGTGCATGATCTTACCATGGGCTTGCGGGAAGTTACTTACCATGGGGCTTCAACCGAATGTGTTAGGCAGAACATTCAGTGATAGAATCTTGTTAGGAAGAACATTTGGTGTGAGAGAATCTTACCCTGGGGTCTCCCAGAAGATACTTACCATGGGTCTTCAGCTAAATGTGTTAGGCAGAACATTTAGTAAAAGAATCTTACCACGGGGCTGGAACTCAATGTGTTATAATATAAAATCTTGACCAGAAATATCAGTAGTTGAATATTGGGCACTAAAGCTCACGAAGTGAGCGAAGGCGCAAGCCGGAGCGAACGGAGTGGGCTAGAGTGCCCAATATTCAACTACTAATACATATTACATTTTTTAATGCACAATATTTTATGTGGTTAAAACAATTATAAGAAAACATATCGTTACAGTAAAGTTTACATAGAGTTTCTAAATTAGGTATACCTTTATTACTTATATCTAAAACACTGTCGTGTCCACACAATTCTCGAACCCACTTCACTTTTTCTTCACCTTTCACTATTATTTTGTGTTTATTTAAGTAAGGTTTAATAACTCGTCTGAATTCCCTGTAGTCAATATATCCCTCGCTCCATCGATATCCTCGATTTCTTTCAATCCACCATACATGTTTTCTTTCTTCAAGTGTCAGGGTAGAGAATGGGTAAGGAGGTTTTATCAAAAAAATTTGAGTATGTTCTGATGTGCCTATGACTAATTCCTTCAATATAAATTTATTTTTCAAATCTTTGAACCCTTGTACGTCCACGACTATTGTATTGATATTCATGTTATTTTCTTTACGATATTGCTTAAAGGCTTATATTCAAATATACAATCATTCAAAATCAAACAGTAAGCAGCAGTCTGATCAGGTATTTCTTGATCAGCTTCGATTTCAACACGCACGTCAATCGACCCCTTTAAAGCTTCGTGTTGGCGAGAACAGTCGATCACGAATAAGGGAACAATTTCTTTAAATTCTTTTATACTCAACAACGGTTCAGCTCGACGTCCGTGATAAGACTGCTGGAACCTAACGTATTGTTCGTATATTAAAGTATATTTGTTGTCAGCAAAACTAATGTTCAGACTTTCATATGGATAATATGAAGAATTTAGAAAAACTTTAACATCACGTATATGGCAATGGTCAAACTCTGCCATCGACAAAGTTGCATTAAGTTTACGGTTCGTTTGAAAAGCAATTACTACAAATCGTGGTTTCTCTATCTGCGAGGATGTTTTAATAGACCAGGTATGTTTACGTGTTTTGGGAAGTAATGGATACTCATATAAGTCCCAATTACGAAATGCAACTGTTATCGAACGATCTTTTTCTAAATGCTTAAGCAAACTTATTCTTTCTCGATCTGAAACTTTAACATGAGGCACTCGCCAAATAATTTTATTTATTGTTATATCATCCACAACTTCACCTGCATTTAACTTTAAGGCATTGAGATTGGTGTTACTTCTCAAAAGAACTAATTCATGTTTACAGTTCATTATAATTTTATTATAATCTTCAGCAAAACCCATCACTTTATTTAGTGGTATACAGGCGGAGAATACTCCACTGCCGTCAGTAATTGTGCCTGTTGGAGACCAACCCCAAACACGTGCGCATTTAGATTCGTTATCGTTCAACGATAAATAAGATTTCATTGTGGTTGTAACGCCCGCATTTTTTATTCTATCTATTTCTACTCCGTTAATTTCATAACGAATATCTTGAAATAAAAATAGTGCAGGGTTATTAACAAAATGCAAACTAGATACTCGTACTTTTTCTTGTGCATTCTTAAACACATTTACTCTTCCTTCAATATACAAACTGCTGAGTGAAGGCAATACGTAGAGGTCTTGCTGATTTATTGGTATCCGTATTTCATCATTCTTGTTGAAACTTGTTACGTATGGTTTATACGAATGATATTCAAAACTTTCGATGCTGTTATCGTAAGTCGCAGGTTGAGTTATATTTAAAAAATTCATTTTATCAATCCTAGTGATTTCAAAAATTCCTTATTGCTTTTGGTTAATTTCCTTATTGATCGAACTGGTGCTCCCTTATGAGATGTTCTCTTAGAACTGGCTTGAGTTCGTGGAATATATAGGCTTTTATTGAAAGTCAACATGTCTTCTTAAAGTGTAAATATAGCTGCACTTCCTCGCCGCGCAAGTTAATTTGATTATTTTCAGCGTCTAATAGTCTAACATTAATAGCACTTATTGAATTTTGATTGACGGGAAAATAAATTAAATTCTTAGGTATTTCAATTATTCTATAACCGGGTGGTACGTTTGGTGCGAATTCATAAATTATGTGACTAGCTTTTCCGTTCACGAATGATCCACTGATTACATCACATTCGATGCGGACGATAGTTGTTGATAAAATGCTGACAGGATAACTAGACTCTGTATTTATATTGGCTTTTATTGTCTCCATACCAAAACCCAAAATTTTACCCAGCGAGTCATTTTTATTGAAGTGAACTTCTTCTGAACAAAAAATACTTGTTTTTAATGTGTTGTTATTTGCGGTCAATCTCATCGTTGCATTTTTGATATTGCTCTTAAGATAATCACAAATATCTTGAAGTTCATAAGATCCTTCTGGTATTTTTATCACACCATCTTTACCGTAATAAAATTTATTGTTTCTTTTATCTATACAGGGTGTATTTGTAACCACTCTCCAAATTTTAAGGATGTGTTCAGTCCATGAAACTGAGCAACTTTCTCTAAGAAACATAGAGTCAAATATGTAAAATAAAATTGACTTTTCAAACAAATCAAAGAGATCACGTGATCAGTTTAGTATGGGATGACCAAAATTTTTTGGCGTATTTCGACACATGTTTCATGGTGAAAGTTGTTTAGTTTCATGGACTGAACACATCCTTAAAATTTGGAGAGTGGTTACAAATGCACCCTGTATTAGGGATGGAATTGAACGTTGAAAAATATAATAAACCGCACTCATACTCTCCCTCTAATTGTATCGTAGGAGAGTAATTTGTTATCAAAGAGGCTCCGCTGCCGGTTATAGACACAGTGAAAGACATGTTTATACTAATAAATTTTATTACATAACTCTTAATATAAATGTTGTTTCCAATATTTCTTTAAAAAATTTAAACACAGATGACCGCAATTTATAGTACCAAACTTTTGGTACCATACATAATTATAAGTTATTGACATGTTCCTTAAATAATTTATTAACTCTAATGGAGGTTTTAAATCGCCAAAACTATCAAAATATTCACAGTAATCATTCTGTTTTACATAGGCTACCCAATGTGTTCCAGGATTTTCAGAACTATCTAGATTCAATATAGCACATTCAATTTTTCTTGGTTTTGAGGGGAGTGAATCTCTCATAAATACTCCTCGAAAATAAGGAATCTTAGTTGCGTGCTTCAAAATGTCTAGATTTGTAAGAGGGCGTCTGGGTAGCCCTTTGTTTAGTTTTTTGAAGGATTCAAGTATAGTCCTGCTCCTCTTTTATGAGGCTTAATATACATCCCTTTTCCAAGAGCGACTGCTTCCATTGCCTTGTTATGACGTACAGATTCTTGTAGGTTTTTCTGAGCAACCTTGTAATCATTTACAGCTTTTGCTATTCCTGCCGCACCGCCAGCGAGAGAACCAAGGGCTGACAAACCAGCAAAAATTGGAATGAGAGGCAAAAAACCCCCAGTTTTTGGAATTGGAATACATCGTGGTAAACGTATTCCTTTTTTGTTTTTAAATAATTTTTTAGCAGCAGCATACGCAAAATTTATAGCTGTGCGATTATCTTTAGATTTTAACTTCTTTAATTGAGATTGTAATTTTTTCACAATTGACATAAATGGACGTATCCCAGCACCAGCTTTGAGTTTTGCTTTCATTGCATTTTTTACTATCCATGATGCAATTTTTTCACCTTTTCCAGCATCACTTGACTTTAGTCTTCTCTTGGCCATGTTCAAAAGTTCTAAATCCGCTTTATGTCGAATGCTCAAGTCTTTATTGTTATAAGCAATGTCGTGATGCATACAAGCTTCATCCAATTGATTTATACCACGATCACCTCTTAGTAAGCGCTTCTGAAGTTTAGTTCCAGGACCACAAAATTGATAGCCAGGGATATGTAGCTCAATTGGTAAACTATTAATAAGGTTATTTAAAAAACCTCTACCCTGCTTCATCGATCTTTCTTTAATGAATAATTTTCACCAAACACGTAATTTATATTACAAAAGTAATGCACTCTTATTTACCCAACTGTTTTCTTCCTTACTGAGACCTAACCACTTAACAAAAAGTTTGTTACCTTTTCTTTTAATAACTTTCTCAATGAGATAAAGATCAGGAAATTTTGTTCTTTGCAGTTCGTGTTCGTAGAACGAACCTAAAATTAACTGTTTATGTTTATCTTCTAAAATATACGTAGGTGGATTCGTATCGTTAACCTTGACTATATTAAATATTTCAGTTGACCAATTAGGTGTATAGCCTTTGTAAAAATCACCCTTAAATTTGCTTATACGAACACTATCATTAATGCGAAACTTGGGGGGTCTGTAAGTACTGCATATTCGTGTTTGCATAATGTTAGATCTAACTTTCACCTGGTTTACTTTATTCACATCAATAGGTTTGTATTTAGTAACACGGTGAGTTGTGTTATTGTATTTTTCTACAACTGAATTTAAGTTAGGTCCTAGCCATTGGTAAGAGCCATATAAACTAAAAAGTTTGTAAAGGTGACCTTTTATTGTACGAATTACTCGTTCTACCATAGCAGCTTTTTTAACAGAGTGAGTGGAATAATGATTTTTAACATACTTTTTCATCAATTTTTGAAAAACGTTATTATAAAATTCTTTGCCATGATCAGTTTGTAAATTATGGGGTTTTCTTGATGATGAACTTAATATCACATGCATTGCTTTAGTCACGCTATTTTTGTCTTTTGATTTTACGGGATTTACCCATACGTATTTTGATAATGTGTCGATTACAACCAAAACATATTTGTACCCTTTGTTAAAATGTGAATATTTTTGAAAATCCATAAGATCAGCTTGCCATAAATCGTCTAATTCTTTTATGATAGTCATTCGACGAGGAAAATTCCTTCTTGCTGCTTTATGAATTTCATCAACTATGTCCCTTTTACTCATTTTTGATTTAATTTTAGTTTAATCAAAGTATCTACTTCTGTTTTTGAATAAATGTTCTTCGTTAAACGGTCTGATGTTAGTTTTTCCAAATTCTGTAAGTACAGTTTGACATCACTCTGAATTTTTTTAAATTCATTTTTAAATTCTTCTACAATTTTATCCACATAAGCTTTGTTCACTGCTTCATCGTCTTCGTTTGGCGATGAAAGACGTGCCGGACTACAGCTGCGCCACAAAAAAAAAGTTGGAAATCTGACTTTTTGACTATGCCATGATGAAGTCTATAGTTTGTCGGAGTTTGTCGCCAAAAACCAGAGTTTGTCGGTCTTCCGTTTAGGAGATACATGTGGCTCAGCTGTAGAGACGTCTCTACAGCTGCGCTACACAGATCTCGAAAACGGAAGGTCGTAGCGAAAATCTGATTACTTGTATGTATAGCCGTTAGTTTGTCGGAGTTTGTCGCACAAAAACCAGAGTTTGTCGGTCTTGCGTTTAGGAGATACGTGTGGCGCAGCTGTAGGAGACGTCTCTACAGCTGAGCCACACAGATCTCGAAAACGGAAGGTCGTAACAGAAATCTGATTACTCGTGTGTGTAGCCGGTAGTTTGTCGGAGTTTGTCACCAAGAACCAGAGTTTGTCGGTCTTGCGTTTAGGAGATATGTGAGGATACGCTGTGGAGACCTTTCTACCTGGATCTTAAGAACGGAAGGTCGTAGCAAAAATCTGATAACTCGAGTGTGTAGCCATTAGTTTGTCGGAGTTTGTCACCAAAAATCAGAGTTTGTCAATCTTACGTTTAGAAGATATGTGGGGATATGCTATAGAGATATTTCTACCTGGATATCGAGAACGGAAGGTCGTAGCGAAAATCTCACATATCTCCTAAACGCAAGACCGACAAACTCTGATATTTGGCGACAAACTCGGTCGAACTACCGACTATAGATATGACTAATCGGATTATCGCTACGACCTTCCGTTCTCAAGATCCAGGTAGAAAGGTCTCCACAGCGTATCCTCACATATCTCCTAAACGCAAGACCGACAAACTCTGGTTCTTGGTGACAAACTCCGACAAACTACCGGCTACACACACGAGTAATCAGATTTCTGTTACGACCTTCCGTTTTCGAGATCTGTGTGGCTCAGCTGTAGAGACGTCTCCTACAGCTGCGCCACACGTATCTCCTAAACGCAAGACCGACAAACTCTGGTTTTTGTGCGACAAACTCCGACAAACTAACGGCTATACATACAAGTAATCAGATTTTCGCTACGACCTTCCGTTTTCGAGATCTGTGTGGCGCAGCTGTAGAGACGTCTCTACAGCTGAGCCACATGTATCTCCTAAACGGAAGACCGACAAACTCTGGTTTTTGGCGACAAACTCCGACAAACTATAGACTTCATCATGGCATAGTCAAAATGTCAGATTTCCAACTTTTTTTTTTGTGGCGCAGCTGTAGTCCGGCACGTCGATGAAAGACCTTTTAGTTTAGACAATTTCAAATCGTAGTGTCCAGCGTCCGATTTCACTAAAGTATCGTTTAAAGTATCAACGAATTCTGATAACCGGAAACGTTTATGAACGTGATGACCGAATTTGTCTATATTCATTGCAGTCTAGATGAGTCAACGACTGAAATCATACTGCGCAATCCTCCCGATGGAAGCTCTTTAAGTTCTACATTTATAATACCAGCTTCATATAATTCTTCTACGATAGCAATGATTTCATTAACTACCCCATTGTTCCCTGCTCCCCATGATGCCAGTAGTAATTTTAATCGTTCTATTAACTCGTTTGGGTCATCCCAGTAAACATAATCGGTATTTTCTTTTACTTTTTTCAAAAGTGGAATACCTTTTCCTGTTGGAATACTCTCCAGGCTTGAGGTAGCATTTCGAGAGAACTTGAACAAAGGCTTAATAACATTATTATATTTAAACCCCTTGTTGCTGTTTATTGGTTTTGATGACTCGAAGTTACGTCGATGTGCATTAGTTTCCATTAAAAGCAACTTATAATTTAGTAAATCGTTGTCAGTTGTTGTAGGAAAACATAGGAATCATGTGCCTTGCAATGTCCAGGATACATCACAGATTTCAGAAAATCTTGAATTGTTACTTGTAGGACTGCATTGTAGCTTGAGTTAAAAATACTATTAATGAAATATATTGTAGAGGTTATTCAATTTAATTGCAAGGTCCGTTAATTTTCTTAAAAATAATAACCTTCTAATTTCATTTCTTACATATTTCTAAGCGTTTGCAAAAATACTGCTAATGGATTTTAAAACGTTGTGTTATTTTTAATTATTCATACATAATGTTTAACAAGAAGACTGATGGATGAAAATATGGGTAAGTAAATTAGTGATGATGTTTTTCTTGCTTGTTGTCTTTTGTTATGATAGTCTAGCAAATTAAAAAACGGACGTCAGATATTTCGTAGAATATATTTTTAAGATGTGTACTTACCTTAAAATTTCTACGCGGAACCGATTGTCGGCGTCGCGCCCTTTGGTACACTGCGTTCATATCATAATCAATAATTTTGGTGTACAAATTGCTTAACGCCAAAATATAAATATTTGAATAATCTCAAGTCTGATAGGGGTCACTAAAATATACTTTACCAATAAATTAGATTTTTAAATGAATTGGGTATTCTGGCTCAGAACAATTGTGTCCGACGTCGCGCGGAGCTGCGACGTAGCGAGCCTGGGCGAGCGTTCAGGACGCAATTGTTGTGAGCCAGAATGCCCAATTTATTTACTACTCTTAGAACCTTTATCATAATAATATTTCTGTTTCCTTGAATTATTATACAATGTTTTCTGATAGTTACACTTATTATTTTTCTGTGATACAAAATTTGGTAACAAACCTTTAATTTTTCTTTCAAATAACAATTCTGATGGACTTTTTGAATCAAATTCTACTGAAATATGTGTTGTTCTGTATTCTAACAATGCTAAAAATTTATCTTTACCGTCATGATCTGCTTTTTTAAATGTATTCTTTACTAACTGAATATACCTTTCTGCTAACCCATTTGATTGTGCATAGTGAGGACTACTTGTTTTATGATCAAAACCCCAAGTTTTAGCAAAATCTTTAAACTTGTAACTAGTAAAATTAGTGGCACCATCACTGTACAACAAATCAGGTACACCAAATCTACAAAAAACAGATTTCAAAGCTTCAATAGTTGTTTCTGGTCTCAAATCCTTAATTTTTACCACATCTAAGTACTTACTATAGTAATCTACAACAATCAAGTAATTATTATCCTTATAATGAAATACATCACATCCTAAATGACTCCAAGGTTTATTTGGAAATTCTCTAATCATCATTGGTTCTTTGGAATTATTACGCTTGTACCTATCACATGTACTACAATTTCTGACTCTATTTTCAACATCTCTTGACATAAATGGCCAAAACATACAAGATCTAGCTCTTGCTTTACATTTATCTATGCCCATGTGATTATAATGAATTCTTTCTATCATTTCGGATCTTAAACTTTTCGGTACAACAATACAGTTATTCTTAAAAATCAAATTATCACAAATATACAGTGATTCTCTGAATGTAAAATAAGGTTTTAAATTACACGGAATGTCTTTAATATCAGGCCATCCGTTCAAAATAAAATATTTTAATTGTTGTAATTCCGGATCTTTTTCTGTCTCTATCTTAAAAATTTGTTTTTTCTGTTCCGTTGCTGGCAAACTACTTATGACCATACCTACTTGTGCTTCAATTTCCTGTTCTAAAATATTATCATCACAATCTAAACAATTTCTCGACAGTGTATCTGCTAATAACAAATCTTTACCAGGCTTATACTTTACAATAATACCATATTTTTGCAAATGTAAACGCATTCTTTGTAGTCTTAACGGAATATCACACAAAGGTTTCAAAAAAATAGATTCTAAAGGTTTATGATCTGTTTCTACTTCAACTTGTTTACCATAAATATACTGATGATATCTAGTGCAACCAAACAATATTGCTAATTGTTCCTTTTCAATTTGTGCATACCTCTTTTGTGTATCTGTCATAGCTTTTGAAGCATACGCTACAGGTAAGTTATTTTGTAAAAGAACTGCTCCTAAGGCATCTTTAGAGGCATCAACTGACAACTTAATCGGTTTATTTTCATCATAAAACTGTAATACAGGTTGTGATACTAAAATATTTTTCAACTCTTCAAATGACTTATCATGTGCATCAGTCCAAGACCATTCTACATCTTTTTTAATTAAATTTCTTAAAGGAGTACACACTTGAGACAAAGATGGTATAAACTTTGCAACATATGTTATCATTCCTAACAAACGATGTACTTCTTTAGAGTTCTTAGGCTTTGGCATACTTAATATAGACTCAACTTTTCTTGGATCTGGCCTAACTCCTTCCTTTGACAAAATATGACCTAAATATGTAATTTCACTTTTACCTATCTCACATTTCTTTAAATTAAACTTAACACCATTCTGTTTTGCTACTTCTAAAACTTTCTTTAAACGTTCATCATGTTCTTTTTTATCTTTACCAAAGACAGCTATATCGTCAACAAAAATTTCACATCCTTCTATGTTCTGAAAGATTTCCTTATACTGTCTATGAAAAATTTCTGGTGAACTTGTCAAACCATAGGGTAAACGCTTAAAACAATATCTACCAAAGGGAGTGGTAAAAGTACAAAGTTTAGCACTTTCAGGATGTAACTTTACATGAAAAAATGCTGTTGAGGCATCTAGTTTACTAAACACAGTTGATCCTGACATTTTACTAGAAATTTCTTCAAACGTTGGTAATTTAAAATGTTCTCTCATTATACATTTATTCAAATTATTCGGATCTAAGCAAACTCTAATTTTTCCATCTGGTTTCTTAACTATCACTATATTACTGACAAATTCTGTCGGTTCTGTAATTTTTTCTATAATATTATGTTTTTCCATTTTTTCTAACTCTTTTAACAATTCTTTTCTTAATGAAATAGGTACACCTCTACATTGTTCTATTTTCCCTTCTATGCCTTCCTTTAATTTAATTTTATATTCTACACCCTTTAATGTTCCTAATTTATCATCAAACAAATCTTCATTTTCTTTTATTAATTTCTCATATCCTTGTATTTTCTCACAGTCTATTTTTCTTAAAAACTTTCTTTCTAACAAATTTAAACTTGATATTGTCTTGTAACCTAACACTGGTATACAATGTGAACTGTCAACTACATGAAAACATAGTTCAACTTTTTTATTATTAACCAATTTACCTTTTATTTGCAAAGTACCAACACAATTTATTCTAGACCCGTCATAGTTATACAAGTTATTCTTCGAATTACAAATTCTTTTTTCTAAATTTAATTTTTTAACCAAACTTAAAGGCAACACATCACAATCTGAACCAGTATCTAATTTAAAATCAATTAATTTATTGTTAATTTCTACTGTTTCACAATATTCTTTCTTTAAACCGTTTACCTTTATAGATCCTAGAACATAACTTTCATCGCTGCTCGAAGACTCTTCTACTAAATTCACTCTATTCCTGCACATCTTGCCATAGTGCCCATATTTTCCACACTTCTTACATTTCTGGTTAAAAGCTGGACATTTAAAACCATGTTGATAACCACAACGATGACAATTTTTCTTATACTCATATTTCTTCTGACTTGGTTGTGTTGAACTCGTACTCGGCTGCTGTTTTTCTCTTTCTGTCATTCTTCTATCACTATTTTCTTTCTTGCCTTTTACTAAGTTTACATTCTGCTGCTGCTGTCTATTTTCTTCTAAATCAAAATCTTTAATTTGCTTTTCTGCCGTTTCATAGGACTTACATACCGCAATACATTTATTTAAATCCAAATCTTGCTCCTTCAACAGTCTTTCTATAATGTTTTTTCTTTTAATACCTCTTATAATTTGATCTTTTATGAGACTATCTCGTATTGTCCCAAAGTTGCAATCCATACTCATTGTCCGGAGTACATTTACATATTCATCGAACGACTCGTTTTCTCTTATTTTTCGAGAAAAGAAAAGATTTCTGTTTATGCTTTCATTCTTGACCGGTAGGAAATAAGAATCAAACTTTTGAATAACAATTTCGTAGGAATTTTCTGTTTTCGGATCAAATTCAAAATTATTGTAAATTTCGATACATTCTTCTCCCATCACATGTAAGAGTAACGCTATTTTTCCTTCATTTTCTAACCTTTCATCTGCCTTGGTCGCTTTAATATAAAGTTCGAACCTTTGTTTGAATCTTTTGTAGCTTTCCGATATATTTCCTTGTAACTTTAATGGCGGTGGTGGTTTTAACATTTCCATTTTTCTTCACTTATTTCTCTCTTGACCGCGTAAATTCTTAATTTCTTAGCTGCGCCATATAATATTCTTATGTTTTATTTAGATAGCAGCAGTTAAACAACCATGATTCTTGAGATAATTATGTATTTATTTTCTGAACGTAAACATTATTACAAGATGACAATAGGCAAGTGACAGACTACATTGCACAGAGCATATTATAGAGACGTACACAGACTAACCAATATCCATATATTACAGCGTCATTTTATTTGGCTATTATTTTATAGCCTTAAATGACTAGCTGTATGTACC